>CM038147.1:416430761-416989420 GCA_021437245.1 Aegilops speltoides | reverse complement strand
TGTGGATCATGTTGAGAATATGTTTTGTGATAGCTATTTTGTTGAATTTTCCTATGATCCTACATGTAATTATTATGAGAGAGGAAAATATGGTTGTAGAAATTTTTATCTTATTAAATTACCTCTCGTCATGTTGAGATTGCTATCGTCTCTTTCTTCTTCCTTGCGTATACTAGTTTTTGCTTTCCTTGCAAATTTGTTTGCTTATAATATGCCTATGAATAGGAAGTATGTTAGACTTAGATGTGTTTGTCACGTGTTTCATGATGCTTTATTTGTGCTTCAATTCTTGTCTTTTATGTGAGCATCATTAAAATTATCAATGCCTAGCTAAAAGGCCTTAAAGAAAAGCGCTTGTTGGGAGACAACCCAATATTTTTCCTTGCTGTTATTTAATAAATGTTGCATCTACCTTCTGTTTAGATGTGTTTTTATCATTTGATTAGTGTTTGTGCCAAGTAGAACCTATAGGATAACCTATGATGATAGTTGATTTGATTCTGCTGAAAAACAGAAACTTTGCACTCACGAAAATAATTTTGTTAAATCACAGAAACGTGCTTTTGCGTTGATTCTTTTTGCTGCTGATCAATAAACAAATTTTCCAGGAATTCCTATTTTTTTAAGATTTGTAGAGTTCCAGAAGTTTGCGTTAGTTACAGATTGCTACAGACTGTTCTGTTTTTGACAGATTCTGTTTTTCGTGTGTTGTTTGCTTATTTCGGTGCATCTATGGCTAGTAAAATAGTTTATAAACCATAGAGAAGTTGGAGTACAGTAGGTTTAACACCAAAATAAATAAAGAATGAGTTCATTGCAGTACCTTATGTGGTGGTTTTGTTTTCTTTCACTAATGGAGCTTATAAGATTTCCTGTTGAGTTTTGTGTTGTGAAGTTTTCAAGTTTTGGGTAAAGCTTTTATGGACTATGGAATAAAGGGTGGAAAGAGCCTAAGCTTGGGGATGCCCAAGGCACCCCAATATATTCAAGGATAGCCAAGAGTTTAAGCTGGGGATGCCCCGGAAGGCATCCCTCTTTAAATCTTCGTTCATTGGTAACTTTACTTGGAGCTATATTTTTATTCGCCACATGATATGTGTTTTGCTTGGAGCGTCATGTATTATATTAGTCTTTGCTTTTTAGTTTACCACAATAATCCTTGCTGTACACACCTTTTGGGAGAAGCCTATTTGATTAGAATTTGCTAGAATACTCTATGTGCTTCACTTATATCTTTTGAGCTTGATAGTTTTTGCTCTAGTGCTTCACTTATATTTTTTAGAGCATGGTGGTGTCTTAATTTTGAAGAATTTGCTAGTCTCTCATGCTTCACTTATATCTTTTTTAGAGTCTTTTAGAACAGCATGGTATTTGCTTTGGTTACAAATTTGGTCCTAGAATGATGAGCATCCAAGTTGGGTATAATAAAAACTATCATAGAAAAGAATTGGATGCTATGATCAATATGATGCTTGATAATTGTTTTGAGATATGGAGGTAGTGATATTAGAGTCATGCTAGTTGAGGTGATTATGAAAAATACTTGTGTTAAGGTTTGTGATTCCTGTAGCATGCACGTATGGTGAACCGCTTTGTGATGAAGTTGGAGCACAATTTTATTTATTGAGTGTCTTCCTTATGAGTGGCGGTCGGGGACGAGCGATGGTCTTTTCCTACCAATCTATCCCCCTAGGGGCATGCACGTAGTGCTCTGGTTTTTGATGACTTCTCGATTTTTGCAACAAGTACATGAGTTCTTTTGACTAATGTTGAGTCCATCAATTATACGCACCCTTTCACCCTTCCACCATTGCTAGCCTCTCTTGTGTCGCGCAACTTTTACCGTTACCATACACCCACCATATACCTTCCTCAAAACAGCCACCATACCTACCTATTATGGCATTTTCATAGCCATTTCGAGATATATTGCCATGCAACTGTCCACCGTTCCGTTCATATGACACACATTACTTTTGTCATATTGCTCTTTGCATGATCATGTAGTTGACATCATATTTGTGGCAAGGCCACCTTCATAATTTTCATACATGTCGCTCTTGATTCATTGCATATCCCGGTACACCGCCGGAGGCACTCATATAGAGTCATATCTTGTTCTAGCTTTGAGTTGTAATTCTTGAGTTGTAAATCTATAAAAGTTTGATGATCTTCATTATTAGAGCGTTGTCCTAGTTAGGAAAGGATGATGAAGACTATGATTCCCCCACAAGTCGGGATGAGACTTCGGACTTTACAAAAAAAGAAAGAAAAAAGAAAAAAAAGAAAGGCCAAAAAAAGAAAAAAAAGAAAGGCCAAAGAAAAAAAAAAGAAAAAAAGAAAAAATAAAATGAGAGAAAAAGAGAGAAGGGACAGTGCTACTATCTCTTTTTCCACACTTGTACTTCAAAATAGCACCATGATCATCATGATAGAGAGTCCCATATGTTGTTACTTTCATACACTAGTGGGAAATTTTCATTATAGAACTTGGCTTGTATATTCCAATGATGGGCTTCTTCAAAATGCCCTAGGTCTTCGTGAGCAAGCAAGTTGGATGCCCACCCACTTAGTTTCTTTGGTTGAGCTTTCATATATTTATAGCTCTAGTGCATCCATTGCATGGCAATCCCTACTCACTCACATTGATATCTATTAATGGGCATCTCCATAGCCTGTTAATACGCCTAGTTGATGTGAGACTATCTTCTCCTTTTTTTTCTTCTCCACAACCACCATTCTATTCCACATATAGTGCTATGTCCATGGCTCACGCTCATGTATTGCGTGAAAGTTGAAAGAGTTTGAGACTATTAAAGTATGAAACAATTGCTTGGCTTGTCATCGGGGTTGTGCATGATTAAATACTTTGTGTGATGAAGATAGAGCAACAGCCAGACTATATGATTTTGTAGGGATAATTTTATTTGGCCATGTTATTTTGAGAAGACATGATTACTTTGATTAGTATGCTTGAAGTATCACCATTTTCATGTTAATATGAACTTTTATTTTGTATCATTTGGATCTGAACATTCATGACACAATAAAGAAAATTATATTGAGAATTATGCTAGGTAGCATTCCACAACAAAAATTCTCTTTTTATCATTTACCTACTCGAGGACGAGCAGGAATTAAGCTTGGGGATGCTTGATACGTCTCCAACGTATCTATAATTTTTGATTGTTCCATGCTATTATATTACCCCTTATGGATGTTTATGGGCTTTATTTTACACATTTATATCATTTGTGGGACTAATCTACTAACCGGAGGCCCAGCCCATATTGCTGTTTTTATGCCTATTTCAGTATTTCGAAGAAAAGGAATATCAAACAGAGTCCAAACGGAATGAAACCTTCGGGAGCATGATTTTTGGAACGAACGTGATCCAGAGGACTTGGAGTGCAAGTCAAGAAGTAGCCGAAGCTTCCACGAGAGAGGAGGGCCCCCCCCTATAGGGTGCGCCCCTGTCTCGTGGGCCCCTCGGGCGTCCACCGACGTACTTCTTCCTCCTATATAAGCCTACGTACCCCGAAAACATCAAGGGAGCACCTGAAACACAATTTCCACCGCCGGAACCTTCTGTATCCATGAGATCTCATCTTGGAGCCTTCGCCGGCACTCTGCCGAAGGGGGAATCGACCATGGAGGGCTTCTACATCAACACCATAGCCTCTGTGTGAGTAGTTTACCACAGACCTACGGGTCCATAGTTATTAGCGATGGCTTCTTCTGTCTTTTAGGATCTCAATACAATGTTCTCCCCCTCTCTTGGGGAGATCTATTCGATGTAAACTCTTTTTGCGGTGTGTTTGTCGAGATCTGATGAATTGTGGGTTTATGATCAAGTTTATCTATGAATAATATTTGAATCTTTTCTGAATTCTTTTATGTATGATTGAGTTATCTTTGCAAGTCTCTTCGAATTATCAGTTTGGTTTGGCCTACTAGATTGATCTTTCTTGCCATGGGAGAAGTGCTTAGCTTTGGGTTTAATCTTGCGGTGTCCTTACCCAGTGACAGAAAGGGTTGCAAGGCACATATTATATTGTTGCCATCGAGGATAACAAGATGGGTTTTATATCATATTGCTTGAGTTTATCCCTCTACATCATGTCATCTTGCTTAAGGCGTTACTCTGTTCTTATGATCTTAATACTCTAGATGCAGGCATGAGTCGGTCGATGTGTGGAGTAATAGTAGTAGATGCAGGCAGGAGTCGGTCTACTTGTTGCGGACGTGATGCCTATATACATGATCATGCCTAGATAATCTCATAATTATTCGCTTTTCTATCAATTGCTTGACAGTTAATTTGTTCACCCACCGTAATACATATGCTATCTTGAGAGAAGCCACTAGTGAAACCTATGGCCCCAGGGTCTATCTCTTATCATATTTGCTTCCAATCTACTTTTATTTGCATCTTTACTTTTTGCATCTATATTATAAAATACCAAAAAAATATTTATCTTATCATACTATCTCTATTAGATCTCACTTTCATGAAGTGGCCGTGAAGGATTGACAACCCCTTTATTGCGTTGGTTGCGAGTTCTTTGTTTGTTTGTGTAGGTGCGTGGGACTTTTGAGGAGCCTCCTACTGGATTGATACCTTGGTTCTCAAGAACTGAGGGAAATACTTACGCTACTATTGCTGCATCACCCTTTCCTGTTCAAGGAAAACCAACGCAAGCTCAAGACGTAGCAGTGCCCAATCAGATTCGATAGGCACGGATGCATGCGGTTTGGAGCCTATGGCCGGAGACGAGTCCGAGGGTCCGATGACACAGACCTCATTGGAGGCGAAGTCTGTGTTCATCTCTAACGCCGCTGAGTGTGCGGCCTCCATGGTGGGGTCCATCCACCCGTCCTCGGATGGCACGATCTGCTTCGGATTAAGAGTTGGGGCAACCGCAAGTGTGATCTCCCAAACACCGTCCGATGGCAGATCTAGGTCATGCTCCTCGTGACTGTTCGGCACACCTGTCATGGGCTCGAATCCGTCGAAGATCAAGTCTCCGCGGATGTCGGCGGTGTAGTTCAGGCTTCCAAACCTGACCTGATGACCAGGGGCATAGCTATCGATCTGCTCCAGATGGCCAAGCGAGTTGGCCCGCAGTGCGAAGCCGCTGAATACGAAGATCTGTCCGGGGAGGAAAACCTCACCCTAAATTGCACCATTGCAGATGATTGAAGGAGCCATCAAGCCTTACCACGACGACACAGTGGAACTCTCAATGAAAGCACCAATGTCGGTGTCAAAACCGGCGGATCTCGGGTAGGGGGTCCCGAACTGTGCGTCTAAGGCTAATGGTAATAGGAGGCGGGGGACACAATGTTTACCCAGGTTCGGCCCTCTCGATGGAGGTAATACCCTACTTCCTGCTTGATTGATCTTGATGATATGATATTACAAGAGTTGATCTACCACGAGATCGTAGAGACTAAACCCTAGAGGCTAGCATATGGTTATGATTGTTTTTGTCCTACGGGCAAAACCCTCCGGTTTATATAGACACCGAGGGGCTAGGGATTACAGAGTCGATTCTGAGAGAAGGAGATCTACATATCCGAATTGCCAAGCTTGCCTTCCACGCAAAGGAGAGTCCCACCCGGACATGGGACGAAGTCTTCTATCTTGTATCGTCATAGTCCAACAGTCCAGCCAAAGTACATAGTCCGGCTATCCGAGGACCCCCTAACCCAGGACTCCCTCACCTAGCATAATGTATAGTACATTAACACTAGAAATAGCATAATATAGAGTGATAATCCTGACTAAAAAACAACTAATGAAAACTGTAAAACATGATGCACACTGTAAATCCTTGATACTATCCATGACAACTTCAAAAGGGACTCAAATTTACATGTAGGGTTCAGCTAGTAGAGTTTAGAGGCAAACAAACATAAAAAGTACCCTCTAGCAAACAGGAAAAACTACAAGTTTAGAAAGTTGTAACACAAATACATATTTACACATCTAGAGATCAGAAGGGAGTAGGGAGCCATAAACTGCCTAACCTTGCCCAAGGCCGAGCCACAATTTGGTGGAGGACCGACGTAGGACAGGGAAGCGACGCGACGACCGGCCGGGTCGTGGTGTTGGTGCAGTGGTTAGAGTTAATGAGGGATGAGGTGATGGATGCATGCGCGACATCTGTCGGGTGATAGAAAAGAAAACGACAAGTTATAAGTGGGGCAGAAAAACAGGGATGAGATTGAAAAAATGGCGAACAAAAAAACAGTGGAGGTCGAGGCTGTCGTACGAAGGTGGAGGGCTCACAAAACGAATGAAGCGGCCACTTATTGCCCTTTTCTAGCAGAGATATCATGGTATCTGTATAAACTAAGTTAACAATGGAACCTAGCATAATATACAATACATTAACACTGAAAAATAGCATAATATAGAGTGAAAATCCTGACTAAAAACTAGTTCATGGAAACTGTAGAACATAAACATGCACACTGTAAATTCTTGATATTGTCTATGACAACTTCAAAATGGACATCAAATGTACTTGTAGGGTTCAACTAGTAGAGTTTACAGGCAAAGTAACATAAGAAAGTACACTCTAGCAAACAGGGAAAACTAGAAGTTCAGAAAGTTGTAACACAAATACATATTTACACATCTATGGTTCAAACTTCACTCGATGATCAAGACTCATTACTGCTAAAAGAATGTTCAATATTTCACATCCCACATACTACGAAACATTAGTTCTTCTATGAAAGGTTGCTGAAAATTTAAAATACGAGGCTAAATATCCTATCATGTAATCCTACAGAATTATGTCCAACACATGCAAGATCAGGTTACAAGGGGTTTACATCACAAATAGCTAATGGCCTAATGCTGTTATACTCCTACTTGTGAAGCAAATCACCATAAAATTTATTAACATAACCATTGAAGCACCACTGCAAGATACCACTAAGATCAAAGTAGCACATTGCCAGCATCCCCAAACAGCAGAACCCAACACCGTCACTCATATCTATAGGCCAACAATCAAAATGTAGTAGACCCCATCCACATGCTGTAACCACTCGAGCACTCCGAGGTTCAGTTCATGCAATGGATTTAGCAATATAGAAAACAACATGGAATCCCATGTGGCAATTTAATTGATTTTGTTTGGATGTGTAGTTTTTCTGGCCGGTCGTAGAATCGATCGGAAGAGGTTGTTGTGTATGAAGTGTCGAAGTTATTGGAGCTAACTCTGTGCAAAGATCGAAACTGGAATAGGAGGTTGAGTAGGTGCGTGTTGCTATTGTACAAAGCATCAACGAGCAGTAATCCAAGTGGAAGTCGACTTTCTTCGTCATCGTCATCGCCATAAGTACTCTGCCAATGTGGCACTGTGGTAATAAATTGTATGCATCAACTAATTCCACCCCTTTGTAATGCCCCGAGACCGATGCGCTATGTGTCTTCCAGTTATTTGCCGTCGTTGCCATGTCATTTGCTTGCGTGTTGCATTTTGCAATGTCATCATGTGCATTGCATCCTCATGTTTTTCAAAATTTGCATCCGTTCAGGTCCTCCCAGTTCTCTCCATTGTCCGCTCTGACACCAACTTGTCACGCCCAATATGCGACCCTATCCTAAAGGAACTCGAAGGTCCCGCCAAGGATAAAAGAACATATTGGAGACGCTTTTGCAAGGTGGATATCATTACATCGTACCATTACAAATAGATGGTGATACATACAAAGGCATAGAATGCCACATGAATACAACAACATCATACATAAGAGCAACATCCGTCTACGGATTAAACACAAACAGAAACTCAAACGACATCCACCCTGCTACGGATGAAAAGGAGATTCGTTTGTGTTCTAATTAATTCGAGGTTATCAGCTCATTCAAATATTTCAATTGTTCCGGTGCATCATCTATCTCTTCAACAATCCTTTTTCAATGGTGTTTCTTTTCAGTGGGCCCTAACCCACAGGTCTTTTCCCAGGATCTTACCTGACTCTTCTAATTATTCCGGAGCTATTCCCAATTCTTTTCAAAGTGTGACATAAGTATGGATTCCATCAGTCACATGCTTTCTCCAAGATCGTTTTCAAGTTCTTTTCATCTTTGCTTCATGTTGGAAATATGCCATAGAGGCAATAATAAAATGGTTATTATTATATTTCCTTGTTCATGATAATTTTCTACTTGATGAAACACAAGTCTTAGACCTTTGAAAAGTTCAAGGAATTTCAGAATGAGGTAGAGAATCAACATGATAGAAAAATAAAGTTCTTACAATCAGATCGTGGCGGAGAATATTTGAGTGGTACACACTTAAGGAAATGTGGAACTCTTTCACAAGTCACGCCGCCTGGAACACCTTAGTGTAACGGTGTGTCCGAATGTCGTAATTGCACTCTATTGGATATGGTGTGATCTATGATGTCTATCACCGATTTACCGCTATCATTTTGGGGATACGCTCTAGAGACAGCTACATTCACTTTAAATAGGGCACCGTCTAAATCCATTGAGACGACACCGTATGAATTATTGTTCGGTAAGAAACCTAAGCTGTCGTTTCTAAAAGTTTGGGGATGTGATGCTTATGTCAAGAAACTTCAACCTGAAAAGCTCGAACCCAAGTCAGAAAAATGCGTCTTCATAGGATACCCTAAGGAAACCATTGGGTATACCTTCTACCTCAGATCTGAAGGCAAGATCTTTGTTGCCATGAACGGGTCCTTTCTGGAGAAAGAGTTTCTCTCGAGAGAAGTAAGTGGGAGGAAAGTAGAACTTGATGAAATCGCCTCTTGAACCGGAAAGTAGCGCAGCTCAGGAAAATGTTTCTGTGGTGCCTGCACCGGATAGAGAGGAAGTTAATGATGATGATCAAGGTACTTCGGATCAAGTTTCTACTGAACTTCGTAGGTCCACAAGGACACATTCCACACTAGAATGGTATGGCAACCCTATCATGGAAATCATGTTGTTAGACAATGGTGAACCTTCGAACTATGAAGAAGCGATGGCGGGCCCAGATTCCAACAAATGGCTTGAGGCCATGCAATCCAAGATAGGATCCATGTATGAAAACAAAGTATGGACTTTGACAAACTTGCCCGATGATCGGCGAGCGATAGAAAATAAATGGATCTTTAAGAAGAAGACGGACGCAGATGGTAATGTTAGCATCTATAAATCTCGACTTGTCACTAAGGGTTATCGAAAAGTTCAAGGGGTTGACTACGATGAGACCTTATCACCCGTAGGGAAGCTGAAGTCCGTCCAAATCATGTTAGCAGTTGCCGCATTCTACGATTATGAGATATGGCAAATGGACGTCAAAACGGAATTCCTTAACGGCTTTCTTAAGGAAGAATTGTATATGATGCAGCCGGAAGGTTTTGTCGATCCTAAGAATGCTAACAAGGTATGCAAGCTCCAGCGCTTCATCTATGGGCTGGTGCAAGCATCTCGGAGTTGGAACATTCGCTTTGATGAAATGATCAAAGTGTTTGGGTTTATGCAGACTTATGGAGAAGCCTGCGTTTACAAGAAAGTGAGTGGGAGCTCTGTAGCATTTCCATATTATTGCACGCATGCTGAATCTCATCAGGCACCATATTTCATCATGCATTTCAAATTCTTCATATTATATATCAAATGCGTGTATGAATTACAAGATATAGGGGGAGATCTCCATGATTCGACTCTTCAAATGTGCATTGCCTCAAAAGCAAATTCCTCACTATGCACATATTCAGGGGGAGTTCTTCTATATCTTGCAATCAAATTCCTCAATATCAGTATTTACACTTCATATGTTTATTCCCGTTGAAAACTTAACCTATGTTGTCATCAATCACCAAAAAGGGGGAGATTGTAAGTGCATCTAGTGCCCCGTAGTGATTTTGGTGTATTGAAGACTTATAGGTTAAGTAACTGATGCGTTTGTGAGTGTACACAGGTCTATAAGTCTATGAGGAGTTTGATATTTACAGAGAAAGTCGACCCCTAAAAATGAAGTTCTTCAACTGAAGACTTTGATATTCTGAAGCCTTTCTGAAGACTTTGAAAGCGAAGAAATTGGTGTGACCTTGAAGACATGATATTCATTCGAGGAATATCAAGCGTGAAGACTTTTGTTTTCGTAGTTTCATTTTCTCTTTCTTGAGTCATAGGAAACACCGTACTATTAAAGGGGGTCGAGGAAATACTAAGGAAAAATTTCCATGTGATGCTCAACTCAAAATCATGCACCTACCAATCCCTTCGAGTGAAGCCATTGGAAATCTCATACAGCCAATAAAATTAAATCAAGAATGAGACGCAGTTCTTACGCTCACCGAGGACTTTGCTCGATCGGGAGTTAGGAATTCGCCAAAGGCGAATTGCCTACGATGAGGAACATGATAGCCCCGAGGAATTTGAGAGTCAAATTTCCGACCGTTCTTTATCTTTGCGCGGCTGTCCCAAAATATCTTATCCACCTAACGGTCATATCATTGAAGGGCATTTATGTCTTATCATCTCGGGTTGCTCCTAGGCTATAAATAGTCGCCCCTACAACCACTAGCTGGTTGGCTGCTCGAGAGAACTTGACACTTGTCATCTGAGAGCAACCCATCCTCCGAGGACTTTGAGCGAAAATCTTCAAGTGAGGAAAATCCCAAAACCAAACCCCCACAAACCCAATGTGATTGAGCATCACTGAAGAAATTGATCCTGCGTGGATCCGATGCTTGTTACCTTTGAAGACTGTGCTTCTTCCAGACGGTTAGGCGTCAAGGTCTAGAGCATCCAGGAGGAATTGTGGATCACCGAGTGACCAAGTCTGTGAAGGTTTGGAAGTCACCTGAAGACTTACCGCGAGTGATTGGACGAGGCTTGCGTGGTCTTAGTTCAAGGAGAATACGGTGAGGACTGGGTGTCCTGAGTTGCGGCTCGAGATCGGGTGTCCGGACTGTGTGTCCTCGAGTTTAAATACTCGGCCGCTCCAACCAGACGTATAACCGAGACAGCAGTTGGAACTGGTTTACCAAATCATTGTCTTCACCAACTGAGTGGTTCTATTTCCTCAACTCTTTCATTTCATCATTACTGTGTTGAATGTGGTTCATATCTGTGCTCGAAGACTTTGACTGAAGACTTTCACAAATTCCTCAGTTCAATTTCTTCAGTCTGTTTGTCTTCATCTTGCTATCCTGTGTTTACGCTTTCCGTACTCTGTGTTAGTCTTCATTTCATCATGATGACTATGTTTGTATCCTGTTATGTTTACTTCTGAGTACATATTCCGCTGCAAGTAGTACTTCGCTAAGGAATTTCCTCACTAGCAAATTCCTCAGTGAAGAATTCATAAAAAACGCCTATTCACCCCCCCCCCTCTAGTCGATATAACGCACTTTCAATTGGTATCAGAGCAAGGTACTCCCTGGTTCTGTGTGATTTTGGTTTAATCGCCTGGAGTTTTAGTTATGTCAACCACAGGTATGAAGAAAGTGGCATGCCCTATCTTTGACGGTCATGACTATCCCAAGTGGAAGGCCATGATGAGGAAGCGCCTCATGGCAAAGAACAGCGAGCTGTGGACCGTCACTGAGATTGGTCTTACTGATCTATGCAAGATGGCGAATGCTGATGATATTCGCAAGTACACTCGACTTGATATCATAGCAAAGGATATCATCTGCTCCTGCCTATCCAGAGATCAATTCGGGCGAATTATGCATCTTGGCAATTCGAAGCTCATCTGGGACCGAATCTCTGATGTCTATGAAGGTCATCGAACTCGTCATGGTCCCTAGTTTGAGGACTTCAAGGAATCTCTCAAAACGATGACTTTCGAGCCAGAATCATCATCTTCTGCATCTTGTCTCATGGCAAACGGTGCTGAGGTAACCGAATGCTCCTCATCCGAGTCTTGTGATAATGAATCTGATAATGATGAATCTGACAATGATGAATCTGATGATGATATTGAATCCTGCTATACCAAACTTATTTGCGTTGCCACTAAACAACAAACAGTTTTAGAACAAACTCAAGATATGCTAGAAAGAAGTGATAATATGTTGCGTAAAGAAATGGATCAGTCAAAAGCATTGGGTGAATTTCTTCAGAAAATTCACTCCAAGTTTGACGTCCTTCAAGATCAACATAATACCCTCTTGACTGATCATGAGAAGCTTTCTCTTGAAGCTCTTCAAAGGAAGGAAGATCTTGAAAAGCTAAGAGTGTGTTATGAAGATCTTCAGAAGGAGCGTGAATCATTACTAGCTCAACAAATCAGCGCTTCTCAAGAAGAATTTGTTCCTCCATGCTTAAAGTGCATTGAACGTGAATCTGCTAATTCTTCACCTGAATGTTCAAATGCTTCAAATGTTACAAATTCTTCATCTGCCTCTGCTATCACTAATTCCTCATCTGAGGACATTGCTAGTATCACCGACAATGCAGGGCTGAAGGAATTGTACATGACAGGCATGTACAAAAGCCTCAAAGGGCATCAGACACTTTGTGATGTTCTCAAAAAGCAGATCCTCAACAAAAACCCTAGGAAAGAGGGTATTGCCTTTGAGAGGAAACTCAATGCCGATGGAACATATTGGAAGCTTTGGCGGTACCCTAAACCTCATGGGTTGCTGCAAAGGGACCTCCAGTTGATCCATCTAACTTATCTGGCTTTACATGTGAATCTCCTCATTCTTCTGATGAGTCATTTGACTCCAACTATAAACTGTTCAAGAATCAGAATGGTGAAGTATTTGCTAGATATGTTGGCACTAACTGCAGGAACGGTTCCCCCATGAAGAAAATCTGGGTTCCCAAAAGTTGTGTTCAAAGTCTTCAGGTGAATGTCCTCATGACACCACCTGTGAAGAACAGGAACCCCAGATCAAATTCTTCATACAGATCAAATTCTTCACATGGATCAAATTCCTCAACTGGATCAAAGTCCTCATATGATTATCATCGTGCTAACAACTCTGTCTCGCAGGGTAGAGCTAAGGGCTATGAATATGTGCATTATTCTTGAAACCATTATGTTCATAAGTCCTCGAAGAATTACTCTGCTTATTCATATGCTTACCCTAACCCCTCTTATGTGAAACGATATGGTTTGGCATCTTTGCCACCTTTCTCACATGGTGCTCGCAGGATGATGAACTCTTTGCCACCCCTCCAGATGTGGGTGGTGAAGAAAAAGAACTAATATCTTCTGCAGGGTCAGGTCTCCAAACGTGCTCTAACGTCTGAAGAATTTGCTAGGGACCTGACAAAACATTCCTGAAAGGATGCAGGTGAATCATGATGAAATGAACTTTCATTTCACACGTCCTCATCTTGCTATATCATTTATCGCTTGATGAAATTCATCGATGAACTTGATATCATATTCTTCATCGATGAAGCATATGAGATTGTAAGCTACACTAATTCATCTGCAGGATGATCAACCCAAAACCACTTGAATGGGTCCTCGATAGTGGATGTACAAATCACATGATTGGTGACAAGAATCTATTGATGGATGCTCCTTATCACCGTCACCTCTGAAGCATATCATCTTTCTTGACAAAGGCAAAAGTCGTATTGGGTCTTGGTAAGGTTGCTATCTCTAAGGATAAGCACATGGACAAAGTCATGCTTGTTGAGTCCTTAGAATACAATCTCATGTCGATCTCAATGCTTTGTGATCTTGATATGGTTGTTGTCTTGGCAAATATCATTGTGTTGTGATTATGGAAGCTGACAATTCCAAAGTCTTTGAAGGCTTTAGGAGAGGAGATCAGATATTGTTGATTTCTCTCTGGGACCACAACCAGCCGTGTGTCTACTTGCAAAAGCTTCGAAGGCTGGCTATGGCATCGACGACTTGGTCATGCGGGCATGAGGAATTTGAACACGCTTGCGAAGAAGAAGCATGTCATTGGCATTGAGAATGTCAAATTCCTCAAGGATCACTTATGCGGAGCATGTGAAGCGAAAAAAATGACCAAGGCCAAGCATCCAAAGCAAAGACTATCATGACCACTACCCGTCCATTCAATTGCTTCACATGGACCTCTTGGACCTAATCATTATTCAGCGGTCACTAATGATGCATCTTTATATGGTTTTGTCATTGTTGATGATTATTCTCGATATACATGGGTACACATTGTTACTTACAAACATGAAGTGCAGGAAGTCTTCAAACGATTTTCCTCGAGGGCTTCAACCAACTTTGGTGTGAAGATCAAGCATATCAGAAGTGACAATGGAACTGAGTTCAAGAATTCTGGTCTTGATGCCTATCTTGATGAACTTGGTATTACTCATGAGTTATCTGCTCCCTATACTCCTCAGCAGAATGGCGTCGTGGAGTGCAAGAATAGAACTCTTGTTGAGATGGCTCGCACTATGCTTGATGAATACAAAACGCCTCAGCGTTTCTGGATTGATGCAATTGATAGTGCCTGCCACATCATCAACAGAGTATATCTTCACAAATTCTTCAAGAAGGCGCCTATGAACTCCTCAACGACAAGAAACCCAATGTGAGTTATTTCAAAGTCTTGATTGCTAAATGTTGGATTAGAGATCCTCACCACAACTCTAAATTTGCATCGAAAGCACATGAAGGTTTTATGCTTGGTTACGGAAAGGACTCACACACCTCTGAGTCTTCAACATTGTTCTTCACAAGATTGTTGACCTTTGTAGATGTGCGGTTCGATGAAACTAATGGCTCGCAAAGAGAGCACCTACCTTCGTGTTAGATGAACCAGCACCGAGGATGCTATCAAGCTCAAGGCAACCGAGGATGTCATTCCTCATCAAGAATCTGTGAAGAATTCATCCTGTTCATGAAGAACATCGAGCTGATGCACCGAAGAACATGATGAGGAAAATGGTGTGAAGAAAATGCTGATCAAAATCCTCGTGACAACCAACTCATCCACGTGTTGCAAAAGAAGTGCAAGTGGAGAAGATCATCGATGACATTAGCGCACCAGGTCCTCTCACACGCTAAAAAGCTTCACATCTATCTAACTTTTGTGGGCACTATGCTTTTTCTCTATCACAGAGCCCACTAAGGTAGATGAAGCATTTCTGGAGCCGGAGTGGATTCAGGCTATGCAAGAAGAATTACATCAGTTCGAGCTGAACAATGTCTGGGAATTGGTCAATCGCCCAGATCCTCGCAAGCATAATATCATTGGCACGAAGTGGATCTACCGCCAAGCAAGATGAAAATGGCCTTGTGGTGAGAAATAAGGCACAACTAGTAGCTCAAGGCTACACGCAGGTTTTGAAGATCCAAGAATCCTGACAAAGTCTTCAGACTCAATAAGGCCCTCTATGGCCTCAAGCAAGCCCCTCGGGTGTGGTATGATACATTGAAGGAATTCTTCGTGAAGAATGGCTTCACACCCGGTTCACTCAACCCTACTCTATTTACTAAATCATATGATGGTGAACTGTTTGTGTGCCAAATATATGTTGATGATATTATCTTTGGCTGTACTAACCAACGATATAGTGATGAATTTGCCTTTATGATGAGTGAAGAATATCAAATGTCTATGATGGGAGAGTTGAAATTCTTCTTAGGTCTTCAAATTAAATCGACAGCGAATGGCATATTCATATCTCAGAGAAATACCTCAAAGATGTCTTGAGGAAATTCGCATGCAAGATTGCAAAGGCGTCAAAATTCCTATGCCCACAAATGGCCATCTATGCAATCGATGAAAATGGTATTGACTTGATCACAAGGTATACCGCTCCATGATTGGTTCTTTATTGTACTTATGTGCATCTAGGCCAGATATAATGCTTAGTGTTTGCATGTGTGCCCGATTTCAAGCTGCACGAAGGAATCACACCATAAGGCGTGAAGCATATTCTTCGATATCTAGCTCACACACCAACACTAGGATTATGGTACCCCAAAGGATCTACTTTTGATCTCATTGGATATTCGACTCGACTATGCTGGTGATCGTGTAGACCGCAAGTCAACATCCGCTTTTGTCATTTCCTCGGACGATCTTTGGTCCGTTGGTCCTCGAAGAAACAATTGCGTATCACCATCTCATGCTGAAGCTGAATACATTGCTGCTGGCTCATGCTGTGCTCAACTGCTTTGGATGAAGCAAACCCTCAAGGACTATGGCGTCAATGTGAAGAATGTGCCTCTCTCTGCGACAATGAGAGTGCCATCAAGATTGCTCACAACCCGATTCAGCACTCGAAGACTAAGCACATCCAGATTCGTCATCATTTTCTTCGTGATCATGTGTTGAAGGGCGATATCTCCATTGAGCATGTGAAGACTGAAGAACAGCTATCTGATATCTTCACTAAGCCCTTGGATGAGAAGAGATTTAGCAAGTTGCGGTGTGAGCTAAATATCTTAGAATCTTGAATGTTCTTTGAAAAGGACACACATCCTAACCCTTATGCAGAATTGATGACTTAGATGTGCAACACATGAAGAAATGTTTTCTTCAATCAATGAAGAATAACATTCTAAGTGTGAAGAAATTAATGAAGAATTTGATTCTCGTAACCCTCGACAATTGTACGCTGTATGCGAAATCATCATTCTTATCTGGGCCACGCCACCACAAAAGTTGAAAATCTTCAATTTGAGTTTTTCCTCATTTTTTTTGAAATTCTTCAGTTTTACAAATTCTTCAACTTTGCAAAATCTTCACTGTTTCCGTCGTTTTTCTTCATTGACTATATATATATATATATATATATATATATATATATATATGTGAGTTTGTGTCCTCTACAGCATTCACTTATTGCTATTTCTTCAAGTTGTGATTTCTGCTAAGTGAATGTGATCGGACCCTTCCCCCTCTATGCTATACTCAATCCAATCTATTCACAAATTCTTCATGTGCGTTCTGATTGAAACTCGTTCAAAGTCTTCACTATGTCCTTGTCAGCTGAAGAAATTGCGAACAAACTTAAAAAAAACAAATCTTATCCAAATTTTTGGTTTTACCGCTCGAACCATTCCGCATCCCACGATGCATTAGTTTATTCACCCACGATCTTACACGATCTCATCTACACAGTACGTGGGTGACACATGTCGCGTGAAGAAGAAAGGGCAGGGGCATGTTCGTCCCAAAATCTTCGGGCGAACAGTTTTTACCGTGGCTATAAATACCCTCTCCCTTCCTTACTTCATTTACTCCGCTCGATCGCTGTCTCTCGCCGAGCTCTCCTCAAACCCTAAGCGCCGCCGCTACTCCATCGCCGTCGGTGAGGAAGAGCTTCACTGCCTCGACCTCGTCGCCGTCGTACTCGCGCCGGCTGCGGAAATCTTCACTCCGCCACCGCCGTAGCCGTCTCCCTCTGCCAAGTTAGGGCGTGGGAGATCTAACGTGACGAACTTCATCACAGTTCATCTCTGTTCGTCGTGTTCTTCAGTTCGGGTAATTAAAAGTCACTTTTATCACTCGCTTTGATTCTCAAATCTTTCTGAAAATCTTCAAAGGTGTTTTATTCTTCAAATCTTCACATATGAACACCTCACACACTGTATGCTCTTGATTTATCACTCTAAGCATTCATTTCCTCAAGATTCCTCAATTGTGCGGATTTTCAATCTGTACAACTCTGGAACCTGAGACAAAACGCTTAGTGAAATTCCTCAAGGCTCAACTGGTCAAATTCCTCAAAACTTGTCTTTTTCGCAAAATCTTCTGAGAACGCACATGACCTCTCCAAATTCCTCGCACCTCCACTCTGTTCACAGGTACTCATGTCCGATGCTGAATCACTAGGTTCTCATCAACTTAACTCATTTGCAGCGTTCCTCGAAGAAAAACTGCATACCTCTTTAGAGTGTTCTATTGTTCAAATTCCTCATCTGAAGAAAATGGCAGAAGGCAAGAGACCGCAGAAGGGAGGAAAGAAACCGGAGTTCATGACTGCCTTCGAGATCCCTGAAGAAATATACAAAGACTATTGCACACCTGATGAAGCCAAGTTTGGCAAGGAGAACAAGAATCAGCGCAAAGTGCGCATACAGAGGATAGAACGAAGATGGGCACAAGAATGGAGGGAATATCGCTATGTTACTCCAAAGTACATGAAGAAATTCGCCTTAAACCCTCCATGCCCAAGAGCTCCATTGGCACCTGGCCAAGTCGCTGATCCCACCAGCATCAAGCGTGGTGAAGACTTTCCTGAAGAATGGACCAGGTGCCAAGCCAAATTGGCAAGACAGGCCAAGGAGGTAGTGAGGAAATTCAATGAGGATTCTGCTGCTGCTGCTGCTGCCGCTGAGACCTCGGTCAAGCCGAGGAAATCAATGCCGAAGAAGCCTGCTCGCAAGCCAAGTGCTTCACCATCAGCGCCCTCACGGCAAATTCCTCGATCGCTGCTGCTCCTCAAAATCCTCGGCAGCTCCTCCAAGTCCTCAACTCCGGTGCATCGGCTACTGTCAAAGGACTCGTGGCTTCTCGATTGCTTCGGTGTCTCCAGCAAGTTCCTCAGCTGCACCAATGTCCTCATCAGGCCCCACTCTGCTGAAGACAAAAGCAACAGCTGGACGCGGTCCTCGGCCAAGTCCTAGAAATAAACAAGTTTCCTTCAACGTGCCCTCTGATGACGAAGCATCTGATGAAGAGCTTGCAGAAATCATCAGAGACAGACTAACCAAGCCCGCTAGAGCCAAAGGAACAGCTGTGCCTCTGCTTTTGGATCCGAAGAAAATCCTTGACTTCATCTACTTATGGCATCAGGATCCAAACACTCCCATGCCTGATCTGCCTCTGACTCCTGGTCAAAGTCATATGCTGAACCATTTCATCGCTGAAGAGAAATGGAAATTTGAAAAGGCTCATGAGATAAAGAGAGCACAAGCCAGAAAGGAGAAGGTTCTGAAGAAGAACATCGTCAACCTGACTCCTAAAGAACTTCTCAAAGCTCAATCTGAAATCCAAGCCCTCACCAAGGATTTCGATGCTTACAATGTTGATTGGCAAGGAGCCAAGGTGAGATTCGTCAATTTGACGAAGAAAATGACAACTGTTGCAGCCCCATCGCAACAAGAAAATCCTCAGGCTGAAGACTCTGCTCAGCCTGCTGAAGAACATGCCAGCACTGCTGATGACTTTCAGCCTGCTGATGAGAATACAAGTTCCAGGGCTGATGACTCCATTCAAGCCATTGAAGAAATTCCTGTGGCATCCACTAGTGGTGCGCTCAAGAAACAGAAGAGATCAGGGCAACTGCACCAGCTGCGCCTGAAGAAAATGAACCACAGTCCTCAGCTCCTCCTGCGCCAACACCAACTCCAATTCTTCCTTCTGCTTATGAAGTGAAGAAGGCAAAGGCTGCAGAGCGAGCTGCAGTGAAGAAGAGGAAGGCGTCAGCTCCGTCAAATTCTTCGGCTGCGAAGAAAATGAAGCCGATGACCAGCTCGCTTGAAAATCCCATTGATGTCATTCCCATTTCCTCCATGTCGTCTAAAGAAATTGTTCCTTATGGAGAAGACTACAAGATCCCAAGCGGATCTGATGAAGAAAATCACTCTGTTGCTACCTCAGAACAGTTTGATGAAGAAATTGAAGTGGAAGCATTCCTTCACCCATCGTTCCTCACCCATGCCTCGGTTCACGGTCAAGAGGCTGGTGTTGAGGAAATTGAAAAGAAGATGAAGACGTGGATATTGGATGCACTACACCAGTGATGAACAGCGACTTTTGGGAAAGTCAAGATCCCAATACTCCTCTCTTCACTCCGATTCAACAAATTCCTCACCCCGGCTACAACTGCTCAAATGGGCTCAAGAAACTCATCCCACATCGTCATTCATGAAGAAATTCCAGCCGCTAGTCTTTGAAGAACCTCTTCTTGATCCCCAAACTGCACAAGAAGAGGAACCAGAAATTCCTCAGCCTGAAGCACCTGAGATCGCGATTCCTGAGGTTGTGCTGAAAATCACTAACATCCCTCTGCCCACCGAAGAATCCGTTCGCGAGCAAGCAAAAATTCAAGGCTGAAGACTTCTTTTCTGAGCATGTGTTCTTCACTGATTACAATCCATATGACTCTGCTCGCATAAGGAAAAGACGCTTCTGGACTGCTACTCAAGCCAACTACTATTCCTCAGTGCTCTTTGACAAGGACAAGATCTTCGATCATGAGCATATTCCTCATGTGGATATGGAATCACTGCCGTGCTTCGAGCCAGTACTCCGAGTTATTCACGATGCAGGACTCCTGAATTTCTGCACTGATATCTGTGATTGGAATGAAGAACTCATTCTTCACTTCTATGCCACTTTGCATATCACCGAGATCTTCAAGATGTCAATTCATGGGTGCTGGATTGGGTGACGAAAACACTCACTACAAGGCACCAAAGAACTGAATTGCTTCGTGTCCTTCCTCTTGATCCTCCCCATGAAAGCGCACGTTGCATCTACAATGACCGCGAAGTTGATCGACCATTATATGCAAGTGCTCATGAAGCCTTTGAAGCGTGGCAGGCCCTCGAACCAAATTCTCGTCAAGGAACTGTTGTATGTGCCTCGACTGTCTATCGAATCTCGACGAAGACAATGAGTCCCATCAAAGGCCACGACTCAAATGAAGAAGATGTCGTTGGCATCATGAAGAACATGCTTTTCAACATCATTCATGGCGCTCCGTCAACTTCCATGATTTCTTCATGAGGACTCAAAGCTAATGTTGCAATGTCACCTTTTGATTTGAAGCCCTATCGCCTTGGATTATGAGATTCATAAGGGCAAGATCTTCTTTGAATTACAAAGTCGACACTCAACCATGGTAGCTACTTGCCGCCCATTGAAGTCCTCAAGCGACCAGTTTCATCATCTGATGATAAGGGCAAGGCAGCTGCTATGATTGATGAAGGCACACGTCCATTGGATGGTCAATTCCGTCTCGCTACATCTTACTCCACCAATGACGATTCTGCAACACATGACACTACCGCAAATACCTCAGCTAAGCAAAAGCCTCAAGCAACTGCACCCAGGGTGATGGCTGATCGTGAGTTACTCCTCAGTCTTCATTAGAAGGTTGAACGCAATCAGAAATGGGTGAAGCGTCAATTTGCTGCAATTCTTCACAACATGACCTCTACACATAATGCAGTGAAGAAAAATCAGTATTACCTTCATGAAACCCTCAACCGCACCTGGGCTGTTCTCACGCATGTATATTCTACGGAAGAATTGAAGACTATGAATCTCCAGGAAGCATTTGACTGGTCTGCACCACCTCCGAAGAAATTCAAGCGAGTCAAAGTTCCTGATCTGGTGGCCATTTCTTATTCTTCATCGCGTGAAACTGATGAACATGAAGATTTGACGCCATCGCGGCAGCCCTACTTCAACAACCAACCCCGACAACGCCTGGCGCCTCCATCGACTTGAAAATCTTGAGGCGTTAGTCCTCGCCGATCCTTTTGGTCATTTGATGACAAAGGGGGAGAAATCTGAGTTAGTCTTCAAGCGGGTTTATATTATGGGCGTTTTATTAAGTTACAACTCTCGTTCTTCCGAAAACTTTTATTGGATCGAGTTGTAATCTTAAATCCGATGGTGCCTTGATACTTTTGGTCGTGCTCTGATGCTTTTGATGCACTGAGCTCTGAAACTTTTGATGTGATATTCCGCATGCTTATTCCTCGTTAATATTATTGCACGCATGCTGAATCTCATCAGGCACCATATTTCATCATGCATTTCAAATTCTTCATATTATATATCAAATGCGTGTATGAATTACAAGATATAGGGGGAGATGTCGGTGTACTAAGGTAGGGGTACCTCATTACCCCAACTTGCGACTGAGGCGATTGTGGCTCCCAGCTGGATCTACCATGTGCTTGCCGGAGACTATTCCTGCTCCATATCAAGCCATTCAAGAACAAAGTGTACAAGACAGAAGATCGAGACCCCGGCAAGAGGAGCTTGCCGGGAAGGCCGTTCCAGGCTCAAGATTACATCACTCACGCAAGGCCCTGGCGAGAGGAGCTCGCCGGGGAGACTAGAAGATTATATCACAGAAGACACGCCCCGGCGCTATACGCGTCCCGGCGAGGGCCCGGGGAGCGGCAAGTTACAGAGCCCGACAAGCTCCCGGGCCCGGCAAGATCAAGACCCCGGCAAGGCGCTTGCCGGGAGAGCTACGCTGTGTGCCCGCACTCCAGCTCATCTGCCCACGCGTCGCCTTGAGCCCTCTCCAGAGACGCGTGGCGGATAGCTGTGCAGCATGGGGGGTGCGGTGGCACTCCACGGTGGTGAATCCATCGCCGTGGCAGACGGAGACGCCAGGGCGGGAGCTTTTGGGGTCGACGGCGACGGGCATTAAATGCCCTTGTCCCCCTCTGTCAAAAGTAGGTAGAAACCACTGTTCAAGCCTTTCGAGCTCCTTTGTTCCCAAGACTGTTCCAACTACCACCTCTTTTACATTTTACCCTTTCTCCACGCTGACACCTGTTGGTGACCCCTTGGCACTATAAAAGGAGGCCCATGCACAACGAGGGAAGGTTGGCTGGTTCGACTCACTCAACACAACACCACCATACGCCACATTCTTGAGCAAGATCAAAATACAAACACAAAGCAGCAGAGGGTTTACGCGTCCATCGCGCCCGGCCGGGTAACCTTCCCCGCGCGCATCGCCTCGATCCGCTCTCCGCGCATCCTCCGCCCTCGTACCGCACTCACGAAGGGGCTCCGGCCCCATAGGTGCCCGCGGGCGGGCGGGTCTCCTCCGTTCCGCCCCGACATCTTTGGCGCGCCAGGTAGGGGGCGTCGAGGTTGTGCGGACCTGATCCGGCGTTCGCGCGGCCGCGTTCTTCATCAACCTCTCCGGCCACAACCTTCATCGACAACTGCGCCATGGCCCCGAAGACGAGGGCCTCGAGGGTTGCAGACCCGTCTGCGTCTCGCCCGCCGCCACCGGAGCCAACGGTAGGCGGAGGAGACGCCAGCAGAAGGGTGGACACCGGCGAGGGCACTCGCGGCGCCACCAGATCCAGGGACAGGACGGATGACCGCGCCTCGGTCTCCATGGATCCACGTCCATCTCAGCGCACGACGACCCAGCAGCACCGTGCCACGAGAGGTGGTACTCGCATGCTGGGGCAAGAGCGTGCCGGAGGCTCGCGGGATGCTCCGGACCGCTGTCCATGCATGAGCAAAGCGAAAGTGCCGGGGCAGGACCCTGCTCCTCCTATCGCTACTAGGAGTCCGAGCATATCCTGTGCTCGCGCGTTCGCCCCGCTCCCCCTCCGCTTTGCAAGCGCGTCTCGAACGCTACGCTGCCGCCGAGGACGTGCCATCGAGCTCTAAGTCCGCAAGGACGGCTCGTGCTCACTCCGCGAGCGATCTCCTCGGAACGCCCTAAGCCCGTGAGGACAGCTCTGGTGCTCGTTCCGGCAAGCGCGTCTCCCCGGAGCACTGCGTTGCCGTCGAGGACGCGCCATCGAGTTCCACCGGCGAGAGCAAGAAAGCAAGAAAAAGAAAAGCTAAGTTGTTCGAGCTTTTGTGCAGAACATCCCTTAGTTCCATGCTTTTTTATGTTATATCCCTCGTGCATTCGTCCCTTGTGCGCAAAACCCGAGCGCGGAGGAGCCTGCCCGTGGATAGCCGCACCCTTACTTTGCTTCGAGCACACTCAACGAGTTAAAAGAGAGCCGCGACCAGCTTCGCGCCCTTGTTTCGTTTCGAGTCTGCTCAGCAAGTTAAGTGCGTCGCGACTAGACGCGGCAAGGTTGCTTGCCGGTAACAACACCAGCCAGCGGGCTGCTGATGTTCCGCACTCAGCAAGTGTGTTAAACGCCGGCAAGTTCCCTAGAAGCGTAGGGTAAAAGCGCACAAAGGGTGTAAGGTAGAGGGTGTAACGTGGCAAGCCTTGCCGTAAGATGTCCTTCGTATGAGAGGCTTGTGCGCGAGAGGAGCCAAGTCGTGGTCGATTCGCGTGCATTTGTTTTGTTTCCGAGTCCGCTCAACAAACACAAGTGTGCTGCTGCACCCTTACCTTGCTTTCGAGCCTGCTCAGCAAGTTAAGCGTCGCAACTGGCCCGGCAAGGTTGTTTGCTGGGAGCAACACCGCCAGCGGGCTGTCCCGCACTCGGCAAGTGTGTTCGCCCCGGCAAGCTCCCCAAGAGCGTAGAGCACAAACATACGAAGGACAAGGCACGGCATCGTATTGCACAATCAAGATTTATATACATATACATGTACATGATGAAGCTGTTGCAGATCTATCTCAGCTGTTTTCATGGCTGAAATTACAGCAACAAGGAGAAAACGGAAGCGCAAGACTAAAGACTTGGGCTCGCCAAGCCAAGATAATCGAGGCTGCGGCGCCAAGATTCGCTCTCCAATGAGCCAGCGTCGCTGGGGCTGCTGAAAGCACTAAGATTCGTCTCCGGCAAGCCGAGTTGCTTTGGAGGCTGCGATATCGATAAGTTTTCATCCTCGTCATGCATCCTCTTATGGACCAGGAAAGCGGGCTGCGTCTTGAACGAAGCGTGTCTTGTGGAACCCGACGCGGAGGAGCCAAGTCGTGGTCCATTCGCGCATTTGTTTTGTTTCCGAAGTCTGCTCAACAAACACAAGTGTGTTGCTGCACCTTATCTTGCTTTCGAGCCTGCTCAGCAAGTTAAGCGTCCGAATCGGCCCGGCAAGGTTGTTTGCCGGAAGCGACACAGCCAGCGGGCTGTCCCGCACTCGGCAAGCGTGTTCGCCCCGGCAAACTCCCCGATAGCGTAAGAACACACAAGGCACGAAGTCAAGTAAAAGACTCGGTCCGGCAAGCTTTCCCCTCTTTTCATTAAAAACATCTTAGTTTAATACGAGTCCATAGAGGATGAAAAACATGATAGAGAGGATTACAAGTTTTTAAATGCAGCTAAGGCCCGAAGGCTTACAAATTAAAAAGATAAGGTGCCCGTGATCCCTCTCCTGTTTCTCTGTTCAGGAGTTCAGGAGGTAGGTCAAGGAGCCCCCGGCAAGATAAGCCTGCCGGGGAAGGAGGCCCCGGCAAGAGGAGCTTGTCGGGGAAGGGCAAAAGGGGCGCCTAGGAGAGCGTGACGAAGAGCGCCCACTGCGGCCTGCGGGTGGCGTGCCCTCAGGAGCTGCGCAAGGTGACGGGCGTGGAGGAGCGCACCCCCGGAGAGCTACGGGCGCGAAGACACCAAGAGAACACCCGGGGCCGCCAGAGCTTGGCGAGGCAGGCGCCGGAGGCAGAGCTTGAAGACGGGTGGTGGGGACGTCAAGACGCTGTCGAGGGCTCCTCGCCCAGACTCGATTTGACGGCCTTGCCGCCACCCCTCTTCCTCTTCCGCAGCCTCCCACGCCACCGCCCAAGGAGACGGCCCCGGGGAGTTCAGGAGGCCGGCGACCCAGAAGATGGGGTCGCCGGTGGCGCGCGAGGCAGCGGCGTCCGACACCTAGTCGGGCCCGCCATCCCCCTCGTCGTCGCTGTCGCTCCCCTCCTCGACACTCTCGCTCGAGGAGGGACCTTCGCTGTCGGAGGAGCTGTCCACACAACATCTCACCCGGGTCCCGTAGTCGCCGAAGACCTTGACGGCGAGAAGGTCACCCTCCATTAACTTGAAATGGAGGGTAAACCCCGCCATCAAGCTATGGATCCAGGCGAACGTCTTCCACCCTCGGTCGAAGAACATGACGCCGGGGGCTGGGGACACGACACTCACTCGAGTGCCGCTGATCCCGCAGCCCCTCATGCGCAACTCCATCACGTCGGGTGGATCCGGTCCCATCGCGTCCGCGAACGGGGCCGGCAACCGGAGGCGCCGACGAGGTGCTCGACGCAGCTTGATGAGGAACTCCCAGGGGTCATCTCCAGTGTGGACCGCATCGTGGATGGGAGACGTCGGGGGAGACGGGGGAGGCGCATCACCACGACCGCCTCTCCCCCGGCCGCCTCGGCCACGCCTCGGCCTCGTCATGCCACGCCCCTCCCTCTCCCTCTCGTGGCGGCTCCGCTGCCACGGAGCGGAAAGGGAGAGGTGCGCTGCCTAGAGGCGACCCTCGCCGCCACCGTCGAAGAGCTGGGATTCCCTCCTTCCATGGCGGAAAGAAGAACAGAAGATGAAGACGAAGGGAGAAGAGGATGAGTGTGGCCATTGTGCTCCCCTTCCGCCCCTTTTAAAGGGGCGAGGTGGGGGCTCAACCGCCCCGCTCGACCAATCAGGAAGCGAGGAGGCCAGAGGAGCGGGGCCGACTCGCCTTCTCCGCCCATGACGGCTCGGTCTCCCACCTTCGCCGCCCACGACCCCCGTGCATGAGGGCCGCGTGGCGAAAAAGCGGAGCCGGGGCGACGGGTGAAGCGACCTCACTCTACACCACGATCACGGGGTGGATGCCTTAAAGGCTGCATGCGCCGCCCACGTCTCCCACGACGCCGCAAATGACGCGTGCCATTACTGGGGAGGCGGCGGATGCAGAAGTGGACTCGGCACGTCGTGGGCCGCGTGAGCCCGTGCACTGTCTTGGGCCTGGCCCAACAGCGCTCGGCACCGTGTGTGGCCCAGGCCCGGGGGCTCCTGTCGGTGTACTAAGGTAGGGGTACCTCATTACCCCAACTTGCGCACGGGCAGTTGTGGCTCCCCGCGGCTGGATCTACCATGTGCTTGCCGGAGACTATTCCTGCTCCATATCAAGCCATTCAAGAACAAAGTGTACAAGACAGAAGATCGAGACCCCAAAGAAGAGGAGCTTGCCGGGAAGGCCGTTCGTGCTCAAGATTACATCACTCACGCAAGGCCCCGGGCGAGAGGAGCTCGCCGGGAGACTAGAAGATTATATCATAGAAGACACGCCATGGCGCTTATACGCTGTCCGGCGAGGGCCCGGGGGGCGGCAAGTTACAGAGCCCGACAAGCTCCCGGGCCCGGCAAGATCAAGACCCCGGCAAGGTGCTTGCCGGGAGAGCTACGCCGTGTGCCCGCACTCCAGCTCATCTGCCCACGCGTCGCTTTGAGCCCTCTCCAGAGACGCGTGGCGGATAGCTGTGCAGCATGGGGGGTGCGGTGGCACTCCACGGTGGTGAATCCATCGCCGTGGCAGACGGAGACGCCAGGGCGGGAGCTTTTGGGGTCGACGGCGACGGGCATTAAATGCCCTTGTCCCCCTCTGTCAAAAGTAGGTAGAAACCACTGTTCAAGCACTGTAGCTCCACTGTTCCCGCACTGTTCCAACTACCACCTCTTTTACATTTTTACCCCTTTCTCCTACGTTGACACCTGTTGGTGACCCCTTGGCACTATAAAAGGAGGCCCATGCACAACGTAGGGAAGGTTCGGCTGGTTCGACTCACTCAACACAACACCACCATACGCTCACATTCTTGAGCAAGATCAAAATACAAACACAAAGCAGCAGTAGGGTTTTACGCGTCCATCGCGCCCGGCTGGGTAAAATCCCCACAAGATCGCCTCGATCTGCTCTCCAGCGCATCCTCCGCCTCGATCAAGACTCACGAAGGGCCCGGCCCCATAGGTGCTCATGGCGGGCGGGTCTCCTCCGTTCCGCCCCGACAGGAGATCTCCATGATTCGACTCTTCAAATGTGCATTGACTCAAAAGCAAATTCCTCACTATGCACATATTTAGGGGGAGTTCTTCTATATCTTGCAATCAAATTCCTCAATATCAGTATTTACACTTCATATATTTATTCCCGTTGAAAACTTAACCTATGTTGTCATCAATCACCAAAAAGGGGGAGATTGTAAGTGCATCTAGTGCCCCGTAGTGATTTTGGTGTATTGAAGACTTATAGGTTAAGTAACTGATGCGTTTGTGAGTGTACACAGGTCTATAAGTCTATGAGGAGTTTGATATTTACAGAGAAAGTCGACCCCTAAAAATTAAGTTCTTCAACTAAAGACTTTGATATTCTGAAGACTTTCTGAAGACTTTGAAAGCGAAGAAATTGGTGTGACCTTGAAGACATGATATTCATTCGAGGAATATGAAGTGTGAAGACTTTTGTTTTCGTAGTTTCATTTTCTCTTTCTTGAATCATAGGAAACACCGTGATCGTTAAAGGGGTCGAGGAAATACTAAGTAAAATTTCCATCGATGCTCAACTCAAAATCTCTGCACCTACCAATCCCTTCGAGTGAAGCCATTGAAATCTCATATAGTTTCATCAAATTAACAAGAATGAGATGCGTTCTTTTGTTCATCGAGGACTTTGCTCGATCGAGAGTTAGGAATTCGCCGGTCTGGAATTGCCTACACAAAGGAGGAACATGATAGCCCCGAGGAATTTGAGAGTCAAATTTCCGACCGTTCTTATCTTTGCCGCACGGCTGTCCCAAAATATCTTATCCACCTAACGGTCATATCATTGAAGGGCATTTATGTCTTATCATGTCGGGCTGCTCCCTAGGCTATAAATAGCCGCCCCTACAACCACTAGCTGGTTGGCTGCTCTGAGAGAACTTGACACTTGTCATCTGAGAGCAACCCATCCTCCGAGGACTTTGAGCGAAAATCTTCAAGTGAGGAAAATCCCAAAACCAAACCCCCACAAACCCAAAGTGATTGAGCATCACTGAAGAAACTGATCCTGCGTGGATCCGACGCTTGTTACCTTTGAAGACTGTACTTCTTCCAGACGGTTAGGTGTCAAGGTCTAGAGCATCAAAGAGGAATTGTGGATCGCCGAGTGACCAAGTCTGTGAAGGTTTGGAAGTCACCTGAAGACTTACCACGAGTGATTGGACGAGGCCTGCGTGGTCTTAGTTCAAGGAGAATCTGATGAGGATGGGTGTCCTGAGTTGCGGCTCGAGATCGGGTGTCCGGATCGTGTGTCCTCGAGTTTAAATACTCACCGCCCAACCAGACGCATAACCGAGACAAATAGTTGGAACTGGTTTACCAAATCATTGTCTTCACCAATTGACTGGTTCTATTTCCTCAACTCTTTCATTTCATCATTCTTGTGTTGAATGTTGTTCATATCGTGCTCAAGACTTTGATCAAGACTTTCACAAATTCCTCGGTTCAATTTCTTCATCTGTTTGTCTTCATCTTGCTATCCTGTGTTTACGCTTTCCGTACTCTGTGTTAGTCTTCATTTCATCATGATGACTATGTTTGTATCCTGTTATGTTTACTTCTGAGTACATATTCCGCTGCAAGTAGTACTTCGCTAAGGAATTTCCTCACTAGCAAATTCCTCAGTGAAGAATTCATAAAAATCGCCTATTTACCCCCCCTCTAGTCGATATAACGCACTTTCAGAAGCGGAGTACATGGCAGCCTCGGAGGCAGCACATGAAGCAATCTGGATGAAGGAGTTCATTACCCAACTAGGAGTTATTCCCAATGCGTCGAGCCCGATAACTCTCTTCTGTGACAAGACTGGAGCTATTCCCTTGCCAAGGAGCCCAGCTTTCACAAGAAGACCAGACACATCAACCGTCGCTTCAACTCCATTCGTCAAAATGTTCAAGATGGAGACATAGATATTTGTAAAGCGCACATGGATCTGAATGTCACAAATCCGTTGACTAAACCTCTTCTGCGAGCAAAACATGATCAACACCAGAACTCTATGGGTATTTGATTCATCACAATGTAACTAGATTATTGACTCTATTGCAAGTGGGAGACTGTAGGAAATATGCCCTAGAGGCAATGATAAAATGGTTATTATTATATTTCCTTGTTCATGATAATTGTCTATTGTTCATGCTATAATTGTATTGATCGGAAACCATAATACATGTGTGAATACATAGACCACACCATGTCCCTAGTGAGCCTCTAGTTGACTAGCTCGTTGATCAATAGATGGTCATGGTTTCCTAACTATGGACATTGGATGTCATTGATAACGGGATCACATCATTAGGAGAATGATGTGATGGACAAGACCCAATCCTAAGCATAGCACAAGATCGTGTAGTTCGTTTGCTAGAGCTTTTCTAATGTCAAGTATCGCTTCCTTAGACCATAAGATCGTGCAACTCCCGGATACCGTAGGAATTCTTTCGGTGTACCAAACGTCACAATGTAACTAGGTGGCTATAAAGGTGCACTACAGGTATCTCTGAAAGTGTCTGTTGGGTTGGCACAAATCGAGACTGGGATTTGTCACTCCGTATGACGGAGTGGTATCTTTGGGCCCACTTGGTAATGCATCATCATAATGAGCTCAATGTGAATAAGTAGTTGGCCACGGGATCATGCATTACGGAACGAGTAAAGTGACTTGCCGGTAACGAGATTGAACGAGGTATTGGGATACCGACGATCGAATCTCGGGCAAGTAACGCACCGATTGACAAAGGGAATTGTATACGGGATTGCTTGAATCCTTGACATCGTGGTTCATCCGATGAGATCATCGTGGAATATGTGGGAGCCAACATAGGTATCCAGATCATGTTGTTGGTTATTGGCCGGAGAGCTGTCTCGGTCATGTCTGCATGATTCCCGAACCCGTAGGGTCTACACACTTAAGGTTCGATGACGTTAGGGTTATAAGGAAGATATGTATGTGATTACCGAATGTTGTTCGGAGTCCCGGATGATATCCCGGACGTCACGAGGAGTTCCGGAATAGTCCGTAGGTGAAGATTTATATATGGGAAGTCATCATACAGTCATCAGAAATATTCGGGGGTATACCGGTATTGTACCGGGACCACCAGAGGGGTTTCGGGGGTCCACCTGCCCTGGAGGGCCTTATGGGCTGTAGGTGGAAGGGAACCAGCCCCAAGTGGGCTGGGGCGCTGTAACGCCCCAGACACACCCGCCGGTGGTCGTTACTCCTGGCGAGATCTAGACTGGCCCCACAGATCAATACTAGTCTTTTCTGCGTACTTTGTCCTCACTCATGTGCACCCGGGAGCAACTTCCCGGTCGGTCACCCATCCTGAGACTACTCTAAGCTGAGCACGCTTAACTTTGGAGTTCTGTCCGGATGGGCTCCCGGAAAAGAAGGAATTCCTTATTGATATGAGTAGTCTATCATCCCTAATAAGCCAGGATATCACATACACCCACACTCAGAGGAACCGACGTCCTCGTCGGGCCACATGAACGCTCCTCTTGGCACAACCGCTCGTGCATCCAGTCCAGACATGTGCCATGCCGTGTGCCACGACGGGTCACAAACGTCATGAACAACATGAGCGCGCACCTGTCCGCAACCATCCGTAACCGCGAGGGTCGGCTCGATACCAACTTGTAACGCCGGACACACCCGCCGGTGGTCGTTACTCCTGGCGAGATCTAGACTGGCCCCACAGATCAATAGTAGTCTTTTTCGCGACTTTGTCCTCACTCATGCGCACCGGAGCAACTTCGGTTGGTCACCCATCCCGAGACTACTCCAAGCTGAGCACGCTTAACTTTGGAGTTCTGTCCGGATGGGCTCCCGTAAAAGAAGGAATTCCTTATTGATATGAGTAGTCTATCATCCCTAATAAGCCAGGATATCACAGGCGCCACCCCCCTAGGGCCCATGCACCTAGGGTTGGGGGGAACCCTAAAGGGGGCGCCCTCCTTGGCTTGGGGGCAAGCCCCCTCCCCCCTTGGCCGCCGCCCCCCTCTAGTTCCCATCTAGAGGGGCCGGCCCCCCTTCCCACTTCTCCCTATAAATAGAGGGGTGGAGGGAGGGGTGTGGCACAACATCCAAGGCGCAGCCCCTCCCCTCCCCAAAACCTCTCCTCCTCCGCAAGAGCTTGGCGAAGCCTTGCCGGAGAACTGTCACTCCATCACCACCACGCCGTCGTGCTGCTGCTGGAGCCCTCTTCCTCAACCTCTCCCTCCTCCTTGCTGGATCAAGGTGTGGGAGACGTCACCGGGCTGCACGTGTGTTGAACACGGAGGTGCTGTTGTTCGGCGCTTAGATCGAAGTCCACCGCGATCTGAGTCGCTTCGAGTACGACTCCTTCATCCACGTTCTTGCAACGCTTCCATCTCGCGATCTTCAAGGGTATGAAGATGCACTCCCCTCTCTCTCATTGCTAGTTACTCCATAGATTGATCTTGGTGATGCGTAGATTTTTTTTACTTTTGCAACGATCCCCAACAGTGGCATCATGAGCTAGGTCTATGCGTAGTTTCTATGCACGAGTAGAACACAAGTTTGTTGTGGGCGTCGATTTTGTCAATTTACTTGCCACTACTAGTCTTATCTTGTTTCGGCGGCATCGTGGGATGAAGTGGCCCCGACCGACCTTACACGTACGCTTACATGAGACAGGTTCCACCGACTGACATGCACTAGTTGCATAAGGTGGCTAGCAGGTATCTGTCTCTCCCACTTTAGTCGGATCGGATTCGATGAAAAGGGTCCTTATGAAGGGTAAATAGAAATTGGCATATCATGTTGTGGTTTTGGCGTAGGTAAGAAACGTTCTTGCTAGAAATCTATAGAAGCCACGTAAAAGACTTGCAACAACAATTAGAGGACGTCTAACTTGTTTTTGCAGCATATGCCGTGTGATGTGATATGGCCAAAAGGATGTGATGAATGATATATATGTGATGTATGAGATTGATCATGTTCTTGTAATAGGAATCATGACTTGCATGTCGATGAGTATGACAACCGGCAGGAGCCATAGGAGTTGTCTTAATTATTGTATTGTATGACCTGCGTGTCATTGAATAACGCCATGTAATTACTTTACTTTATTGCTAAACCGTTAGCCATAGTAGTAGAAGTAATCGTTGGCGTGACAACTTCATGAAGACACGATGATGGAGATCATGGTGTCATGCCGCTGACGATGATGATCATGGCACCCCGAAGATGGAGATCAAAAGGAGCAAAATGATATTGGCCATATCATGTCACTATTTGATTGCATGTGATGTTTATCATGTTTTACATCTTATTTGCTTAGAACGACGGTAGCATAAATAAGATGATCCCTCATAAAATTTCAAGAAAGTGTTCCCCCTAACTATGCACCGTTGCAAAGGTTCGTTGTTTCGAAGCACCATGTGATGATCGGGTGTGATAGATTCTAACGTTCGAATACAACGGGTGTAAGCCAGATTTACACATGCAAAACACTTAGGTTGACTTGACGAGACTAGCATGTACAGACATGGCCTCGGAACACAAGAGACCGAAAGGTCGAACATGAGTCGTATAGAAGATACGATCAAGATGAAGATGTTCACCGATTATGACTAGTCCGTCTCACGTGATGATCGGACACGGCATAGTTGACTCGGATCATGTATCACTTAGATGACTAGAGGGATGTCTATCTGAGTGGGAGTTCGTTAAATAATTAGATTAGATGAACTTAATTGTCATGAACTTAGTCTAAAATATTTGCAATATGTCTTGTAGATCAAATGGCCCGCACTAATGCTGCCCTCAACTTCAACGCGTTCCTAGAGAAAACCAAGCTGAAAGACGATGGTAGCAACTATATGTACTGGGTCCGGAACTTGAGGATCATCCTCATAGCCGCCAAGAAAGCATATGTCCTAGATGCACCGCTAGGTGAAGCACCCGTTTTCCCAGCAACTCAAGACGTTATGAACGCCTGGCAGTCGTGTTGTGATGATTACTCCCTGGTTCAGTGCGGCATGCTTTACAGCCTAGAACCGGGGCTCCAAAAGCGTTTTGAGCAGCATGGAGCATATGAGATGTTCCAAGAGATAAAAATGGTTTTCCAAGATCATGCCCGGGTCGAGAGATATGAAGTCTTCGACAAGTTCTACAGTTGTAAGATGGAGGAGAATGGTTCAACACATACTCAAAATGTCTGGGTTGCACAACCGCTTGTCTCAGCTGGGAGTTAATCTCCTGGATGACGCGTTCATTGACAGAATCCTTCAGTCGCTCCCACCTAGCTACAAGAGCTTTGTGATGAACTACAATATGCTGGCGATCGTGAAACCATTCCTGAGGTATTTTCAATGCTGAAATCAACGGAGGTGGAGATCAAAAAGGAACATCAAGTGTTGATGGTCAATAAAACCACTAGTTTCAAGAAAGGCAAGGGTAAGAAGAACTTCAAGAAGGACGGCAAGGAGTTGCCGCCCCGTAAGCCGCTTGCGGGAAGAAGCCAAAGCATGGACCCAAACACGAGATCGAGTGCTTTTATTGCAAGGAAGCGGATATCGAAGCGGAACTGCCCCAAGTACTTAGCAGACAAGAAGGCCGGCAACACCAAAGGTATATGTGATATAGATGTAATTGATGTGTACCTTACCAGTACTCGTAGTAGCTCCTGGGTATTTTATACCGGTGCAGTTGCTCATATTTGTAACTCAAAATAGGAGCTGCGGAATAAGCGGAGACTGGCGAAGGATGAGGTGACGATGCGCATCGGAAATGGTTCCAAGGTCGATATGATCGCCGTCGGTACACTACCTCTACATTTACCTACGGGATTAGTTTTAAACCTCAATAATTGTTATCTAGTGCCAGCTTTGAGCATGAACATTGTATCTGGATCTCGTTTAATACGAGATGGCTACTCATTTAAATCCGAGAATAATGGTTGTTCTATTTATATGAGAGATATAAAAATTTTCCTACGGTTTCACCAAGATCCATCTATGAGTTCATCTAAGCAACGAGTGATAGGAGTGCATCTACATACCCTTGTAGATCGCGAGCGGAAGCGTTCAAGAGAACGGGGATGATGGAGTCGTACTCACCGTGATCCAAATCACCGATGACCAAGTGCCGAACGGACAGCACCTCCGCGTTCAACACACGTACGGAGTGGATGACGTCTCCTCCTTCTTGATCCAGCAAGGGGGAAGGAGAGGTTGAGGAAGAAGGCTCCAGCAGCAGCACGACGGCGTGGTGGTGGTGGAGAGGCAGTACTCCGGCAAGGCTTCACCAAGCTCTTAACGGAGGAGGAAAGGTGTTGCGGAGGGGAGGGGCTGCGACTTGATGTTGTATGCAGCCTCCCCGCCTCTATTTATAGGGAAGGGGAAGGGGCGGCCCCCTAGATGAGATCTAGAGGCGGCGGCGCCAAGGGAGGGGCTTGCCCCCAAGCAAGGGGGCGCCCCACTAGGTTTCCTCCCCAACCCTAGGCGCATGGGCCCAAGGGGGGGGGGGGCCCAGCCTCCAAGGGCTGGTTCTAAGGATGGCAATGGGTACGGTATGGGGCGGGTAGAGCAATACCGTACCCATACCCGTGTAGTTAATGGGTACGAAATTCAACCCATACCCGAACCCATGGGTATGAAACTTTACCCATACCCATACCTGACGGGTACCCATAACCATTGGGTACCCAATGGGTAGATCACACAGTACACAAGTTATTCACAATTATACATTCATTGATAGCATATTTGACAAAAAAATTATCTCAACTCAATAACAAATAGATGAGTACATGCGAGTTATCTCAATTCAAATTGACAATTGGTGATAACTTTATGTTCACAAGTTCATGACACACTTCACGGATAATGTCCACATGTTAATATAAACGGGTAGGGTATGGGTATATCCATGGGTACAAGGCTTTACCCGTGCCCTACACACGACTTAGCGGGTAAGGCATGGGTACTACCCATGGGTATAAAATTGTGCCCATACCCTACCCATGCAGGTACGGTATCCGCGGGTACCCGTACCCATGGTTAAAATTTCCATCCTTAGCTGGTTCCCTGCCCACTACGGCCCATGAGGCCCTCCGAGAGAGGTGTCCCCTCCAGGTGGACCCCCGGAACCCCTCCGGTGGCCCCGGTACAATACCGATATGCCCCCGAAACTTTCCGGTGACCGTATGACAACTTCCCATATATAAATCTTCACCTCCGGACCATTCCGGAACTCCTCGTGACGTCCGGGATCTCATCTGGGACTCTGAACAACATTCGGTCATCACATACAAGTCTTCCTAATAACCCTACCGTCACCAAACCTTAAGTGTGTAGACCCTACGGGTTCGGGAATCATGCAGACATGACCGAGACAGCTCTCCGGCCAATAACCAACAGCGGGATCTGGATACCCATGTTGGCTCCCACATGTTCCACGATGATCTCATCGGATGGACCACGATGTCGAGGATTTAAGCAACCCCGTATACAATTCCCTTTGTCAATCGGTACGTTACTTGCCCGAGATTTGATCGTCGGTATCCCAATACCTCGTTCAATCTCGTTACCAGCAAGTCACTTTACTCGTACCATAATGCATGATCCCGTGACCAAACACTTGGTCACTTTGAGCTCATTATGATGATGCATTACCGAGTGGGCCCAGAGATACCTCTCCATCATACGGAGTGACAAATCCCAGTCTCGATCCGTCTCAACCCAACAAACACTTTTGGAGATACCTGTAGTGCACCTTTATAGTCACCCAGTTACGTTGTGACGATTGGTACACCCAAAGCACTCCTACGGTATCCGGGAGTTACACGATCTCATGGTCTAAGGAAAAGATACTTGACACTGGAAAAGCTCTAGCAAACGAACTACACGATCTTGTGCTATGCTTAGGATTGGGTCTTGTCCATCACATCATTCTCCTAATGATGTGATCCCGTTATCAACGACATCTAATGTCCATAGTCAGGAAACCATGACTATCTGTTGATCAACGAGCTAGTCAACTAGAGGCTTACTAGGGACATATTATGGTCTATGTATTCACACGTGTATTATGATTTCCGGATAATACAATTATAGCATGAATAAAGACAATTATCATGAACAAGGAAATATAATAATAATCCTTTTATTATTGCCTCTAGGGCATATTTCCAACAGTCTCCCACTTGCACTAGAGTCAATAATCTAGTTACATTGTGATGAATCGAACACCCATAGAGTTCTGGTGTTGATCATGTTTTGCTCGCGAAAGAGGTTTGGTCAACGGATCTGCGACATTCAGATCTGTATGTACTTTGCAAATATCTATGTCTCCATCTTGAACATTTTCACAGATGGAGTTGAAACGACGCTTGATGTGCCTGGTCTTCTTGTGAAACCTGGGCTCCTTGTCTAGGGCAATAGCTCCAGTGTTGTCACAGAAGAGTTTGATCGGCCCCGACGCATTGGGTATGACTCCTAGGTTGGTGATGAACTCCTTCACCCAAATTGCTTCATGCGCTGCCTCCGAGGCTGCCATGTACTCCGCTTCACATGTAGATCCCGCCATGACGCTCGCTTGCAAATGCACCAGCCATCGCTTCCACCATTCAACATATACACGATCCGATTTGTGACTTAGAGTCATCCAGATCTCGTGTCGAAGCTAGCATCGACGTAACCCTTACGACGAGCTCTTTGTCACCTCCATAAACGAGAAACATGTCCTTTGTCCTTTCGTGTACTTCAGATATTCTTGACCGCTGTCCAGTGTTCCTTGTCGGGATTACTTTGGTACCTTCCTACCAAACTTATGGCAAGGTTTATATCAGGTCTGGTACACAACATGGCATACATAATAGATCCTATGGCTGAAGCATAGGGGATGACACTCATCTCTTCTTTATCTTTTGCCGTGGTCGGGCATTGAGCCGAGCTGAATCTCACACCTTGCAATGTCTGAGTGCAAGAACCCTTTCTTGACTGATCCATTTTGAACTTCTTCAAAATCTTATCAAGGTATGTGCTTTGTGAAAGACCAATGAGGCGTCTCGATCTATCCCTATAGATCTTGATGCCTAATATGTAAGCAGCTTCTCCAAGGTCCTTCATTGAAAAACACTTATTCAAGTAGGCCTTAATGCTGTCCAAAAGTTCTATATCATTTTCCATCAAGAGTATGTCATCTACATACAATATGAGAAATGCTACAGAGCTCCCACTCACTTTCTTGCAAACGCAGGCTTCTCCATAAGTCTGCATAAACCCAAACGCTTTGATCATCTCATCAAAATGAATGTTCCAACTCCAAGATGCTTGCACCAGCCCATAAATGGATCGCTGGAGCTTTAATACTTTGTTAGCATTCTTAGGATCGACAAAACCTTCCGGCTGCATCATATACAGTTCTTCCTTAAGATGTCCATTAAGGAATGCCGTTTTGACGTCCATCTGCCATATCTCATAATCATAGTATGCGGCAATTACTAACATGATTCGGACGGACTTCAGCCTTGCTACGGGAGAGAATGTCTCATCGTAGTCAACCCCTTGAACTTGCCAATAACCCTTAGCGACAAGTCGAGCTTTATAGATGGTAACATTACCATCCGCGTCCGTCTTCTTCTTAAAGATCCATTTGTTTTCTATCGCTCGCCGTTCATCGGGCAAGTCTGTCAAAGTCCATACTTTGTTTTCATACATGGATTCTATCTCGGATTGCATGGCTTCAAGCCATTTGTTGGAATCTGGGCCCGCCATCGCTTCTTCATAGTTTGAAGGTTCACCGTTGTCTAACAACATTATTTCTAGGACAGGGTTGCCATACCACTCTGGTGTGGAACGTGTCCTTGTGGACCTACGAAGTTCAGTAGCAACTTGATCCAAAGAACCTTGATCATCATCATTAATTTCCTCTCCAGTCGGTGTAGGCACCACAGGAATATTTTCCTGAGCTGCACTACTTTCCGATTCAAGAGGTAGTACTTCATCGAGTTCTACTTTCCTCCCACTTACTTATTTCGAGAGAAACTCTTTTTCCGGAAATGATCCGTTCTTGGCAACAAAGATCTTGCCCTCGGATCTTGAGTAGAAGGTATACCCAATGGTTTCCTTGGGGTATCCTATGAAGATGCATTTTTCCGACTTGGGTTCGAGCTTTTCAGGTTGAAGTTTCTTGACATAAGCATCGCATCCCCAAAATTTTAGAAACAATAGCTTAGGTTTCTTCCCAAACCATAATTCATACGGTGTCGTCTCAGTGGATTTAGACGGAGCCCTATTTAAAGTGAATGTAGCTGTCTCTAGAGCGTATCCCCAAAATGATAGCGGTAAATCGGTAAGAGACATCATAGACCGCACCATATCCAATAGAGTGCGACACGATGTTCAGCACACCGTTATTACCGAGGTGTTCCAGCGGCGTGAGTTGTGAAACGATTCCACATTTCCTTAAGTGCGTACTCAAATTTGTGACTTAAATATTCTCCTCCACGATCCGATCGAGGAACTTTATCTTTCGGTCACGTTGATTCTCTACCTCATTCTGAAATTCCTTGAACTCTTCAAAGGTCTCGGACTTGTGTTTCATTAAGTAGACATACCCACATCTACTCAAGTCATCGGTGAGAGTGAGAACATAACGATATCCTCCATGAGCCTCAACGCCATTGGACCGCACACATCGGTATGTATGATTTCCAATAAGTTGGTTGCTCGCTCCATTGTTCCGGAGAACAGAGTCTTGGTCATTTTTCCCATGAGGCATGGTTCGCATGTGTCAAATGATTCATAATCGAGAGACTCTAAAAGTCCATCAGCATGGAGCTTCTTAATGCGCTTGACACCAATGTGACCAAGGCGGCAGTGCCACAAGTATGTGGGACTATCGTTATCAACTTTACATCTTTTGGTATTCACACTATGAATATGTGTAACATTACCTTCGAGATTCATTAAGAATAAACCATTGACCATCGGGGCATGACCATAAAACATATCTCTCATATAAATAGAACAACCATTATTCTCGGATTTAAATGAGTAGCCATATCGTATCAAACGAGATCCAGATACAATGTTCATGCTCAAACTTGGCACTAAATAACAATTATTAAGGTTTAAAACTAATCCCGTAGGTAAATGTAGAGGTTGCGTGCCGACGGCGATCACATCGACCTTGGAACCATTCCCGACGCCAAGATCGTCACCTCGCCCTTCGCTAGTCTCGCTTATTCTCGCAGCTCCCGCCGTGAGTTACAAATATGAGCAACAAGACCGTATCAAATACCGGTGAGTTACTACGAGTAATCGGTAAGGTACACATCAATTACATGTATATCACATATACCTTTAGTGTTGCCGGCCTTCTTGTCTGCTAAGTATTTGGGGCAGTTCCGCTTCCAGTGACCCTTCCCTTTGCAATAAAAGCACTCAGTCTCAAGCTTGGGTCCATTCTTTGACTTCTTCCCGGCAAATGGCTTATCGGGCGCGGCAACATCCTTGCTGTCCTTCTTGAAGTTCTTCTTACCCTTGCCCTTCTTGAACTTGGTGGTTTTATTGACCATCAACACTTGATGTTCTTTCTTGATTTCTACCTCTGCCGACTTCAAAGATTGAAAATACTTCAGGAATAGTTTTCACCATCCCCTGCATATTATATTTCATCACAAAGCTCTTGTAGCTTGGTGGGAGCAACTGAAGGATTCTGTCAATGACCGCCTCATCCGGGAGGTTAATGTCCAGCTGGGACAGGAGGTTATGCAACCTAGACATTTTGAGTATGTGCTCACCGACAGAACTATTTTCCTCCATCTTACAACTATAGAACTTGTCGGAGACTTCATATCTCTCGACCCGGGCATGAGCTTGGAAAACCATTTTCAGCTCCTCAAACATCTCATATGCTCCGTGTTGCTCAAAACGATTTTGGAGCCCCGGTTCTAGGCTGTAAAGTATGCCGCACTGAACGAGGGAGTAATCATCAGCATGTGAATGCCAAGCGTTCATAACGTCTTGGTTCTATGGGATGGGTGCTTCACCTAGCGGTCCACCTAGGACATATGCTTTCTTGGCAGCTATGAGGATCATCCTCAGGTTCCGGACCCAGTCCGTATAGTTGCTGCCATCATCTTTAAGCTTGGTTTTCTCTTGGAACGCGTTGAAGTTCATGTTGACATGAGCGTTGGCCATTTGATCTATAAGACATATTTTCAAAGGTTTTAGACTAAGTTCATGATAATTAAGTTCATCTAATCAAATTATTTTAATGAACTCCCACTCAGATTAGACATCCCTCTAGTCATCTAAGTGTTACATGATCCGAGTCGACTAGGCCGTGTCCGATCATCACGTGAGACGGACTAGTCATCATCGGTGAACATCTCCATGTTGATCGTATCTTCCATACGACTCATGTTCAACCTTTCGGTCTCTGTGTTCCGAGGCCATGTCTGTACATGCTAGGCTCGTCAAGTTAACCCTAAGTGTTTTTGCATGTGTAAAACTGTCTTACACCCGTTGTATGTGAACGTAAGAATCTATCACACCCAATCATCACGTGGTGCTTCAAACGATTTAACTTTAGCAACGGCAAGACAGTTAGGGGAGAACACTTTCTTGAAATTGTTATAAGGGATCATCTTATTTACTACCGTCGTTCTAAGTAAACAAGATGCATAAACATAATAAACATCACATGCAATTATATAATAATGACATGATATGGCCAATATCATATAGCTCCTTTGATCTCCATCTTTGGGGCTCCATGATCATCTTACATCGGCATGACACCATGATCTCCATCATCATGATCTCCATCATCGTGTCTTCATGAAGTTGTCACGCCAACGACTACTTCTACTTCTATGGCTAACGATTTAGCAATAAATAAAGTAATTTACATGGCGCTCTTCAATGACACGCAGGTCATACGAAATAAAGACAACTCCTATGGCTCTCAAGGGTTGTCATACTCATCGACATGCAAGTTGTGATTCCTATTACAAGAACATGATCTCATACATCACAATATATCATTATCATTCATCACAACTTTTGGCCATATCACATCACAAGGCAATTGCTGCAAAAACAAGTTAGACGCCCTCTAATTGTTGTTGCATCTTTACGTGGCTGCAATAGGGTTCTAGCAAGAACGTTTTACTTACCTCTGAAAAAGCCACAACGTGATTTCTCAACTTCTATTTACCCTTCATAAGGACCCTTTTCATCGAATCCGCTCCAACTAAAGTGGGAGAGACAGACACCCGCTAGCCACCTTATGCAACTAGTGCATGTTAGTCGGGGGAACCTGTCTCACGTAAGCGTACGTGTAAGGTCGGTCCGGGCCGCTTCATCCCACAATACCGCTGAAGCAAAATAAGACTAGTAGCGGCAAGAAAGTTGACAACATCTACGCCCACAACAAAATTGTGTTCTACTCGTGCAATAGAGAACTACGCATAAACATAGCTCATGATGCCACTGTTGGGGAACGTTGCAGAAAATAAAAAAATTCCTACGGTTTCACCAAGATCCATCTATGAGTTCATCTAAGCAACGAGTGATAGGAGTGCATCTACATACCCTTGTAGATCGCGAGCGGAAGCGTTCAAGAGAACAGGGATGATGGAGTCGTACTCGCCGTGATCCAAATCACCAATGACCAAGTGCCGAACAGACAGCACCTCCACGTTCAACACACGTACGGAGCGGATGACGTCTCCTCCTTCTTGATCTAGCGAGGGGGAAGGAGAGGTTGAGGAAGAAGGATCCAGCAGCAGCACGACGGCGTGGTGGTGGTGGAGAGGCAGTACTCCGGCAGGGCTTCGCCAAGCTCTTAACGGAGGAGGAGAGGTGTTGGGGAGGGGAGGGGCTGCGCCTTGGATGTTGTATGCAGCCCTCCCATCGCCCCTCTATTTGTAGGGGAAGGGGGAAGGGGGCCGGCCCCCTCTATATGAGATCTAGAGGGGAGGCGGCCAAGGAGGGGCTTGCCCCCTGCAAGGGGGCGCCCCACTAGGGTTTCCTCCCAACCCTAGGCGCATGGGCCCAAGGGGGCGCCCAGCCTCCAGGCTGGTTCCCTGCCCACTACAGCCCATGAGGCCCTCCGAGAGAGGTGGTCCTCCGGTGGACCCTCGAACCCCCGGTGGCCCCAGATAATACCGATATGCCCCAAACTTTCTCGTGACCATATGACAACTTCCCATATATAAATCTTCACCTCCCGACCATTCCGAACTCCTCGTGACATCCGGTTCTCATCCGGACTCAACAACAATCGGTAATCACATACAAGTCTTCCTAATAACCCTAGCGTCACCGAACCTTAAGTGTGTAGACCCTACGGGTTCGGGAATCATGCAGACATGACCGAGACAGCTCTCCGGCCAATAACCAACAGCGGGATCTGGATACCCATGTTGGCTCCCACATGTTCCACGATGATCTGATTGGATGAACCACAATGTCGAGGATTTAAGCAACCCCGTATACAATTCCCTTTGTCAATCGGTAAGTTACTTGCCCGAGATTCGATCGTCGGTATCCCAATACCTCGTTCAATCTCGTTACCGGCAAGTCACCTTACTCGTACCATAATGCATGATCCCATGACCAAACACTTGGTCACTTGGAGCTCATTATGATGATGCATTACCGAGTGGGCCCAGAGAAACCTCTCCGTCATACGGAGTGACAAATCCAAGTCTCGATCCGTGTCAACCCAACAGACACTTTCGGAGATACCTGTAGTGCACCTTTATAGTCACCCGATTACGCCAGACGCTTGGTACACCCAAAGCACTCCTACGGTATCTGGGAGTTACACGATCTCATGGTCTAAGGAGAAGATACTTGACATTGGAAAAGCTCTAGCAAACGAACTACACGATCTTTTGCTATGCTTAGGATTGGGTCTTGTCCATCACATCTTTCTCCTAATGATGTGATCCCGTTATCAACGACATCTAATGTCCATAGTCAGGAAACCATGACTATCTGTTGATCAACGAGCTAGTCAACTAGAGGCTTACTACGGACATATTATGGTCTATATATTCACACATGTATTACGATTTCCGGATAATACAATTATAGCATGAATAAAGACAATTATCATGCACAAGGAAATATAATAATAATCCTTTTATTATTGCCTCTAGGGCATATTTCCAACAGTTTTATGGTCATGCCCCGCTGGTCAATGGTTTATTCTTAATGAATCTCGAACGTGATGTTACACATATTCATAGTGTGAATACCAAAAGATGTAAGGTTGATAACGATAGTACCACATACTTGTGGCACTGCCGCCTTGGTCACATTGGTGTGAAGCGCATGAAGAAGCTCCATGCAGATGGACTTTTGGAGTCACTTGATTAGGAATCATTTGAAACATGTGAACCATGCCTCATGGGCAAAATGACCAAGACTCCATTCTCTAGAACAATTGAGCGAGCGGCCAACTTATTGGAAATCATACATACTGAGGTGTGCGGTCCAATGAGCGTTGAGGCTCACGGAGGCTATCATTATGTTCTCACTCTCACTGATGACTTAAGTAGATATGGGTATGTCTACTTGATGAAACACAAGTCTAAGACCTTTGAAAAGTTCAAGGAATTTCAGAATGAGTTAGAGAATCAACGTGACAGGAAAATAAAGCTCTTACGATCAGATCGTGGGGGAGAATATTTGAGTCACGAATTTGGTATGCACATAAGGAAATGTGGAATTGTTTCACAACTCACACCGCCTGGAACACCTCAGCGTAACAGTGTGTCCGAACGTCATTATCGCACTCTATTGGATATGGTGTGATCTATGATGTCTATCATCGATTTACCACTATCATTTTGGGGATACGCTCTAGAGACAGCTACATTCACTTTAAATAGGGCACCGTCCAAATCCGTTGAGACGACACCGTATGAATATGGTTTGCGAAGAAACCTAAGCTGTCGTTTCTAAAAGTTTGGGGATGCGATGCTTATGTCAAGAAACTTCAACCTGAAAAGCTCGAACCCAAGTCGGAAAAATGCATCTTCATAGGATACCCTAAGGAAACCATTGGGTATACCTTCTACCTCAGATCTGAAGGCAAGATATTTGTTGCCAAGAACGGGTCCTTTTTGGAGAAAGAGTTTCTCTCGAGAGAAGTAAGTGGGAGGAAAGTAGAACTTAATGAAGTACTGCCTCTTGAACCGGAAAGTAGCGCAGCTCAAGAAAATGTTTCTGTGGTGCCTGCACCAGATAGAGAGGAAGTTAATGATGATGATCAAGGTACTTCGGATCAAGTTGCTACTGAACTTGGTAGGTCCACAAGGACACGTTCCACACCAGAATGGTATGGTAGTCCTCTCATGGAAATCATGTTGTTAGATAACGGTGAACCTTTGAACTATGAAGAAGCAATGGCGGGCCCAGATTCCAACAAATGTCTTGAGGCCATGCAATCCAAGATAGGATCCATGTATGAAAACAAAGTATGGACTTTGACAGACCTGCCCGATGATCGGTGAGCGATAGAAAATTAATGGATCTTTAAGAAGAAGACGGACACAGATGGTAATGTTAGCATCTATAAATCTCGACTTGTCACTAAGGGTTATCGAAAAGTTCAAGGGGTTGACTACGATGAGACCTTCTCACTCAGAGAGAAGTCAAGTCCGTCTCAATCATGTTAGCAATTGCGCATTCTACGATTATGAGATATGGCAAATGGACGCCAAAACGGCATTCCTTAACGGCTTTCTTAAGGAAGAATTGTATATGATGTAGCTGGAAGGTTTTGTCGATCCTAAGAATGCTAACAAGGTATGCAAGCTCCAAAGCCCATCTATGGGCTGGTGCAAGCATCTCGAGTTAGAACATTCGCTTTGATGAAATGATCAAAGCGCTTAGTTTATTGCACTTATGGAGAAGCCTGCGTTTACAAGAAAGTGAGTGGGAGCTCAGAGCATTTCTCATAGTATATGTGGATGACATACTATTGATGGGAAATGATATAGAACTTTTGGAAAGCATAAAGGCCTACTTGAATAAGTGTTTTTCAATGAAGGACCTTGGAGAAGCTGCTTACATATTAGGTATCAAGATCTATAGAAATAGATCGAGATGCCTCATAGGTCTTTCACAAAGCACATATCTTGATAAGATATTGAAGAAGTTCAATATGGATCAGTCCAAGAAGGGTTCTTGCTCAGATTGCAAGGTGTGAAATTGAGCTCGGCTCAAAGCCCGACCATGGCAGAAGATAGAGAAAAGATGTGTGTCATCCCCTATGCCTCAGCCATAGGGTCTATTATGTATGCCATGTTGTGTATCAGACCTGATGTAAACCTTGTTGTAAGTTTGGCCGGAAGGTACCAAAGTAATCCCGGCATGGAACACTGGACAGCGGTCAAGAATATCCTCAAGTACCTAAAATGGACTAAGGATATGCTTCTCGTTTATGGAGGTGACGAAGAGCTCGTCGTAAAGGGTTATGTTGATGCTAGCTTCGACATAGATCTGGATGACTCCAAGTCACAAACCGGATACGTGTATATTTTGAATGGTGGGGCAGTAAGCTGGTGCAGTTGCAAGCAAAGCATCATGGAGGGATCTACATGTGAAGCGGAGTACATGGCAGCCTCGGAGGCAGCACATGAAGCAATCTGGATGAAGGAGTTCATTACCGACCTAGGAGTTATTCCCAATGTGTCAGGCCCGATGACTCTCTTCTGTGACAACACTGTAGCTATTGCCCTTGCCAAGGAGACCGGGTTTCACAAGAAGACCAGACACATCAAGCGTCGCTTCAACTCCATTCGTGAAAATGTTCAAGATGGAGACATAGATATTTGTAAAGTGCACATGGATCTGAATGTTGCGATCCGCTGACTAAACCTCTTCCATGAAAGCAAAACATGATCAACACCGTAACTCTATGGGTGTTCGATTCATCACAATGTAACTAGATTATTGACTCTAGTGCAAGTGGGAGACTATTGGAAATATGCCCTAGAGGCAATAATAAAATGGTTATTATTATATTTCCTTGTTCATGATAATTATCTATTGTTCATGCTATAATTGTATTGATCGGAAACCGTAATACATGTGTGAATACATAGACCACACCATGTCCCTAGTGAGCCTCTAGTTGAACAGCTCGTTGATCAACAGATGGTCATGGTTTCCTGACTATGGACATTGGATGTCATTGATAACAGGATCACATCATTAGGAGAATGATGTGATGGACAAGACCCAATCCTAAGCATAGCACAAGATCGTGCAGTTCGTTTGCTAGAGCTTTTCTAATGTCAAGTATCATTTCCATAGACCATGAGATCGTGCAACTCCTGGATACCATAGGAATGCTTTGCGTGTACCAAACGTCACAACGTAACTGGGTGGCTATAAAGGTGCACTACAGGTGTCTCCGAAAGTGTCTGTCGGGTTGGCACGAATCGAGACTGGGATTTGTCACTCCGTATGATGGAGTGGTATCTTTGGGCCCACGTGATAATGCATCATCATAATTAGCTCAATGTGATTAAGTAGTTGGTCACGGGATCATGCATTACGGAACGAGTAAAGTGACTTGCCGGTAACGAGATTGAACAAGGTATTGGGATACCGACGATCGAATCTCGGGCAAGTAACGTACCGATTGACAAAGGGAATTGTATACGGGATTTCATGAATCCTTGACATCATGGTTCATCCGATGAGATCATCGTGGAACATGTGGGAGCCAACATGGGTATCCAGATCCCGCTATTGGTTATTGGCCTGAGAGTTGTCTCGGTCATGTCTGCATGATTCCCGAACCCATAGGGTCTACACACTTATGGTCCCATGACGCTAGGGTTATAAGGAAGATATGTATGTGATTACCGAATGTTGTTCGGAGTCCTGGATGAGATCCCGGACGTCACGAGGAGTTCTGGAATAGTACGGAGGTGAAGATTTATATATGGGAAGTCATCATATAGTGGAAATATTCGGGGGTATACCGGTATTGTACCGGGACCACCGGAGGGGTTCCGGGGGTCCATCGGGAGGGTCCACCTGCCCCAGAGGGCCTTATGGGCTTTAGGTGGAAGGGAACGAGCCCCAAGTGGGTTGGGGCGCCACCCCCCTAGGGGCCATGCGCCTAGGGTTGGGGGGGGACCCTAAAGGGGGCGCCCCCTTGGCTTGGGGGGCAAGCCCACTCCCCCCTTGGCCGTCGCCCCCTCTAGATCCCATCTAGAGGGGCCGGCCCCCCTTCCCCCTTCTCCCTATAAATAGAGTGGTGGAGGGAGGGGTGTAGCACCACATCCAAGGCGCAGCCCCTCCCCTCCCCAACACCTCTCCTCCTCCGCAAGTGCATGGTGAAGCCCTGCCGGAGAACTGCCACTCCATCACCACCACGCCGTCGTGCTGCTGCTGGAGCCCTCTTCCTCAACCTCTCCCTCCTCCTTGCTGGAACAAGGCGCGGGAGACGTCACCAGGCTGCACGTGTGTTGAACGGGGAGGTTCCATTGTTCGGCGCTTAGATCGGAGTCCACCGTGATCTGAATCGCTTCGAGTACGACTCCTTCATCCAGGTTCTTGCAACGCTTCCGTCTCGGGATCTTCAAGGGTATGAAGATGCACTCCCCTCTCTCTCATTGCTAGTTACTCCATAGATTGATCTTGGTGATGTGTAGAATTTTTTTATTTCTGCAACGATCCCCAACAGTTCAACCCTTCCTATCTTGGTGATCTTGGTGGTGTTTCTCGTCGTCATTCTCTACAATTGAAGACCGTAGAAGAGTTTCTCCTAAATCTTGTCCATTACCTCAAAGATTCGTGGTTCTAGCTTCTTCTTATCCTATAGAATTATTCCATTCACCAGATATTCTTTTCTTACCCATCTGGAGTATGCCAGGTATTGTTTTCTGTTTCGTTTCATCAGGAAGCCATCATTCCAGAAGAATCCTTCGTCCTCACATTTCAGCTACCGTTATCCAATTATCCCGGTGCTTTGTTCAAGTGTTCTTTAATCAGCTCGTTATCTCTTCGTTCTTTTGCATCTAAATCTCCTCAAGCATATTTGTTCTTCTAATTCTTCCCGGTGATTCATTATCTTTCATTAGTCATTTTTGAATTCTACGGTGGTTCATTCAAGATTCCTTTTCCTTTGTTTATCATATCAATTCATTCGTTCTTTCAAATCCTACCGATGGTTCATTGAAGACCTTCCTCAAGTTTGCGGCATATCCCCTAAATCTTTTTCCAATAGGAATAAGGAGTATGCAATCCATTTCTTGTCATCAAGTTAATTTGATGAAGGGTAAGCATACAATAAATCTTATTCTTATTTCCTCGAAGTGATTAATCCCTTCATTCGGAGTTTGTCCTTGATGAATAAATTCTAGTTCCAAGTGTTTTGATCTTTTCTTTTCCGGAGTTCCAAGCTTGTCTCGTCGCGAAGCTCCATCTAAATCGTCGCAAGGCTTCATCTTATTTTTTTCATCCTTCATCCTATCTCATCATCCTTTTGTCATCGGAGTTATTCATGGTGGTTCTGCATGCTTTAATTCATTCTTTAAGTGTTCATAAAAATTCTTGTTGGAGGAGTTCAAGTATCTTCCTTCTCGCGTCTCGAAGTGCAAATAATTTTCCGTATTCTTTTGAAGTGGATTTTTGCATTTCTTCGTTCTTCTCAGCTATTCAAGCATTTGCTTGTGGCATAGTTTCACCTCAAGTTTTGAGATGTTTTTCCATAAGTCCACAACAAGCTTATTCTTTTGTTGTTGAATATCTCAACAACTCCATTCTACACTTCCTCTAAGGATGCTATCGAATTCATTCATGGTGGAAGTTGTTGTTCTCTCATCCATCTTTTCATTCCATTCTTTCAATTCTTCAGGAGGCATTGTGTTGTTCGTCTCGTCAAGTGTCATCCCATCTTATGAAGTTCATGTTCTATTCCATCCATTTTTTTCAGCCGGAGTGCTGCCAGAATTCTTTTGTTCTTATTCCTTTCCTATCTTATTCTAACCGGAGTGGTTTCAGAATCTATCTTATCCCTTGAGCTTTTGATTCTCGTCATATTCGTTGTTCCTCTTTCTACCCGAGTGCTCTCAACTTTGTTCATCCTGTCTCTTGCGTTCTTACTTCACCTCTTCCTCTTTCTCTTCCGTCTCGTTCCTAAGATCTCGAGCCGTGATCTTCTATTAGTGGAGGAGAGTTGTAATGCCCCGAGACCGATGTGCCAGGTGTCTTCCAGTTATTCACCATCGTTGCCATGTCATTTGCTTGTGTGTTGCATTTTGCCATGTCATCAAGTGCATTGCATCCTCATGTTTTTCAAAACATGCATCCGTTCGGGTCCTCCCAGTTCTCTCTATTGCCCATTTTGAGCCCAGCCACACTCGCACGCGCCGGCGACACTTCCGAAATATTATTTTATAAGTGGCATAAAAATGTTCCCAGAATGGGTTGAAAGTTGGCGTGCGGTCTTATTTTAGTGTAGGTATACCGCCTGTCAAGTTTCATCACATTCGAAGTCCGTAGGATAGCCCGACCGTTATCCATATAGCGGTACCACTGCCGGTACCTTCGTCGGACGTTTTGGTCTCCAAAACTATTGCTGGGCCGCACCTCTTCTCTCTCTTCTCAGCCCAAGACCTTCTACACAGCCCACCTGTAGCCCACCTACACTACCCCTCCGCTCCGGACCGTCCGATGGCGATCGAACGGCTCCGAAACGGCCTCACACCCCCCTCCTCTAGCCCCCTTTCCCTATATAATCCCCTTCCCCTTCCATTTTGGAACCAAACCCCCCTCCACCTACCTCTAGCCTCCTCCTCGGGATCCCCGAAGCCGCCAGCCGCCTTCTCCTAATTTTTCCGCGCCCAGCCCACATGACACTTGGCAGCTCCCCCACAGCGCTGCCGTCGCCCTGGCCACTCCGGCGCGCCACTGTCCGCGCCTCCCCTCCAGCCCCCATCCGCCGGGCCAGCCCGCCCAGCTCATGAGGGCCTCGGCCCATCGGGCCGCCAGGCCGAGCCACCCGTGCCCAGCAGCCGCGCGCCGCCTCCGCTCCTCCCGTGCCACCGCCGTGGCGCCTCGGCCGCCTCCCCCACTACTAGGGAAAAGCTTATACAGTATCTTATTAGTAGCGAGGGTTAAAACCTCGCTATCGCTATTTAGTAGTAGCGCAGGTTTTAAACCTCGCTACTACTTGTTGATAGCTTGATAGCTGGTTTTAACCTCGCTACTACTAAGCTGTCTCTACTGTGCCCCGGGACATGCCATAGTAGTAGCACGGGTTTTTAAAACCTCGCTACTACTAAGTTTGATAGCAGAGCGTTGGTTTTAGCCCTCACTACTACTAAGTGGTGCCATAGTAGTAGCGAGGGGGTAAAAAACCGCGCTACTACTAAAGGTCCCATTTTCAAACTCTACCCCCCTTGTGGATCGCCTTTTCAGTTAAAAAAATAAAAGAAAATGATGAAAATGTCAAAAAAAATAAAAGAAAATAAGTTTCCCATGTGATATGTGGTCTAGTTGTTGGGAAAATTTGCAAATATGAATTTCTACTTTATTTGCAAAATCTCTCGAGAATTTGTAAAAATGGGCATAACTTTTGCATACTAACTCGGATGAAAAAGTTTTTTATATGAAAAATCATCTACTCAAAAAGTTACATCCGAATTTAATCGGGGGAACCCCGTTAAACATTTTTAAAATCCTCAAATACCTAACAGAAAAAAAGTTACGGGGCTTTTAAGATCTAGAGGCAAAAAACTTCAAAAAAAATCAGTTTTTTTTATTTTTGTTAAATCTGGTCAAACTATGGTCAAACTAATTATTCAAGAATATTAGTGTTACTAAATAAGTATTTTAGTTTTTTTGAATTTTGGTCAAATCTGGTCAAACTATGGTCAAACTGTGGTCAAATCTGGTCAAACTATGGTCAAACTATGGTCAAACTGTGGTCAAACTAATTATTCAAGAAATATTAGTGTTACTAAATTTTTAGAACAATAGTTTCAAACTCAAACAGTGAAATGTGTGACTTCATGCTCAAGCTAAATTCCTGAGGTTAATAGGATTGACATCTTACTATTGTCAGGAAAAGAACAAGTGCAGACTTGGAAAGAAGGGAGAATAGAACCCGGAAGTTAAGCATGCTCAGGCTGGAGTAGTGAGAGGATGGGTGACCGTCCGAGAAGTTAGATGATTTGGAATGATGAGGGGTGATTAGAGATTAAATTGAGCATCGATGAGGGGTGATTAGAGATTTGAGGTTAAAATAATTCAGAAATTTGAAAATTAGTGGAAAAAAATAAAAAAAATTGAAAAAAATTCAAAAAAAAATAGAGATTAGAGATTAGTAGTAGCGCGGGTTGGCACCCGCGCTACTGCTAAAGGATATAGTAGTAGCGCGGGTCGCACCTCGCCATCGCTATATCGCTAGTCGCAGCCCTTATTAGTAGCGCCGGTCCCCGCGCTACTAATAGGCCCAAAACCCGCGCTGCTGCAGGCTTTTCCCTAGTAGTGCCCGCTTGCCGCCAACGAGATCCTGGCCAGGGAAGGACCCCATCGGCCGGATCCGCCTCCCCCATCTCCGGATCGGGCCTCTATCGACGTTCTGGGAATGGGGGTCCCCAGACTTGCCTGCCTGCGGCCCACTGCGTGGCTCCACTAGTGGCCTAGTATGGCCCGTCTTCGTCAACCAACACTCAAGACCCTCGCGAGGGGCCGATCCTCGCGAGGCGGATGACACAAGGCCTCCTCAGGAGCGGCCTCACCAGGCAGGCTCGCAAGGGGGTGGAGAGATCAAGGCAAGGGGTACCTCATGAGGTTCCCGTGATGCAAGCCATGACGACCAAGGCCAGGCGGGCGCCAGCGTGTAGTGCCCTCGTTTCCCCTTTGGTGCTAAGGGGGCAAGCGCAGGCGTGGAGTACCGAGGCATCGGGCAAAGGTTTTCATATCGGTGCAACAAGACCAAGACCAGCAGGACGGCAGGACGGAGGTCATCGTGGAGCCCAAGACGGCGTCACCACCAGCGCCTTTGACAGGCGAAGACCACCTTTAGTCATGATAGCTTGTACTAGATGTCCCCTTTCAAATCCCGCCGTTGTGAAATCCCTTCCCGCTCATATTTGGGAAGAGGACCAAGGGACTATATATAGGACCTAGCCACCACCATAGAGGGGGACCGGATTGATTTCCTCCCCAAGCAACCCACCAAGCACAAGAACACCTCTCCTCAGGAGGCTGTTCTTCCCTTGTACTGTTCATCATCAGGACAAGAGGCAATCCACCACCACCACACAGGAGTAGGGTTTTACTCTACGACAGTGGCCCGAACCTGTACAAATCTTGTGTCTCTTATGTTGTGAGTTCATCGTGCTAAGTTTAGAGATCGCGGCGAGGCTGAGGGCGAGATTTGGTACGGGGACACTACAAGAAATATGTCAACTTGTGACCCTCACTATTGGTCGCTGAAAGGTCATAGTTTTTCATTTGCGACCTTTTTGTGACCAAAAACAGAAGGTCAAAAGCTGAGGGTCATTAACTGACTATAGCGACCTTCTCTGTGATATGTAAAAGGTCGTTGGTTCTTTGACCAAATTTTTGGTCACTAGCAACTTTCTCAGGCCACGTAGGCATCCAGCGTGGCAAGCTGATGTGGCACAAGATTCAGCCCGGTCCAATTCAGTGTTTATATGGGCCGAGCCCATTAATTCGGCCTTTTTAATATTTATTTTTCCTATTAATTTTTGCTACCTACATGGGCTGGCCCAGCTATAATTCGGCCTTTTTATTTTTGGGTTGTGGCCCGTTTTTTCTTTTTTCAAATGGGTCCCAATTGTCAGGTTCTGATATGTGGGTCCCAAATTTCTAATTCTGGTTTGTGGGTCCTTGCTGTCATGGTCATGTTCCTCAGATTTCAATATGCCAATAATTAAACAACCAATATTTAAATCACAATAGACAGAAAACAAGTGTAAAACTTCAAATAACAAGAAGCAACAATCTGTTACATCAAATCACATACAACATTTCATTCAAAAACAGAGAGAAGATACATGAAATTCTGGAGTTCACAATGCCCAAATAACCTAGCTATTATTACATAACTTGCTATACAAAAATGTCTTGGCGCTTCTTTGAACATCTTGTTTCGTCTTGAATTTAGGCAAAATATCTGCCAACAAGAAACAGAACAGCGAGGATATAGTGAATAACAACAGCAGCAAGTGATGGGGTGCTATTTAGTAAGATTAAGTCCGGAAAGAAACATGCATGAAAATTAAGAATAGCTAGAGCAATTCTGCATGAAAATTAAGAAGTGCTATTCAGGATGAATGCCATGAAGTTTTCGCGGCACGTCATGCCAAGTCAGCCAACATGTAGCATGCATGTGAGCCATAAAACATGATCACAGTTCAGCACCTACAACAGCCTCGACACAATAGATAAAGCCATGAAGTGATAATAACAGCTGACCACAATAGATAAAGACTCTCGAAAAGATTTAATCATTCCGTTAAAAATAGAGTAGCAAGAGCAACGCCGACATCATTAAAGATATGAGTTGTAGGATACAACTTGTGGAAACGAGCAAATAACAACAGATCAAGAAAATTAGAGTTCTTGATTCTTGAAGCACCGACAAATAGGAAACCCAGATAACATACGATATATGAATTGTGGGATACATCTTCCTATAGTTGTGGAAACTTGAGTCAATAACAAAGAGCATAAAGTTGACATTGACAACAAGATAGCAAAATGAGAATGACCTTTTCCTAGTAGTTGTGGAAACATAAAACAACATGAAACCGACATTGGCAGAAGATAGCAAGATAGGAATGACAGTCCATGCATGGTACATGAATGATTCACAAGAACTACATCGACCTCTGCTCATTCATTTAACAAAGGGAACATGCAGAGTAATGTTTAATCAGCAATGGCATGGCAGGATCTCGGACCAACACACATGCACGCGTATGCGTAGCAACCTGATCGATCCGCATCAAACGGTGTAATCGCTACTACATGCGTGTTTAAAACATGAAAAATCCAAATCTATCTCACGAAAAACAACCGACTTGTTACAGTAGCGCTAAGTTTGAGAGTGCTAACAACGCTAGACACGGGCGTTGTTATCCACACCCCGCAAATTAAAAGTACTATCACTTTACACGGCAATAAGGTTGTCACAAAGTTGCTTCTTGCCCTCCACAAATTTCTTCAGATAGTTAGGATTCCCACTAAAGATTAAAAATCCTTGCTGGTGCCTACTTAGACAAAATGAAATAAGGAAAGGCGCCATGATTTTATATTTACATGCATGCTTGTGAAAATGATGATCTTCTTCGTAACCGCATGAATTTATCATAAGAAAATGCTTGTGAACCGCATGAATTTATCACCAGAGAGCTCCAAGAGGAGTTGATGCTTGGTTCTGAGATCTAGCAAAGAACTAACAGAGCCCCACATCCAACCCAAATCATGGCCAAGGCCATGCAGAGCTACATCGAGATGAAGGACGGGAGGACCTCACCAGAGGAAGGTTGTAATCGAGCAGAGGCTCAGCCACACCACGGCTATGGTGTGACCATCACCACATTGAGGAGAGGGTCTGCAAGCCAAGCACCACCACGGTGACCAGGGCAAGCGCCGGGCACAGTGGCGCCACCCCGAGACATCACCGACGGACATCACCGGCCTCATACTGCTTCAAGAAATGTTCAGAACAACTTTGTCGACTCGATCAATTTCAAGAAACCACTTGTCGTCGACACATACATACATACAGGATGCAAAAGAATAAGAAATAGAGCAGGGACCTAGTCGATCATGAGATAGTGTTCATATCATTAGGAAGAAATAGGCCATTGTATAGCTCACATAAACAGATCTGCATTATGCACAACACAAGCACCCACTTGCACTTGGTATATTTCAGATCTAGGACACCCAAAGACTCAAGCCATTCAAACTGCAGGCACTAGTTAGATGCAAGCACAAATGCTCTTAATTCTACTCACTACCGATGATCCTAGAACCAAAGAGAAGTAAAACATAAATCTTTTTATGTAAAGAGGGCTAGTAAAAGATAAATCGACTAACAAAATCCAAAATATTACGGATGAGCATGAGCAACAATAACCAGAGATATCCTACATGTCAAGGCTACGGGCATGAGCAGCTCCTTTAAATTACGGCCAAAAACACTTGCATCGATCAGCACATTAATTAGAGAATCGACACTAGATCTACCGCAGATTTACAAATGCTAATAATAAGCTACTTCCTCGATGCAATTATAAGATGTTTTGGTAGGCTAAAATAGCTCGACAAAACGATTATAATTTGGGGCGGAGGTAGTAGTACTAGCACATAAGAGAAAACCTTGAGACTAGGGACCATAACCACACGCTGCCGCGCAAAATAAACAGATTACGGCTAAGAAATGTAATCAAGCAAAGCTTCCTTGGCGAAGCGTGGCACCACTCCGCAGCTCCGGCCAGGCGCGGTGGATCTCGACGACGGCGAGGGCGAGGTGCGCTGGTGGAGCTTGAGGGTGAGCTGGTGCGAGCCTCCGGTGGTAGAAGTTGGCGTGCAGTCGAGCATCGCGCCTCAGAGGCGCCGCTGCCGCCTTTCCGGCCTGCCAAGAAGACAAGACGAGGAGGAGGAGCGGTGGAAATCGGATCTGTTCCGGCCGCCAACCTGCGTGATTGAAACCAAACCGCTGTAAGGGGAGGAGGGCAAATGAAGTCGGCGACAGAGAGGAGGAGAGGGACCTTCCATGGCGTCGGAGGAAGAGCGCGCCAAAGGCCACCCACCGGACGGCCCCGCCCGAGAAAGGGAGCGATGGCGTGTGATTCGCCTTGGTCTTGGTCAAGCAGAAGGAGGCGGACGTGGTCTCGGATCCGTGGTGGATCTGGGAGCGCCATGGCCGCCGGCTGACCCGCTGGATCTGGGGCCTAGGATTGGGGATCGGGGAAAGAAACCCTAGAGGCGATGGAGGAGGAAGAAAAGCTGGGAGCGGGAGGGAGGCTTGGGTGCAGCGTGGGGGAAGGAGGGCGCCGCCGCCGGCGATGGGAAGAGAGATAGAGAAGCGACAGAAGGAAGGGAGGAGAGGCGGCCGATCTGGATCGGGGAGAGAGAGAGGGGGGAGGCGGTGGCGATCTGGATCGGGGAGGGAGAGAGGGAGGGTTGGTGGGAGAGGGACGAGAGGTGAGAGGTGAGCAAGAGACGCTGGATCGAGGGACTGAGGGAGAGTGTGGACGGCTCAGATCGACTACAGGGGGTGATCCGTGGGCTGCTTCCTGATTGGTTCAAAACATGAGGTATTTATTTAAATTATCTCTTAGTGCTAAAAACAGGGGGGGTTTGTGAAACAACTAGCAAAATTATTTTGCAAATGGCATCACTAAAATTTTCACTTAGTTTAGACCACATTTTATGGATGATCACCAATTTGTATGCATCTCCGATCCTTCTAGCTATTTTTGTTCATTTAAACAAATATCCGTAGATTCAATAGGAAGCGGGTCAAATTTAATCTGCAAAATTGGACCAAATCAATTTTATAAAATACTAGGCCATATATAATGCACAATTGACAAAATGGTTGGGTGTCAAAAGTTTTGATCCACCTCTCGTGAAAAAGACAAATTCCCGTCGATTCAGCTGGAAGCGGGTCAAATTTGAACTGTAGCTACCTCGTAATTTGCTCTTTATTTTTTCCAAAAATCAATTCTAGGTACATAAGTATATATTTAATCAGAGAAACACCAAAAAAATTCCAAGATTCAACCACTAGCTAGGAACGGTCAAGCCCGCCGTTTTGACAAAGATTTTGAAACGGGCATAAAAATTCAAAAAATCAAAAATTGGAAAACCTTCGCATTGTGTCATTATATGTGACCAAGTTTCCGGAAAAATAATAAACTACTAATACGGTAATTATTTTAAAAAAGTGTTCTCAGAAATGAGCTATCAAGTGTGAAGATTCATGGCTTTCAAGCCAAATGATCAATCTTATGGCCACATTCATGGCATAGTTTGTCCAAATGATCTCATAATGTGCACAAGGGTGCATATTGGAATAGCAAACAATTTTGCCTAAGGAAGTTTTCATTTTCGTTGGACGAAAAAACCATTTTCCATTTTTCGAGTGCCCGAAAGGAGGTTTTTTTGTGAAGGAACTACCAAATAATTGTTGCAGAAATGGACCAAATCAATTTTATAAAATACTAGGCCATATATAATGCACAATTGACAAATCGGTTGGGTGAAAAAAGTTTTGATCCACCTCTGATGAAAAAGACAAATTGTCGTCGATTCAACCGAAACGGGTCAAATTTGAACTGTAGCTGCCTCATAGTTTGCTCCTTATTTTTTCCAAAAATCATTTCTAGGTACATAGGTATCTATTTAATCATAGAAACACCAAAAAAATTCCAAGATTCAACCACTAGCTAGGAACGGTCAAGCCCGCCGTTTTGACCGCATTTTGAAACGGGCATAAAAAATTCAAAAAAAATCAAAAAATTGGAAAACCTTCGCATTGTGTCATTATATGTGACCAAGTTTCCAGGAAAATAATAAACTTGTAATACGGTAATTATTTTAAAAAGTGTTCTCGTAAATGAGCTATCAAGTGTGAAGATTCATGGCTTTCAAGCCAAATGATCAATCTTATGGCCACATTCATGGCATAGTTTGTTCAAATGATCTCATATTGTGCACAAGGGTGCATATTGGAATAGCAAACAATGTTGCCTAAGGAAGTTTTCATTTTAGTTGGACTAAAAAACCATTTTCCATTTTTCGAGTGCCCGAAAGGAGGTTTTTTTGTGAAGGAACTACCAAATAATTGTTGCAAAATTGGACCAAATCATTTTTATAAAATACTAGGCCATATTTAATGCACAATTGACAAAATGGTCTGGTGTAAAAAATTTGATGCACCTCTCGTGAAAAAGACAAATTTCGCCGATTCACCGAAGCGGGTCAAATTTGAACTGCAGATGCTTCATAGTTTGCTATGTATTTTTTCCAAAAATCATTTATAGTTACATAAGGACCTATTTAATCATAAATACATGGTTTGGTGGTGATACGTCGAGGTTTGGGCGGTGGCCGAGGGCCCCAACTCTAGAGCTGCCAGAACTCAAGATGCTCGCCAAGTGGTCATCAGCGTGGACCGTGGCGTTGCCATGTGTTCTCGGGCGGCCTAGGCATGTCTAGTGGGTTGGGCACTCCCTGTGTTGGTGCTAGGAAGAAAATTACAACATAAGCTTCTCATGAGGAGACCAATCAATGCTCAAACATGAATTAGCAGCCAAGTGTTTGATTAGTGGTACGGAAATGTACATGGATAATGGGCGTGAGTTTTGGTGAGGATGATCAGCCATTAAGAAGACCGTTTTCACAAATTTTCAGCTCAAAAGGAGGAGCCTAGGTGGTACTTGCTTTGCAAACCACCACACTGGACATAAATCTGAATGTTGAAGCTCGGCTCAAAATAATGAATGGATTGAGCTGGCATTTGGTGGAGGATGGTTATTTGGGCATAGGAAAGCATCAGAGAAAATGGATACTATTTGGACATGCCAAAGTGGTACTTCCTTCACAAACTCATTACTCTGAACAAAATAGGAAAATGAATATTTTTGAATTATTTTTGAACTAGTCAAGGAAGGTTTTATATATTTGTTAAGATATGACCCAAAGAATTTATGAGATTTTTTGGGAATTTTGGGAATGATAGAAATATAGGTTGCTTCACAACCTAGGGCAAAACTCGCCACATGGACATGACACATAGGCAAAATCGATGAGGTGGCGCCTAGTCATAGCAACCCACCACAATTTACAAGGCTATGACCATCTATATTGGTCGTTAACAACTAGAAATAAGGCAGCGGACTAGCACTATTTGCTTTGTGACCATTTCGTAAGGAAATTACGACCTTCGACCAAAATGGTGCAATGGTTCAGGGTTTGGAGCCCCCTGAACAGCTTTTGACCAATTGGTCTAAAATGGTCATAGATTTATGACCAATTCTTCGAGGGTCACTGACAAAAGGTCATAAGTTGACATATTTCTTGTAGTGGGAAATCTTCATGCGCACCCCAGTGTTCGAACCTCAAGGGTTTTGTCAGAACCCTAAATCCAACATTTGGCACGCCAGGTAGGGGTGCGCTGAAGTCTTCCTTCCGCTGATCCGTGTCCCTTAGCTTTGTCGCAGCCATGTCTGACGCCCGCCGAGCCCGCGCTGAGTGCTGGGCCGCTCTCGCAGCACGCGTCGCCCAGATGGCTCCTATCGGTGGACCTCCCCGTTGTTCTCCATCGCCTGCCGCCAACGCCGCCACCGGCCCGACGAGGAACGAACAGGAAGCATCTTCGCTGCACCCCTCAGTGCGGCGGGACGGCCGCACCGCCACTCTGTCGTTGACCCCAGCCATCTCGTCGTCCCACGCTCGTCGCGCCCCCATGGACGCGCAGGCCGCGCTGCTTATGGCACGCGAGCTCCTGCGTTACCGCCCCGTCAATGACCTCTACGAGGAATGGCTCGCTCGCATCACCGATCTCGTCAGTGCCGCAGGGGGCTCTCCCGCGCCATCCCTCTCATTGCCTCGTCCTCCGCCAGGTATGGACAACGTGGCTCATGGAGCGACTCCACCACCTCTGCCCCAAGACGGCGCCCTGGCGCCAAGGCGCGCGGCCCTTGGGCATGACCCACCGCGTCCGGCGTCCGCGCGACAAGAACGAAGCTGTCAAGAAATCCCTCGGCCTCAAGAAGGCTCCCCCGTGCTCCTGCACCGGTGCGACAAGACCGCGTGCTACCTGTGGCAGCGGTGCGCGGGTAATGTCAAGAGGAAGTTCCGCGTCAGCAAAGGGCCCGGGTGACCACAGCACGCTGCCGCGCCTTCACCCCCGAGCTGCGTAGCGTTGCCTGGACCGTCAAGTTCAAGCCGGACCTGCCTCCTCACTATGACGGCACCCTCGACCCCGCGGAGTTCTTGCAGCTCTATAAGCTGAGCATCGAGGCGGCCAACGGCGAAAGTCATGTCGAATTGATTTCCTATGGCGCTCAAGGACGGTGCCCGCTTGTGGCTTCTGAACCTGCCTCCCGGCTCGATCTCCTCTTGGGACGAGATGCGCAGCCGCTTCATCGCCAACTTCCAGGTTACTCGCGACCGCCTCCCGGCCATGGGTGACCTGCGCCGCATCAAGCAGCAGCCTGGGGAGACCCTGCAGAAATACATCCAACGCTTGAACAGTGTCTGCCTCAAGATCCCCAAGGTGACGGACGAGGCCATCATCTCATCGTTCTCTGATGGCGTCCGTGACGTCAAGGTGAAGGAGGAGCTCGCCATCCACTAGGAATCGTGCACATCCCTGGAGCTATTCAACCTAGTGACCAAGTGCGCAAGAGCTGAGGAAGGAAGCCTCTCCCTCCTCGAGCTCCCAGCTGCCGACCCGGAAGAAAAGAAGACCAAGGCCAAGGACGTGAAGCGCAAGGGAGTGGTCGTGCTGGCGGTGGAACCAGACACGAAGCATGGCAAGGACCAGTCGGAGTCGTCCAAGGGCAGCTGACCGTTCTGCACCTACCACAACCTCCACACCCACAACACCAACGATTGCCAGGAGCTCATGGCCATTCGAGAAGGACGCTTCGGTCGATGCCCCGAGCGCAATGACCAGGGCTACGGCCAAGGAGGAGGACGTGGCGGAGGACGATGGGATGACCGTGGCCCTCGTCAGGAGTGGTGTGACCGACCTCGTGAGGATCGCTAGCAGGACCGGCCTCGCGAGGGTGCCTGGAGGGACCAGCCTTGCGAGGGCGCCTGGAAGGATCAGCCTTGCGAAGACCGCCCCCAGGGTAACGCAGGCCTTCCTCAGTTGACGCTGCCTCCAAGAAGCAATGACGACCATCATCAAGACAAGGGGGCTGGGGGATTCCAGGAGCCACGTGCTATCGCTTGCATCTTGGGTGGAGCTCAGGCCCCAGCCTCTCAGCGTATCTTCAAGCAGTTTGCTCACAAGGTGAACACAGTCCTTCCCAGGCTCGAGGCCACGCGCCCGCTCAGGTGGTCCAAGTGCGCCATTACCTTCAGCTCGGCAGATCAACTCAAGTGCACGGCTACTGCTGGCATTCTCCCGATGCTCTGTTCATCCGATATAAGCAACATGCAAGTCAACAAGACCCTCATTGATGGTCGCGCATGGCTTAACGTCCTGTCCGTCGAGATGTTCGACAACCTTCAAGTGCCATATGATCAACTTCAGCCTACCAAGCCCTTCTCAGGAGTTACCAACGGTTCCACCACCCCGATAGGGCAGGTCCGCCTCCCTGTCACCTTCGGACAGTGCGACAACAACCGCACCAAGCTCATCGACTTCGACGTCGCCCACATCCACCTGCCGTACAATGCCATCCTCGGGTATCCAGCCCTAGCCAAGTTCATGGCAGTGACCCACCACGGCTACAACGTCCTCAAGATGCCAGGAAGAGGCGGAATCATCATGGTCCCCTGCGAAGAGAGAGATGCGGTGTGCTCACTTCACTACAAAAAAAGACACATCCGTGACATTTTGGGCCGAACGAAAAAAATTTCTGTTATACATATGACACTTCTATGACGATAATTGTGACAAAACCCGGTATCATCATAGATGTGGTGGGCTCCTACTTCTATGACAAAAAATCATGAGAGAAAATGGGCTTTTCGTCCTGGGCGGGCCGGAGACGCAGCTGCATGACATTCTTTGGGCCGTCCATGACAGAAAAAACCATGGTAGAAGCGAGGGGGAGGAAAATTTCGGGGAGTTGCCAGTTACGGTGGGAGGTCGGGGGCTGAGCGATGCGTGTTTCTCTCGTACACGTGCGAGGCGTTGGCTCTAACTAAACCCGAGCGAGGAGTTGGGCTCTAACTGAACCTGAGCAATTGCACTGCAGGCTACGCATTACTGAACCCGAGCGATCGATCGATGGCTGTTAATTGAACCCGATGGAGCGATTCTTCGCCATCGCCGCTAATCAAGCCAATCGATTGGATGAACAAGTGAGTGTTGCGGGGGGTTGGATGAAGCGATGGCGGTGGCGTTGCCTCTGGATGAACAAGACCCTGTGGTGTGGAGGGCTGGATGAACAATAGACGATGGAGGGGTGGTTGAACAGGACCCCGTGGTGTGTAGGGCTGGATGAACAGTAGACGGTGGAGGGGTGGTTGAACAGTAGCTGGTGGAGTAGCGCGCGGTGGAGGCTGGATGAACAGGAGCCCGTGGAGGTTGGAGGAGGTTAACGGTAGCCCGTGGAAGCTGGAGGAGGTCGATGGTGGAGATGAACAGTATCCCGTGGAGTCCCGTTTTGCCGTACGCCACACCCCTCCCGATGAACAGGACCCCCGCTTTGACCGTAGCGCTCCAACACAAGTCTGTTTCGTCCATTTTGCGTTACGCCACACCCCTCCCGATCAACGGGACCCCCATTTGACCGTAGGAGGTCCGTTCCCTCCGTTTTGCGGTACACCACACCCCTCCCGATCAACAGGACCCCGTTCCAAACGTGGCCGGTCGAACACAAGGCCGTTTCCTCTGTTCTGCGGTACGCCAGGCCTTGTTTCCATCGCCTGTTCCGTCCAAGCCGGCTGGCTCCCACGCGTTCCGTTGCCTCCCGATGAACACGACGCATTCCGTTGCCTCCCCATGAACACGACGCATTCCGTTGCCTCCCCATGAACACGACGACGCTCTGTTTCTCCGTTCTGACCCAGCATGTACGTATGCGTGAGTAGGCGTTCGAGACCCTGCCCGTATGTACGTACGTGACCGTATATTCTTTCTTGCACCCTCGCCGCTGTACGTACGTGTACATGCTACGTGCGTGCCTCTACTACTACACGTGCGCGCCTCTACTACGACACGTGCGCGCCTCTACATCGACCAGTATGTACGTACATGTTCACGACCAGAATGACAACGCTACGTACGCTTCGACCAGGTGGGTCCCGACCGTCAGGCACTTCCTTACCTGCGACGATGTAGCTGGTGGGTCCCAGCAGTCAGGGGGGTGAATCGTTTTGGTTTTTTTTTTGCCCGGACGCACTTCCTTGCGTGCGAAGATGTAGCTGGTGGGTCCCAGCAGTCAGGGGGGCGAATCATTTTTTTTGCCCGGACGCACTTCCTTGCGTGCGAAGATGTAGCTGGTGGGTCCCAACAGTCAGGGGGAAACTTTCTTTTCGCGAAATACGGTGGCCCGTCCGGTGGGTCCCCGCTGTCAGGTGGAGGAACAATTATTTTGCGCGTAATAAGGAGGCACTTCCTTGCGGCCGCCGTGGACCCAGCTATCAGCCTCTACACACACAGTACTCTTCCGATGGAAGTCGGTCGTTGACCACATTGAGCACGCCGCGCCGAGAGAACCACGACGGTGGACGACGGCGAGGCCTAGGAAGGGGATGATGCGGAGCTGGGGAAGACGCAGCAGTGGATGCCCACGCGAAGAGGAGTACGAGGGTGAGGCTACCGTCGCCGCAGATTAACAGGGGGTGTGGGTGAGTAGAGGGATAGCCTGGCTAGCGGTGGGAGTAGTAGGGGGCGGTGAGGCCTTTGCGGCATCACAGCCGGCCACGGGAGGCAGGAGCTTGCGGCACGACTGACGCTGCTTTGGGCGGCTGGAGCACGAAGACCAAAGGTTGAAGAAGCACTACGGCCATTGGATGGACATCATACGGTCACTGGAGCTAGAGTCGTTCATATTGACTAAGTTGACAAAGCCCTCTATCCCCGTAAACTTAGTAGGCCCTCAAGTCAACCTTCCACCAAGGTGAGTCCCAGCTAGCAGGGCTAGTATTCATTTTTTGTGCGTAATAAGGAGGCATTTCCGTTGGCTCCGAGCTGACAGCGGGGGGAACGTTTTTTTCGCGAAATACAGAGACCCTTCCGGTGGGTCCCAGCTATCAGGTGGAGGAATCATTATTTTGCGCGTAATAAGGAGGCATTTTCTTGTGTGGGCCCCCACTGTCCGCCTCTTCCGATGGCTGTTGTTTGTTGACCATGTTGACCTCACCGCGCCGAGAGCACAAACGCGGTGGATGAGGGCGGGGCCCAGGAAGAGAGCCACCCGGAGCCGGCGAAGCCACCGCAGCGGATGCCCACGCTGAGGGGAGAACGAGCGCTGACCGGTCGGCTGCATGGGTGAGGCCGACGCTGCGGAAAATAACAGGATGTGTGGGTGGTTAGAGGGATATTGGCGGCAAGACATCCAGCCACGGAGGAGGGAGCAGCAGTCTACTGGCGCTGGTTTGGGCGGTTGGAGCAGGAAGATCAGATATTGAAGAAGCACGGCGGCCGTTGGATGGACATCCAACAGTCACTGATGTGCGTTGACTAAGTTGACAAAGCCTTGCGTATGCGTCAAAAAAAATTTAGGACAGCGTCATCGTCAACCTAGTAGGCCCAGAAGTCAGCCTCCAAATCTGTGGACAACAGCATACAACCCATTAGCCATTATTTTCAATAATTTACAGCCCATTTGCTAATTCTTAAGGATATTTGAAGCCCATATTCTTTTTATTAGCATTACAGACCATATATTCTAGGCACTGCTAAAAAATTCAACGAAATTTTCCATATTTCGATGGGGTCCGAACTCTTTTAATCACAAAATTTCGAGTCACGTTAAAAATAGTTTTCAAAAAATTATATCAAAATAAAATTCAAAAAACAATTCTCCGCAAAAAATGAATGAAATTTAGAATCTTAACTAGCAAGATGCCCGTTCGTTGCACGGAACATGAAGATGCATTTGTATGAGTAGTTTATCTTGTGGGTGAAAAGATGTTATTTTAATGTAATTGCCAGTTGGCTTTGGTTTTTATAAGAGTAGAGAGTAGAGAAATCCTGAAAAAATGATATTTTAATGCAATTGCCAGTTGGCTTTGGTTTAAAAATTTACAGCCCATTTCTTACAATTTATAGCCCATTTTCTGGGGAAGCCCATTTCTTATCCCTCCTCGTCTTGAAAGATTTGCAGCCCAGCAGGGCTGAGAAAAGTATGTAGGCCTCGGTTTTGGTATTCTCCAAAAAAAGAACTGGGCTAGCCAATTTCAAAAAGAAAAAAATATCAACTGGGCTCGTCATGTGCTTAATAAAAGCGTAAGCATGGGCTAGACGGGCCATAGCCCCCGCACAGCGTGCAGTTGAGCTCCGTCTCTGAAACTGAAAAACAATCGGGCGAAGCTTTGGGTCCTCGTGTTATCCACTCGTTGTGTAATTTTCTCGTTTATTGACTACATTGACAATGGCGTGGAACCTAGTTATCAAACAATTAGGAGGAAGTATTGTTTTGGCTTGTAATAACGAGGCACCTTGCTATAAATGCAATGACCACCGTGGGTCCCTACCGTCGACCTCTCCACGACAAATATCTCCTAATTCCTCTTGGTTGTTGATCATGTTGACAACACCAGACGGCGGTAGCACAAATGAGCTAACCAAGCGGAGAACGACGGCAAGGCCTTTGACGGGAACGAACAGCAGCCATGGAAGATGCAGCGGTGTAGTGGTAAGGTGGAGGGAGTATGAGGGCAACAACATGCAAGTCAAGCATACAAATGGTACAAAAGCCCAAGGATTAATTGTTCATCAAATTTTTAGACAAAACCCAGATTGAACATGACAGTAACATCTAACCCAACCACTCTTTTTTGCAGTCACAAACAAATGGATCGGTCTGATCCATAAAATCAACATCCTGTGCAAAAAAAATTATTTTAGGATGTCTACAACTTGTTGTAAATAGAAGCCGAGCACGTTTAGAAGCCCATTTGTCCACCTGAAACTTCTTTTTTTGCTGTTCAACATGTTCATCCGTGAGAAATGTCTTGCTGTAAAAATTAAGCCTCATGGACAATAGTAACCTCGCATTCAACAGGAAGAATGTGACAAAGCTTCTGTTTGCCTGGTTGGATGCATATCGTCCCATCGTTATTGTCCTCAAACGAATGTCATGAGAACTGAGAAAATCCTTGTGCTTATTACGCCAACGATTGGTTATATGTTTTTCTCCATGTGGTTCTGCCTAAGTAGACATGAAGATTGAAAACAGTTAAAGTCTGAAAAAAGAGTATGTCGAAAGAATGACAGCTGAACAGTTAATTCTAGTACAATATATACGGGCTTTCAATGTGCATGAAATCATCACCTCTATGTATAAATTCTCCAGAGATCGAAAGCATCGCAGCAAGCAAATAATTATGTCTAGATCAAAACTATACATTCTAATATATATGATCTTGACAGAATCCAGCAGCATTGATAGGCTATCAATGGACGAACTCTTCATTGAGCATATAACATAATATTAGTACCCAAAGTGTACTCCAAGATGATATAAAACTTATGCGCACAAATGAAAAATGTAGCATATGATTACAAATGTGTAGATGATAATATACGGTACCTGAAAAGGTGAGGAGCCAAACACCAACTCCTTGTGATTATTAAACGGGTCACGAATTACACCCAAGGTCTCCGGTTTGGCAGAGACGCGCTTATTTCGAAGGTGTATAACAATTATGAAGGAGCAAACTTTCAAGTGAAGGGGCATCTTCGATGATGAGCTGCTGTCCTTCAAAATAAATTCCAATGCTTTTAAGGTGAGGCGACTTTATTTGGAGACAACTGATACCGATTTCTATTCCTAAAACAATCAGCAAGCGCTCTAGGGCAGGGAAACTGGAGTGGATGATGCTGTGCAGTGAGGCCTCCAACAGATAAAGCACCACAAGAGAAAGTGTTTTTAGCAGTGGGAGTTGAAGCATTTGTACCAGATCGTCTGGTAGATGGCACCGGGCGAAGGTGGAAGTGTGGAGAGAGGAGGAAAACCACGAGATGGACAACGGTGGTGTGGGCACGAATTCTTGGTATGTTCGTGGTATGAAACTTTCATGGTAATGGTAGAACTCAAACTGCTGGAGTTTTCCGAATTCAGGGGATGTCAGCCAAGCATCCACCTTGCCGGATATGGACAGCAGGTAGCTTGTCGGGATGCAGAGGCATTGAACGGGGACCTGCTGGTGAGAAGAGACGATGGCTCTGATGGGATCAAATTCAGGAAGGACAGATATCTGATGACAGTCGAGATTGAGGGGCGCGGTGCGCCATAGAGGGCGCCACCGAGTTGAGAGGACTTGTGTGCGGCAGCAATCCTTGGTGGGGGAAGCGAGATGATCTCCTCAAGGATGACGTCCGGGAGATCGCTGATGCGGTCCACCGGAGATTCTACCGGTTCCTCAGATCCGGATGGGGGGGCTCGCCGCTTCTCCCCGCGCTACCGGGTGCGGGATCTACAACCGGCGTCGCCGCTGGCGGGAGCCTCATCTTCTTGGCGCTGGGGCCAGCCGACTCCATTTTTCTTGTGGGCATCGCACCGAGCTCACGGGTTTGAGCAGAGTAGCCAGAGACGAGCCTAGTGGGAGTGCGAGTGGGGAAGAAGGAGGGCTGGGGATTTCTGTAGGAGTGGAAGAAGAGGAGCAGGCATTTTCTGTACGAGTGAGGAAGAAGGTGAGCGGGGTTTTCTGGACGAGTGAGGAAGATTGGGGAGTGGGGGGATTGGATGGGGAGACGGAAGCGGGACAACAAGTTGTTCGTGTTTATAAGGCCCGCTGCACTAACTACTCGCTTTTTCCCAAGAACCGCTCTCTTCTTTTGCGTTGCTGCATGACTGGCCATGCATGCAGGATGCATGTGCCCGCCGGCCACTGCATGTGCCTGGTTTGTTACTAGGCCTATTTAATAGGGTGGTTATGGAGTCAATTAAGGAGATTTATTTTCTCTGTGTGCATCCACCAAATTAGAGGATGCGGTACTGGATGCAGACACTCACATTAAACTAGCATTCAGAAGAACAAAAGTTCAGCATGTCTATGCATCTCAATGATTGACCATACTATAACCAATATACAAAACTATGAGAAGGTGTGGAAATAAAGAAAATCGGTCGATGCTTCTCTGAGCAAAGGGCCTCCCTGCGCACACATTAATTTCCTGGGCATGCTTGTTTCTTCTCAATGTTGCGAGCACTTTGAGCATGTTGGCAACTCCACAGCTAGCTAGCTGCCTCATCTTGCAATTGATGCTGACACATTTGTAACAAACACATGAGGCAATAGAGATGACTCAACATGGGTCCATATTGTGCAGTTCTCCGATATCATATTCATTGTCACGAATCAAAAGATAGGAAAACAGTAGCTATACTTAAACGGTGTTGCAAAACAGTAGCACATATCAATAGCTCGGCATGACAAAACACGATCATCCGGACGAAGGGATCTTGACCTGCCTCGAGGAAGATTACATATAATTTCATAAGTCCTTGGTTGATTTCCACCTTCGGCTACACTGCTTGTTTGCTCCTCCACACATGATAGGATCGTTCCGCACTGCATTCAGCAAGTCAATGTACGAATAAGCTAATTTCATCTTGCGGTGGTCATTGTACCTAGTTACGAATGTAGGAATACCTGGAGCACCATGAGGTTAGCTGACAGCAGGTAGATGCAGCCATATAAATTTTGTGCGGTGCTACCAAAATTGAGCTTTGTATCCCTTCCCGTTATGAGAATTCTTCTTGAAGTTGGTAGAATGTGACGGCTTGTTCTATGCATCAAACTTGCCTTTCCCCTGAGATTTGTTCTTGTTGTTTTGGGGCTGGTTGGGCTGGAAGTTCTTCTCGTGTACCATGTGGGCACTAGAAGCTCCTTCGGTGACCCGAGCACGTGTGTCTTTTGCTCTCGCCTTCTCCTCAAAATCAAGAGTGCTAATGAGATCCAAAATAGAAAACTCATGTCTCTTCTTTTTCAGAGAAGTAGCAAAATCGTTCCACGAAGGTGGAAGCTTGGCAATGATGGTCCCAAAGAACAAATTTGTCCAGAACACACACTTAAAGTACTCAAGTTCCTTAGAGAGTGGCTGTATCTCATGAGTCTGCTGAACAACAGAGCGCTCATCAGTCATCTTGTAGTCACAGAATTGCTCCATGACGTACAACTCGTTGCCAGCGCCCGAGGGCCCAAACATGGCCTCGAGCGCAGCCCACATGTCTTTGCTGCTGTCAAACAACATAGACGAATCCACAATGGAATCGTCAAGAACACTCAGCAGGATGGCTTTGAAGAGGGTATCCATGTTCTGAAAAGCTTCCTGCTGTGTAGGATTAAGATCGCCATCAGGCTTACCCTCAGTGGAGTCATAGCAGTACATGATCTGAAACCAATATACTGCTCTTGTGCACCACCTTTTATATTGCACCCCCTTTAAAGTAGGCGGCTTCAAAAGCGCAGCAAAAACACTCGGAGTAAATTGCCTGTGATCAGGTTTTTGGATTGGATTGTTGAATATTTGAGCAATTTAGTATGAGATTTAATCCGAATCAGCAGTAAATAGATCATGATGACAATTGCAAACATCAGAGTAATGATGCGGACTAAACCAGGAGGACAGAATCACATCTTGACAAATGGGAGCGAACCAATGTGGTTGATGTTGTCACTCATGTCGTTGATGAAGAGGTTAACGAGGTCGGGGAAGAAGGCTGTCGTTGAGGAAGTCGTCGCTGGCAGCAGTCACAGGAGTGTGCTCCCCAAAAACCTGATCGGGCCTCTCCCATACAGGATCACGAAAGGCGGGGTTCGGAGGACTGTTGTCCCTTCCCACGGTGCACGCCGGAAGGAGGGATGGAGAAGAATTGCATGGCGGCGCTAAGATCTGGAGCGGTGCGAAACCATATGATGCAGCGGCGGCTAGGGTAGAGCATGTCAGGTCGGACTATAATAGTAGGCCTTTGGCCCCCAAACCCCACGTCCAAGTCAATAATAGCTCAAAAAAAGTCAATAATAGCCCCACCAAGGTTTGTCTCAAAAAAAACGGAGTAATTAAGGCGTCCGTTAGTCCCTTTAGTATAAATACAATATCATTAATAATGGCCCCACCTTTTGTCGCACAAAGTAGAGTATGTTGGAGTACAACCGGCTACACGTTTACAATCCGCTTCTCTTCTCTCTCCTCTTCTCTCTCCTTCAACTAAGCACAAATACTATATTTAAATCCTTATAGTCTGCTTATGTCATCTAATTATAGTACTTGCTCTAAAAGTTACTATCCACTGTGTAGTCTGAAATGCCGGGCGTGCAGCGGGCGGTGCCCTCGGTCGGCGCGCCGCTTCAACGGCGGAAGCAGTGAGAGGTCGCATCGCCCTGACTTGCCATCAATGTGGAGCGGCGAGCTTAGCTAGCGCCAAAGGGAAGCGCGACGGGGGGGGAGGGGTTTTTGTTGGGCCAAGAAGGTGAGAAGCCAACTTGGGATCGGTCCGACGGGAAATATCATGTGCTCCCATACTCGCATATGACACTAGTCTATGTTACTACTCCCTCCTTTCCGGTTTATAGAGATGTTTAGAGTAACATAGTAATATGTTACAGTACAAGTTACTCCCCACTATGACCAGCCTTGGCCTCTCCCAGTGCTCCACCATGTATAGCTGCTAAGTCTGCCACGTAGGCATAAAATATGATGTGGCACCAATAAACTAAGCACATATGCATTGAACACTTGAGTTACGAAGCCATTTAATGCACTTAGCACCTCATCTAAAGAGCATTAATAGTATAGCCAGCTGCTGGCTATAAGCCTACAGCCCATCTTATAGTCAACATGTACTAGAAAGTGCCTAGGAGCACGTGCTAGAGCTGGCTCTTCACGAAGAGCCCGCTTACCTTCTCTCTCCTCTTCTCTTTCCTCCAACTAAGCAGAAATATACTACTGTTTATTCCTTATAGCTCGCTGAGTCAGCTCTATTGTACTTGCTCTAAGCACATCTGAGCACTTGCTAGCACCCCCTTGACCGTGGACCTTGACGGTGTACGTCACCTTGTGTCTCATAATTCTCCTCGTCATCATCTGAGTCCTAGAAGATCTCACCCACATCATCATTAGCATGCAGCCGCCTTGATAGACAACGTGCGCAGAAGGAGTAGAGGCAACTAGGGACGCACCACCACCACGTCGTGGGCACTCCGTATGTGCTCGTGTGCGTGCAGCGTGCGTGTTTTTCCATCGGTGCTAGCTCTAAGGCCGAGGCTGAGGTCGTCTTTGTCTACAACTAGTAGTTGAGCAACGATGGCAAAGAGGTGCTGCAAGAGATGCGTATGCACCGTTGCATGCGAGCTTCGCCGTAGCACGATGAACCGGACGTCACCGCGGATGGCGCACGCCTCCATGCAGCCGAGTGTGTGCGCATGCATGTGTTATTCACGTGCATTATACGGCCGAGTGTGTGTGCATGCACGTCTTGTGTACGTGTGTTGTGTGCTCCATGCTGTGCGCGTATGTGCATGAGTTGGATCGGATGGAGTTAGTGCATTGGCTTGTGTACATATTTTAGAGTGTAGATTCCTTATTTTGTTTCGTATGTAGTCCCTTATTGAAATATCTAAAAAGACTTATATTTGGGAACGGAGGGAGTATAAAACATCTTCAACTTAGCATCCTGATGTACCTTTTCTAGTGGTTAGTGAAAAGTTCATGTTCTTTTAGTTGTTTATAGGTGGGCAGGCGGCAAAAAACAGGGGAAAACGCGCAAGGTTCCTTGCAGATGCTCCACCGCGAGGTTCCTTGCTCCTCCTCGGTCGTCGGGAATCTATGCTCTTCAACTCTTTTCTTTTACGTGAGCTTTGTTCATCCTTTTCCCAACACGTGAGACATCTAGCATCAAGGTGCATGTGTCATGCAAGAAAATGGAGATAATCAGATAAGTAGTGCGTAAGTGAGTCGTGGGGGGGAAGCGGGGGGGGAACCCTTTTCCGTAAGTGAGTCGTGCACTTCGATGGCACCTACGCAATATTTTTTCTCCTCGATGGCATGTGAATGGCACGTGAATAGTGCACGTACTCAATAACGAAGCACGGGATGGTAGCAATGACATGGTCAGCCCTTTTTTGGAGAGAGTATGTACTACTAGTAAAATAACTTTGATGTGTCCCGTCAACTCGCAGAATGACGAGAAGCTTGATTACGCCTTCTCCCTCGCCAACGCGTGCGCGGTGGCTCGCAGCACGAGGAGAAACTTTTGCTTACAAGCGGTGGACGTGCAGCAGTTCATTTGGTGTCAGATTGCCAGAAGCACTACTGTAGAACCATCGACTTCCGGAAGAGGCGAAGAGCCAAGCGCAAGGTCACCTACTAAACCTTAGGCTAGGCGTAGTGGGAGTAACATAAGTAGAGGTACCTCCTTTTTTTATTCCAGAAACAACCACACGCGAATATCAAGGTGCTGGTTACGTAGAACAAATTTCCTATAGTCCGTGCTCAGCCCTCCTCTATCTCTCTTCTCAGCCAGCCAGCGGACGCACGGAGCCCATCGTCTGTTTGCTCACATGCGGCCCCACATGTCAGTGAAAATGCAAGAGGACCCACTGAACCTGCACATCTTTCACCTCGACGTCTTTGGTGATGAAAAACAAATCCAAGAAAGATCTTGGTGGCGCTTTTGGAGTTACTCAAGAGTAGTAAGATTCTATTTACAGTTTAACCCAAGATGCACATCTCGTGGCTTCAACTTATCAACTACCACTCTATTTTCTTTCATGACACGACCTGGATGCTGGATGTCCCACGTGTCGGCAAAAGTAGGAAGAACCCGACCATATCTTCGGTTGTGCTCTCGGATTAGACTAGTTGTGCTAACTTATAAATTTTATTGTGTACTCCCTCTGTTCCAGAATACGTGACTTCCATTTGTCCAAAAATGGATGTGCCTATATACTAAAACATGTCTAGATACATATATATTTTGACAAATACTACCTCCGTCCGGGTTTATTGGTGCCCATTATATTTCATGCCAAATTGTGAACATAGATTAAACTAACAAAATGTTTACGCATGTCACCAAACATTATATTTTTGAAAAGTATGTTCAAATACGAATCCAATGAGATAATTTTTCTTGACATGCATTAACATTTTGTTAGTTAAATCTTTAGTCAAAATTTGACACAAACTACAAAGGGGACCTATAAACCAGGACGGAGGTAGTAGAACGGAGGGAGTAGAATGGATGCAAGTTTTTGTATTGGGAAGAAGAGTACATCCATATATTGATAGAGTGTTGGAGTTGGCCTTACAAGTGGGACCGCAGTTGAGGAAACCGACTATCGGCAAACCCCCACCACACCCGCCGCGCGCGATGGCTAAGTTAGAGAAACGATGAGGTTGAAGGGATTGCTCTAGCATGGACTCCAATAAATATGGTCTGAGATGGAAGTCATGCTGGTGGCGTGTGCCGTACTCCTGGACGTGAATGCTTGTTCTGGCCCATGCCACCCTACTACTCTACTACTTACTATATAGTACTAGTATCGAGGATTCGAGGTGCTGGCTACATAGTACAATATTGCTACACTAAAAACACCCGCACGACGCGCGAATCATGTGAAGCTAGTACAAATAGTGTACTACTATTGTTGATTGGCCTCATCCGATAACCTGTTGCAATGCACGTACAATTATGTATTCGGAAAATATTTTTTTGCCTCGTCGCACCAGTCACTCACAGAAGCAACTCGAAATCCATTCATAAATTTAGTAAGTTTATCATAGGCATATCATTTTTTTACATACAACAGGTCATCGACCCACATTGACAACGAGGATACATTATAAATACTAAAGTTTTCACCACACAACAAATAACAAGCAATGAAATGAACTTCAACTCAACCATTCCTCGGCGTTGGAAACGCTTGCTTTGAACCACGAGTGATTCTCTAGGACGGGGCATCTATTGTCGATCTCGAGACCAATGCAGGACTGATCATCCAGGCTGAAGCGGCCTACTATATCAGTACCAGGGTAGGGAACCACGCTAATGTCCGAGGTATAGACACGGTTGCCTCTCATAAATGGTGCTAGTAACGTTGTGTCAACAGCAGTTGGATCGCCTTTCACCATCATCGATAGTTTTGTCCAAGGAAGAGCGAGTTTTCTCCAAGACTAACAATTCTGTACCAGGGAGAAGGTGTTGGCACTAGAACACTAGTATCCATCCCGAATACCATGAACCGGGTGTTGGAATAGGTCCGGAGAGTATGACCATGGGAGACTACACCTGCTTCCTTAGCAGTAACATCATCAGCGGGCTGTATACACACGAGAAGAGGTGATCCATCGGAATTAGTTGCCAGGCACCAACGAGTATATGGGCGCTGCTCGTCCTCATGCTCGTGATCATCACCATCGTCATCTCCCCCTTGGTTATAAAATTTTTCAAGTATAGGTGGTGGAATGTTCACATGACCTTGGAAACACAAGAAGAAGGTTAATTTGTAAAGGGGAACTTGCTAACCCGCATGCATGTGGATGAAACAATTATAATTACGGTGGAAGAAAAACGTACCGAAACCATAACGATTCCATGCAAAAACAGTGCCACGAGTGGTGGCAGCAAACACAAGGCCCTCATATTGAATTGCATCACAGTACTCATGCGTGTACAGAAACTGATTTTTGAGCAATGTCCATCGAGTCAAACCAACAACGATGCAACAAGCTTGTAGAAGATAGCAACACTTCATAGTTGTTGTAATTCCAAGAGCGGATGGGAACTCGAGAAATTGCTATCTTTCGTAGAAGACAGTCACCATGATTGTATTTGAACATGCATACAATACCGGTGTGCTCAACCTCTGGGCAGTCTGCTGAGATTTGTGGAAGTGGAACCCGGTCACGAGTGTACACATTCACAAGTTCCCACTCGCTATTGGACCCAATGTAAACAACCCAATCTCCATTTGCGCCTGTCCAAGCCTTGCCCTCAAGAGATGGCATCTTAACATCATACATATCATTATCAAGCGGCATCAACTTGCACAGGGCGAGGCCTCCGTCGTGACGACGCCAGTCATCAGGGTCACGGCGAAGAAGATAGGGGAGATCAAACCGTTCCTTGACTCTTGGGTTCATTGTAATGATGTTATTAGTTGAGTCAAGAATGGGCTTGAACGAACCTGCCATGCTAGCCGTAGTGATGACGTCGCTCCGGTCAATGAGTTCCTCCACCACGTCATCTTTCAGATCGAGACAAGAATAACGGGGTCGTTTCCGTCCTGTTCCCTCCATGGAGAAGACGATCGAACAATGGCAGAAGAAAGCGTGAAGGGCTGAAGGAAAATGGAGGAGGGAGAGGAAGAGCGTGCGACAGCAGTACCAAATCGAGAGGGAAAGGCGAAGAGTCAGTGGACCGTTGCCAGTTTGCCACGGTTCACGAAGGGGCGCCCCGGCCTACACGTCGGTTCGGAAATACTCCTACAACTCGCCGTCGTCTCATTGATATGTTGGAACGGGACCACATGTCAACGAAACATGGTTTGTAATTTCTCGTGCAAAATGCAATCTGGCTGTGTTGGCCCGAGGTGTCGCATTAGTTTTTTTTTTAAAGTTTACCGCATTAGTTATCGACCTTTATTTTTTTAACATGCAATCTGAATGGATAGCTCCTGTGGTCATCACACGTGAGCGTATATAGTGATGGTTGATTCGCCCAAGCAACTTATTACTATGGGAATATGGGAGTGCCAGCGGATTCAAGGAATAGAGAAATGATGGTTGCTTCGTCCGAGCAACTTAAGTCATTACTACTGTGGCGCAATGACCGGCGTGAATCTTTCCCAGATGTATTGTGCACTCAATATTGTTGCATGGCAGGTGGAGCCGGATGAAGGATGTCCAACATGTCGGCGAAACGAAGTTGAATTGTTTCTGGCATTGCTATCACTCCTTCAGGATTTGTTTATATGTGTGCATAATTTTGATGAAATTGTACTGTGGTGCTATGAAGGTTTCAACTATGGTTCCCGCAGGAAAAAAAAGGTTTCAACTTAGGATTCATGTGTCTTGCCTCGAGATTATCTCGTTACAACATTCCATCAAATACAAATGAAACTACCATGGCTAATGCATCTCAATGGTTCGCAGATCAGCGCCAATATTTACATCACAACTGAAGACAAAGTTGTGAGAAGGTGTACAAATAAATAAAAAAATATAATTGATCGATCTTAGGCATGGCTCCATTTTCTTGGCACAGTGTTCATTGCCTGGCAGCTAGTTTCACCCAGCTCTGTAGCCAAAAAAGAGGTGTATGAAGGACACCACAATCCGATCATTTTGTGCAGCTCCACTAAAATAGGGCGGACCATCCCTATTTGCAAAGATATCCAGTCAGTGTGATTACAATAATAGTGGAACTAGATGATGAAACATAACACACATAAATAGAAGCCGATCACGTCTACGATCTCTCTTTAGGACTAACTTCTTGTTGGAGAAGATTAGGCACGGAGTTGGATGAGGAGGATAGCAAAACCAATCTCCCTTTCCGCAGTCCCACAGAAATGTAAAAACGTTGCCCATGTGACATTTTTATGAACTGCACAAAACACTTTTCAGAAAAGTTATTTTTGCAGTTCACCAAAAGGTCGCAATAGCAACGAGGTGAAAATGGATAGCCCTGTTTGCAAAAGGAGGTCGAAAGGAAACAATTACTGCCCAATAACACGAGTTGAAGACACATACGCCGACAAAAAAGAAGCATGTTCCATGTAAAAAGGGAAAGATAGCACATGGTGGTTTATCAAAAATGGTTTGAGGACGAGATTGCAAGATGGAAAGTACGCCGGCCGAGATACGATTTAAGCAAACAACTAAAGAAGATCCATATGCAGCAACGTGGGAAGATGAGCAGTGGAGCAAGGACGGAGGAAGCTGTACCTGAGGGTCGTCGGGATGTTACTAGGAGGGCGCCGGCGGCCGGGATCTGCCCATACTGCGGCAGCGAGCAAGTGGCGAAGGCCCTACGGCGCCGGAGCTTGGTCAGAGAGAACGGCGGGTACCGCAGATCGGGACGAGCTGCCTCAACGCCGTCGAACGGAGAGACGATGCACATCCTCCCTTTCCGCCGGTGAACGAGATGCGGCCAGATCACTAACCAATGCTGAGAGAGAGAGGCAACGGCGGCCTTGTGTGAGATTGTGTGACGAGACTCACGAGAGACAAACCCATTTTTTCCATTTTCCCCACGGCAATCGTTTTATATTCTAGGCATGGTACCTGACCCTCCTTCGAGTAAACAACCGCTACACGCATCGAATTATCACGTGGGCTGCCTTTTCGTACAGAAACGAACTCCACCGTGTACCCGTGCGGGTGTGGCCGGGAACGAGACGTGAGTACGTGCTTCCGGCGTGCACTTCTTCTTTAGGTCCAGGTACGTATGTGGGTGGGTGTGAAAGAGATGGTTTGTGCGAAACAGAGGCAATGTGTTGATGATATCTCAATCAGAAAAACGTAACATATGCAATGCGTGTGAAACGGAGTCATGGACGTGAGATATCGATAGAATTGAAAACAGGGATGAAGTGTGTGGCCGCACGATCGATAAAGAGTGCCATCGAATTTGTGTTTGCCCACGTCAAACATACAGGGTGGCTGGCCTACTGGAATTTGAGAGGCCAGAGGTGCAGTTCTTCTCCGTGGCATGGATACCTACCTACAACGTTCGACTATCGGTGTATGTGTGTGGGGTAGAGACCGGTCGACTAGTATATGTGTGGGGAAGGAGAGAGACCTAGCTATGTATTGAGGGAGATCGATCGACATCCATGGATATGTGTAGCCGAGGAATAAGGTTGGGAAAAAGACAAAGGTATAGCATCGGAGGGTTGGTGGTGGAGTGGCGTCTCACAAATGGTGGGAGAGGCCTGCTAGACAAATGTAGGGTATGAGTGCAATATCAATAAGAGAGGGAGGGGGTTGTCTGTTTGTCTATGCACGTGCGTGTGAGAGACGGGTCGGGAGGTATTCAAGGATGATGAGGGAAGAAGATATGGTCGTGGTAAGCGTGCGTAACTACATAGGAAGATCAACCGTCGTGTGTCCAAGAAAAGGAGAGACATAACTAGCGAGGTAAGTGTATCGGTGCTTGGTGAAAACGAATTATAGTTGACCTGGCTATATGTAGGGAGATCAGCTCATATACACGCCTGCATGTGTTAGAAGCAAATAAGGTCCGGAGTGGCAGACAGGGGAAGAGGGTGTGGCTAGGAGGTGGTGCGAGAGGCCTACCATGTCGAGGGGGGAGGTGTGTGCGAGCATGTGATTAATGAAAAGAGGGGCGGGAGTGTGCACCTGCGTGGAATAGTATTGGACATATGGGGGCATGGACGGTGAGAAGAGAAGAGGGGAAGTATATATGTTTTTGTTGTAGGCACACTTGGTTAGAGAGGTATATCGACCGGTGTGTGCCAGAAAGAAGGAGCCGGGGGCCTACACATACTGCTGGTGGACGACCTAAAGAGAAATAATGAACGCGCGCGATGGAGGTGACGCTAAGGGTGTGTGAGGGGGCGGGCATGTGCATGCACGATAGAAAGTTAGCGCTAGCTAGCTACAAATAGAAGAGGATCGTGAAGGTGTAAAAGACGAACAAAGATCATAATTCATTATAAAAAGGTGGATACTGATACTTGAAGAAGATATCATAATGTAGAACATTGATTATAATTTGGGCTAATGTGTGGCTTTTGCAACTCAGGTCTAAATGCTTGTCATAATGTAGGGGGCGGGGCACTATACTTTGTGTGATAAACACGGTGTACGTATGGAACATGGTTTAGATTATGAATATATAGTTAGTACATCAAATGTACTACTATTTGGAATCAACATCAAGTGTATTCAAAAAATAGAATTCGAGTTCATGTAGTACACATAGTTCATATCTATCTCTATAGTAATCATTTGGTGTGTTATTAAGGTAATACACGAATGATGGTTGAAGTTGGCAACAATCATGATTGTAGATTCTTATTGAAATAGAGAAACGAATTCAAATTTAGTTTGAATTGCAGCGGTAGGATAGACATTTGGAATGCACTAAAATGTTGGTATGAGTAGGTTACATGCATTATATAGCAAGCGAAAAAGATTAATCGGACATAACATGGATTCATACTCCCTCCTTCCATCTATATAAGGCGTAATGAGATTTTTAAGACCGCCTTTGACTATTGACAAGATTAATAGTACATGACATGCACAATGTGAAAATTATATCATTGAAAGAACCTTTCACAGACGAAGTTAACGGTGTGCTTTGTGTAAGTTGCATGTCATATATCATTGCTCTAATATTTGGTCAAATTTAGCATCGAAAAACGCATTAGGCCCTATATAGATGGAAGGAGGGAGTAGCTTTGAATAGCATTTGTATAGTAAAATGGGGCAAGACTCTCTCTTTGTGTGGTGTGAATAGTTTTATTTTTTCGTTTTCTTTTAGGTTGAGGGAAGTGCGAATTGATTTGGTACGTACAAGTACAATATTACTACACGTTGGGCTTGTCCCTAAAATTCAACCCGCGTCTTGTTATATCCCGAAAATTCAGATATCGTGCTCCCAAAACTACCGCCTTCACAGCCCGCGCCTTGCTATCCCGAAATAACAACACGCGCGAAAACTCCCTCCAGCTGCCAAATCCCGACACGCGAAATCCCCCTTCTAACCCTGAGCTGAAAGGGCCGCTAGCTCAAATCGGTGGGGGGTACTTTTGTAACACACCCTACATATTGGACAAGCGTGTCCCTAAGTCATGCTTCACCCCCTCCCATCACCCCCTTTTCGCCATTCGAAATCCCAGGCCGCCATAACCTCTCCGCTCCAGCCGCGAAACCCCACCCTCCTCCGTCTGCCACATCACCGCTGCCCAGCCGGAGCCTCTTCCACGACGACGTCGTCCACCGCAACAGCTCGACGTCCCTCATCCACCTCCCCAGATGAGGATCCGTCATCCATCTCGCCGTCCCGCCGGTTCAGCCGCCCCGTCCTCCACCTCCAAGGAGCTGCTCCGATGATTGCCTCGTCTATCACGGCTGCTCCATCCCCACAGCGCCGCCTTAACCTACTCCACCTGAACCGCAGCATCCTCACCGACTCCTCGGACGAAGCCGAGGACTATTCGGCGCCACCAAAGAGGTTGTACACTCATCGCATCGCACCTTCTCCTTAACTCGACCTCCTGGCGCCGATGGTGCTCCATCCCGCACCCCCATGGAGCGGCTACCTTGAAGCCGGCTCCGCGGGCGACATCTCCATGGCGGCTCTCCCCCAGTGCGAGGCCCCTTCGGCGGCGGCGGCCATACCAGTCGGATCTGCTACTGCTGCTTCGGCTCTCACTCACTCGCTCGCGCTGCTGCTGCTCTTCTGCTGCTCGGCTCTCGCTTCGATCGCCTTCGCCCATTCTTGATGCTCTCCCCTCGCTTCGTCTTGCTGCTCTACTTCAATTAAGCCACACTTCAATCGACTGAATCAAATTTTGGGTCAGTCGATTTTCAGGGGTTGGGGAGGGGGGCTCGCCGGAGTTAAGGAAGAGCTACCCGCAGCGGGGATGGGGCTCGCCGGAGAGGTACCCCACTATCTATCTTAGGGTTCAGGGTGGGGGCGGGGGGGCTAGAGGGCTGGTCGGGGCTGCGGTGGCGAGTTGTTTCGGGGCGGCGAGGCAGCGCTGGGGCCGGAGGTTCGGCCGGTGGTGGCAAGCAGCTCAGGGGTGTGCAGGTTGAAGATGAACTACAGGCCCTCCCTAAACTACATGTCAAGTGCCTCTCTGCTACCATTGCGTTCAGTTTCGACAGTAGCATTCAGATTCCACAGTAAATTCCAGTTTCGACAGTTAAGTTCAGAGTCAACAGTTTTTACCTCATCTGTTGTAGTCAGGTGGTTTTTGATGATGTTAATTTTACATCCATTTTTATCATCTATTGGAGATGCTATTAGAATCCCACTTGAGATTGATGATGTTTGTCTTGTGCTGCTTCAGCCTTGTCTGGAGCTGCTCCAACGACAGAACGATCCATCACAATAGAGCAGTGCCCTGGACACCGTCTACAGATTCCTCAGATCTTCCTCCACACCTCCGACAGCCACCTCTGCCTCAAGCTTCAAATGACCAACCCAATGATGCTGAGGTCGACACGGCTACGGCAAAGAGGTTGTACACTTGTTGCATCACTTATTACTATACATTCACATCGATCCATTAGGGCTATTTTGGTTCAACGGAAAAACATAGCAATAGGGAATTTTCCAATGGCACTCTACTATTCAATTATTCATGCATTTTGTTGAAAGGAATGAAGCAAAACATCCACCTGGACCTACTTTTCAAAATCCTATGCATGGAAACAAGACCAAGTGCATTAGTGCCAGAATAACATTCTAACTGTACACGCTTTCATATGGTTTCTCTTTATTTTGGCCATGTTTCTTTGCATTCCTCTGCTCTTCCAATTCCTGTAAACCGAACACCCAAGTTGACAGAAATCATGTGTTCACAAATGCTCTGTTTACCATGTGCATTTTCCTATCCTATTCCGGTGTTTTTCCTATCCTTGTGTCTTAAGAATCATGCAAGCCAAATGAGCCCTTACAGAATTACTTCAGTTACAGGTACGTGTCGAAGGGAACTTTGTGTGGTTTGTCCTGCTCCTGCCGCGACGTCATCCACCTCACCTGAGCTGCTCCATTGACAGAAGCATCCACCAAACCAGACATCACGACTCCTGACCGTCTTTCGCCGCCTCAGATCTCCTTCCCTGCCACCGGCACCCACCCCAACAGCATCACCATCATCGACTCAGCAGATGAACTTGAGCAGTACACGGGTCCACAAGAGAGGTCGCACTCTTTTGTTTCTGCTAATGTTATGCATTGCTTAAACTTACCTGCTACTTTATCATCCTGTTCACCTCTTGGACTCCATGTCAGGTCCAAATTAATGTTCAAAGTTGAGTTCTAAATTATTTGTGGGGCACATATCGAGGAAGCAATGAATAGTATCTCTATCTAATATCTGGTTCACCTAGGGTATGCCTATGTTGTTCATCTTGGTTGGGAAACAAATAGTAAAGCAATCATCATCTGTCTTTTTATTAAATTAAAGCAATCATCAACCCGGTATCATTATTTTTTGGATCCATCCACTGGTTGTTACCATCACTCTAAATTTCTGCATGCTCTCCTTACATAATCTCATCATATTTTTTTCGTATGCATGTCAGATATTGTACACAGTCATGCTAAACATGTAGAGAAAAGAGAAGAGTTTTGCATGGCAATACAATGTCATGAAGACATCGCTCCATGGTGGGTTCAATGGCAAACCCTCCCCACCCCTCTCCAGATTGTAATCCAGAGGAAGATATCTATTCTGAGGCGGATTCAGACGCCGCTGACCACTCCTATTTACCCCCCAAGGTGTTTGCTCTACCTTGGCATGATGATGTTAGTCATATCATGCATATGTTACCTTGCAGTGCCTACTTTTGACATCATATATGTCATCTGCTTAGTTTAGACATGTTCTGTAATGCCACCTGTTTAGTTTCTATATCATATATGGGAATTATGCAGTCTCATGTCTTTTAGCCAGCCATAATATATGTGAAATGTGCAATGCCATCCTGTTTAACCAGGCATCATATATTTGAATGATATCTTGCCCATCATTTTCTTCATTACATTTCCATTTGTTGACAATGTTTGTACATTAAACTACTCTTCCTGTGAATCAGCCATTTGGGTGGGAGATGGAAAAATCTGGAGTGAAAACAAGGCCTTTAGAGAGCAGTGCTACTGTCAAGCAGATCTCTTGTTGGGTCCCGATAGCTCCTCAGAGATGGATTCAGAGACAGATGACCAGTCCTATTCCCCTACTGAGGTGTATGCTCTAACTTGGCACGGTTATACTGCTCATATCATGCATACGGTGTCTTGCATTGCATAGTTTAGACATCATATACACAATATTCAACACCATGTTCTTAGTTCAGACATCATATCGAATGCCCTCTGTTTAGCATATAAATCACATATGTGAATTAAATGATGCGATCCTGATTACTTAGATAACATGTAGGTGAATTATGTCATGCGATCCTGTTTAGTTATTCATCATATCTTTGAATTATGTTATGCTATGCTATCCATTTTAGATAGACATCATATATGTGAAATTATGTCATGTTATCCGTTTTAGTTAAACAATATACATGTCAACTATTTCATGCCCTCTTTTTTCCACACTATCTATTACATCTGTCTCTCATACAATGTCTGTACATTCAACTATGTTTCCTGTTTATCAGCCATTTGAATTGGAGCGGGTGATGCCAGTATCTAGCGGAATAAAAACACAGTCTTCAAATAAAACAGTGCTACCTCTTGGTGAAGATAGCACCCCGGTTGTACATGCACAAGAACCAGCCCTACCACACATAACCCAAAATCTCGCAGATTGTACCCCTACAGCGATGGACAGAGAACCAGCTTCACCCAATCTAACCCCAACCCCAGCCGATAGTAACCCAGTTCCTGTTGACACAGCACCATCTCCACCACAGAGCTCCCAAACAAGAGCAGTTAGTAAGGCAGCTCCAGTGCCCAAAGGGCCAGTACTATCACGGCGAAACCCAACTCCACCAGTTAGTACACCTATTCTTGTGGAGGAAGCACAACCAGCCAGTCGTAGTTTAGCATCTATCGCATTTGATGTTGTTAAATCGTATGTGCGTATCTTCCCATCCTGGAAATATTATACTGAAGATGAAGGAAAATGCCAGTTGCAGGTGTTTGTCCAGGAGTTATGTGTAAGTAATGTTATTCATGGCAATTACTTTGCTTCGTCCCACACATCCTACCTCCATGATGGTTATAATACAGCAAATTTTCCCATTTTTCTCTATAGAGAAGGACCGATATGGAAACTCAGGATGAGGTAACCTATGCTAATACCTCTGCTATCTTCAAGAATGCTTGGTGGCAATATCGGAATTACCTGAAGAAAACGTACTTCACCGGCGAAGAAACTCATCAAATTCCCTTACGTTCTCCTGAGACACATTTTACTGGACGATGGCTGGGAACGCCTTGTTCTGTACTGGTCCCAAACCAAGAATGTGGTCAGGTCTATGAGCTCATTTTCTATTTTTAAGTATTATATTATTGCGTCTTACTGTACTCTGTTCATGTAGAACAAGTGCCTAAACCTGAAGAACAACTGTTCTAATTTAAGATTCCATTGCTATCATAGTTCAAAAAAGCGCTAGGCGTTAATTGTGCGCTTTGCCACCGCCTTGCACTTTACTGACCAAAGCGCATCCTTATGCGCAGTTATGCACAGATTAAGTGTAACGCCCCGGATTCGATGCGCCAGGTGTCCGCCAGTTATTCGCCGTCATTGTTATGTCTTTTGCTTGCGTGTTGCATTTTATCATGTCATCATGTGCATCTCATTTTGCATACATGTTCGTCTCATGCATCCGAGCTTTTTCCCCGTTGTCCGTTTTGCAATCCGACACTCCTATGTCATCCGGCTCTTGTCTCCTGTTGTGAGTCGGTGTTAAACATTCTCGGAATGGACCGAAGTTTGCCAAGCGGCCTTGGTATAGCACCGGTATACCGCCTGTCAAGTTTCGTGCCATTTGGAGTTCGTTTGGTACTCCAGCGGTTAACCGGGTAACCGTAAAGCCCCTTTCTCTTTGCAGCCCAACACCCCTTCAAAGTTGCCCAATAACCCATCCAAAACCCCTACATGCTCTCGGTCGTTCGATCACGATCGTGTGGGCGAAAACCGCACCCCATTTGGACTCTCCTAGCTCCCAGAATCTATAAATATGTGCCCCTCCCCGAATTTTCGCAGTCCAAACCCTAGCTCCCCTCCTCCTCGCGCCGCAGGACAAAATCCCTCTCCGCCCGGGACATGTCGCGCCCGTGGGCGTCCCCGCCGCCGCCCGCGCCGGTGGCCGCCTGCCACGTGGCGCCCGTCGTCGCCGCTGCCGCGCCGCGAGCCCGGGGAGGGCCGCGAGCCCGCGCCCGCCGTCGTCGGCCTCCCGGCCGCGCTGGCCGCCGTTCTCGGCCCATGATCCGCCGCTTCGCCGCCGCCGTCCTCGCCCGGCGCGTAGCGCCCGCCGCCCCGCGCTCCGCGCGGCTCCGCCTACTCCCGCCAGGCCTTGCGCCGCCGCGCGCCATCGCCCTGCCTCTGCCTTTCGCCGCCCCGTGCGGAGCTTCGCCGGTTGTCGCGCGAACAGCGCCCGCCTCGCCGCCTTGCCGGTCCGGCCCACCTCGCGCCGCTCGCGGCCCCGCCTCCGCGCCGCCCCACGGGATCTCGCCGGATCCGGCGAGATCCGGCCCGGATCCGCCCGTCTCCGCCGTCTCCTCCAACTCCGGCGAGTTCTCCGGCCGCCTCGGAGTCCGTGCCCGATCCAGATTTGAGGTTGACCCCGTTATTTTCGTCTAAGTCCCTGAATCTGTGATATTTCATGCCATGTTCATCGCATCATAACTCTGTGCATACTGCTTCGTTTCGTGCGTGTAATATGTCAAATTGTTCGCCTCAACGAGTACTTCATTTCATTCCATTGCATTATGTTCATTTGAGTTCATCTTGATGCCTGAATCATTGTTGCAAGAGTCCATGTTGTTGTTAATCTGCTAAAACTATTATAACATGCTCATTTGTCATTTTTGCCATGTTTGATGTGTGCGTCCTATAAGGTTGATGTCTACATGTGTTTTGATCTATGCCATGCCATCTTTTCAGAGGTGCCATCCATGTATTTTGTGAGTCTTGTACTGCGTGCATCAAGCTTGCTAAGTAGGGTACTTGCTGTTACTGTTTTGCTAGGCTGAATCTGTTATTTTGTGATGCCATGTAAACCTGCTGCTACAAATCATTTCGTGCTTAATCTGGAGATGGTTACTAAGGATGGTTCGTCATACATGTCATGCTCTATCCATACATGCCCCTGGTTGCATTTATAGCTTGTTGTAAATTGTTGAAATCTTGCTCCAAAGTTGCTAAATAATGTTGTTGTCAGCCTGTTAACATTAAGTTCAATGTTGCCATGATTGTCATCAGTGATCCATGCACCCTATGAACTTGCTCTTGCCATGCTTAGCTTCATAAACATGTATTCTTACTATTGGTTGCCTTGCCATGCCATGTATTGCTCTGTGGTGAGTGGTTCAAGCTCACCAACATGCCTACTTATTATTGCTCCTGCCATGTATGAATCTGTCATATTATTTGCCATGTTTACATGGGTGCCATCATATCTTATGATCCTTTTTGGCTCATGGTCAGTAAAGGACTTTTGTTCCATGAATTTAGTAGATTCATGCCATGCCTTTGTTTGCCATGATAAGTTCCTATAACATGTTGTTTGATAGCTCTAAACATTGCAACCTGATGTTATTTCCTGATAAGTCTGAAACTGTTATTATTTGCAATCTTGCCATGTCTTTTTGAGCATGTTCTAGTGATTTCTGGAGATAGCTCAGTGTTCATGTTTTGTCATGCTTTACCTGTACTTCATGCCCATGCCTTTTTTTATTACGTTGAGATGCTGTAGCATGTTGTTTTGGTGCTTGCAATATGCTTAGTTGCTGTTTTGGACAGCTTGTCCTTTAAACTTGTATAGAGTGTATGTGTTGAACCGTTGCTCCATTTTGAGTGTGCTCTATATGAAACTTGCTTGATTTTGCATGTAGCTTCATATTATCATGTTGCATCCACGTTTGGGAGTGTTTGCTTGATGTTTGCATGCATTTTGCATCAATGTCATGTTTAACTTGTTTTGCTCATATCTTCTAGGCCGTAGCTCCGAACTAAATGAACTTTATATGTAACTTGACTAGAATCTCGTGTAGATCATCTTGATGTATCTTAACTTGCTGTTTAACAATTTCAACTTAATGTTTATTCAGATCTGGACCAACGTTGATACTTGCATATGAGGACTTACCAGAATTGTTATATGAAACTTGCCTTGATGTGTTGTTCTTATTTGCATCATCTCTTGCCATGAGTAGCTTCATGTAGCCTTGTCATGCATCATGCTTGTTGCGCATCATGTCTTGTCTATGTGTGGTGTGTTTACCATGTTGTGTGCTTCTTCTCGATAGTTCCCGTTTTGTTGCGATCGTGAGGATGCGTTCGTCTACGTGTGGTTCGTCTTCGTGGCTTCATCTTCTTCATGGACTCGTTCTTCTTCCTTGCGGGATTTCAGGAAAGATGATCGCTACCCTAGATCTCACTACTATCATTGCTATGCTAGTTGCTTCGTTCTATTGCTTTGTTGCGCTACCTATCTTTTGCTCTTCAAGCCTCCCAAATTGCCATGAACCTCTAACCTTTGACACCCTTCCTAGCAAACCGTTGTTTGGCTATGTTACCGCTTTGCTCAGCCCCTCTTATAGCGTTGTTAGTTGCAGGTGAAGTTGAAGATTTCTCCATGGTGGATAGGATTTTGTTGGGATATCACAATATCTCTTATTTAATTAATGCATCTATATACTTGGTAAAGGGTGGAAGGCTCGGCCTTATGCCTGGTGTTTTGTTCCACTCTTGCCGCCCTAGTTTCCGTCATACCGGTGTTATGTTCTCGGATTTTGCGTTCCTTACACGGTCGGGTAATTTATGGGACCCCTTGACAGTTCGCTTTGAATAAAACTCCTCGAGCAAGGCCCAACCTTGGTTTTACCATTTGCCTCACCACCACCTACTTTTCCCTTGGGAGTAATAAACCTGAGGGTCATCTTTATTATAGCCCCCCGGGCCAATGCTTGTCTAAGTGTTGGTCCAAACTAGAGCACCGTGCGGGACAATCCCTTGGCAACTTGGGTTACGTCGGTACCTGTACGCTTAGCTTATCTGGTGTTGCCCTGAGAACGAGATATGTGCAACTCTTATCGAGATTGTCGGCGCATCGGGCGGTCTTGCTGGTCTTATTTTACCATTGTCAAAATGTCTTGTAAACCGGGATTCCGAGACTGATCGGGTCTTCCTGGGAGAAGGAATATCCTTCATTGATCGCGAGAGCTTATCATGGGCTAAGTTGGGACACCCCTACAGGGCATTATCTTTCGATAGCCGTGCCCGCGGTTATGTGGCAGATGGGAATTTGTTAATGTCCGGTTGTAGACAACTTGACACTAGATCCAAATTAAAATGCATCAACCGCGTGTGTAGCCGTGATGGTCTCTTCTCGGGGGAGTCCGGGAAGTGAACACGGTTTTCGGGTTATGTTTGACGTAAGTAGGAGTTCAGGATCACCTCTTGATCATTGCTAGCTTCACGACCGTTCCTTTGCTTCTCTTCTCGCTCTTATTTGCGTATGTTAGCCACCATATCATGCTTAGTCGCTGCTGCAAGCCCACCACTTTACCCCTTCCTTTCCCATTTAAGCTTTGCTAGTCTTGATACCCATGGTAATGGGATTGTTGAGTCCTCGTGGCTCACAGATTTCTACAACAATAGTTGCAGGTACAGGTTATGCGAAGATCATGACGCGAGAGCGATGTTTCCTTGTTTTGGACTTCTTCTTCTGCTTCTTCTTCGATCAGGGGATAGGTTCCAGGTCGGCAGCCTGGGCTAGAAGGGTGGATGTCGTTTGAGTTTCTGTTTGTGTTTCATCTGTAGTAGGATGGTGATCTTATGTAAGAAAGATGTTGTATTCGTGTGGCATTGTATGCCTTTTGTATGTATCCCCATCTTTTATGTAATGTCGATGTAATGATATCCACCTTGCAAAAGTGTTTCAATATGCGGGTCTATCCTTGGTGGGACCTTCGAGTTCCTTTTGGATAGAGTCGCATATTGGGCGTGACAAGTTGGTATCAGAGCCAGGGTCGACCTTAGGAGCCCCCCTTGTTTGATCGAGTAGCATGGCCATTGTCGAGTCTAGAAGAAAACTTTTTCGGAGTCTAGTTATATCGGAGAGTAGGAATTCTTTTTACTCCTCAGCCCCCTTCGTCACTCTGGTGAGAAATCTTGACGTAGGTGTTTTGAATTACTCCTCTTCCCTTTCAAACTTTCTTTAGGATCACGCAGTTGGTTTTTCCGATCGTTGTTCCTCAGCTCTTTTCATCCGATGCATTTCTCGTCAAGTTGACTCGAGCCTCTTCTTCTTTGCCAAGTTCAATCCTCAGTTGTTTTCTTTTCCCACCTGCCCACCCCTTCTTCCTCTCGGAACCAGAGTCCATAATTGAGTATCCATCCTACTCGTGTGAAGTCTTTGCTTTATTTCCTCAATTTATTCAACCGGTGTTTTTCTCTTCAAGTTATTCATTGGTTTCTCCCCTTCCAGTTGCCTTTGTTTTCCCACCCTTCCACCCTCTTCTTCCCGAAGTCTGAGCCTCTTTCGAGCATTAATTTCATTCATGCGGAACCTCTTCAGTCTTTCCTCAATCATTTCAACCGGTGAATTCTCGTCGCGTTCGTCATTCTTCATCCCTTTCTTCTCCGGTGGACTCAATTCAAGTTTTTCAGTAGTGATTATATTCTTTCCCTCGGCTCAAGTGTTTTCCCTGCTCATTCGCCTCTCGCTAGTTTATCCTTCCGGAATGTCCAAGACATCTCAGGAGATTCCTCGGTGTTCCAATTAATTCGAGGTTGTCACCTCATTCAAATATTTCAATTGTTCTGGTGCATCATCTATCTTTTCAACAATCCTTTTCAACAGTGTTACCTCTTCAGTGGGCCCTAACCCACAGGTCTTTTCCCAGGATCTTACCTGACTCTTCTAATTTCCCCGGAGTTATTCTCAAATTCTTTTCAAGTGTGATGTAAGAATGGATCCCATCAGTCACTTGCCTTCTCCAAGATCTCTTTCAAATCATTTCATCGTCGGCTCAACCTCTTTGCTTTTCATTCTACTGGAGTATCTCAGTAATTTTCGTGGCGTTCCTTGTCGTCATTTCAAGATAGAAGAAGAGTTTTCTCTAAATCTTGTCCGTTCTCTCGAAGTTTCGTGGTTCTAGCTTCATGTTATCCTCGCGAATTATTCCATTTCTCAGTTATTCTTTTCATCCATCCGGAGTATTTCAGGAGTTGTTTTGCCGTCTCGATTATCCGGAGGCCATCTTTTCAGAATACTGCTTCGTTCCAAGTTTTCAGATTCATTCCCCAATTATTCTATATCCGTGCCCCTTCGTTCGTCTCAATATTCGTCCGGTGCTCTGTTCAAGTAATCGCTAATCATTGTGAGACCTCTCCATTCCGTGGTATCAAATTCCCTCAAGTGCCTTCGTGCTTTTCTAATTCTTCCCGGTGATTCATTCTTTTTGTTAGTCATTTTGAATTCTTATGATGGTTCGTTCAAGATTCTTTTTCCTTGATTATCATTGTAATCCATTCGTTCTTTCAATCCTACCGGTGATTCATGAAGACCTTCTCAAGTTTGAGATATGTCACTTCTCAATCCTTTTCAAGAAGAATAAGTAATATGCAAAATCCATTGCTTGTCATAAATTTAATTTGATGAAGGATAAGCATACAATAAATCTTATTCTTATTTCATCCAAGTGAGTAATCCCTTCCTTTGGAGTTTGTTCTTGATGAATAAATTCTAGTTCCAAGTGTTTTCATCTTTTCCGGAGTTCAAATTTCCTCGGCCTTTTCGTCGGAACCTCCATCTAAATCATCGCAAGGCTCATCTTATTCTTTCATCCTTCATTCTATCTCATCATCCTTTTGTCATCGGAGTTCTTCATGATGGTTCTTCATGATTCAATTAATTCTTCAAGTGTGCATCAAGATTCTTGTTCAAGGAGTTCTAGTTTCTTTTCCTCTTGCGTCTCGAGGTGCAATTAATTCTCCGAATTCTTTTGAAGTGGAGTTTTGCATTTCTTCGTTCTTCTTAGCTATTTAATCTTTTCTGCTCGTGGTCGATTATCACCTCATAATTTTGAGATGTTATCCGTGAGTCCATAACAAGCTTATTCTTTCGTTGTTGATTTTCTCAACAACTCTGTTCAATCCTTTCTTCTAAGGTTGCTTTCTATTTCATTCGTGGTAGAAGATGCCGTCTTCTTCTCAGTTCTTTTTCCTTTCAACTCTTTCAATTCTTCCGGATGCATTGCATTGTTCATCTCGTCAAGTGTCATCCCATCTTGTGAAGTTCATGTTCTATTCCTTCCATGTTCAGTCAGAGTTCTTCCTAAATTCTTCCAGACTTATTCCATTCTTATCTTTTTCAAACCGGAGTGGCTTCAGAGTCTATCTTGTTCGTTGATCTTTTGATCCCCGTCATAATCATCGTTCCTCTCTTCTTCCCAAGTGCTCTCGACTCTTTTCTTCTTCTCTTGCGTCTTGTTTCACATCATCCCTTTTCCCTTCCGTCTCGGTCCTAAGATCTCGGGACGAGATCTCTTGTAAGTGGAGGAGTGTTGTAACGCCCCGGATTCGATGCGCCAGGTGTCCGCCAGTTATTCGCCGTCGTTGTTATGTCTTTTGCTTGCGTGTTGCATTTTATCATGTCGTCATGTGCATCTCATTTTGCATACATGTTCGTCTCATGCATCCGAACTTTTTTCCCGTTGTCTGTTTTGCAATCCGACACTCCTATGTCATCCGGCGTTCCCCTTGTCTCCTATTGTGAGTGGGTGTTAAACATTCTTGGAATGGACCGAGGTTTGCCAAGCGGCCTTGGTATAGCACAGGTAGACCGCCTGTCAAGTTTCGTGCCATTTGGAGTCCGTTTGATACTCCAACGGTTAACTAGGTAACCGTAAAGCCCCTTTCTCTTTGCAGCCCAACACCCCTTCAAAGTGGCCCAATAACCCATCAAAACCCCCTCCATGCTCTCAGTCGTTCGATCACAATCATGTGGGTGAAAACCGCACCCCATTTGGACTCTCCTAGCTCCCAGAATCTATAAATATGTGCCCCTCCCCGAATTTTCGCAGTCCAAACCCTAGCTCCCCTCCTCCTCGCGCCGCCGGACGAAATCCCTCTCCGCGCCCGGACATGTCCGCGCGCTGCCGGACGTCCGCGCCGCGCGCCCAGCGGTGGCCGCTGCCACATGGCGCCCAGCGTCCTCCGCCGCCATGCTGCCTGGAGCCAGGGGGAGGCGCCGCGAGCCCGCGCCCGCCGTCGTCGGCCTCCCGGCCCGTGCCCAGCGCCGCCGTTCTCGGCCCGCTGTCCGGCCACTCGCCGCCGCCCGTCCTCCGCCCGCGCCGCCGCGCGCCGCCGTCGCGCCTTCCGCCGCTCCGCCTACTCCCATGGGCGCACTTGCGCCGCCGCGCGCGCCCGCCGCTTGCCTCCGTTCGCAGCCGGCTGCTGGAGCTTCGCCGGTTGCAGCGCGGAACAGCGCCCGCGCTTGCCGCCTTGCCGGTCCGGCCCACTCCTCGCCCTGCTCGCCGGCCTCCGCCTCCCCGCGCCGTCCCACGCCGGGATCCAGCCAGATCCGGCGAGACCCGGCCCGGATCCGCCCGTCTCCGCTGTCTCCTCCAACTCCGGCGAGTTCTCCGGCCGCCTCGGAGTCTGTGCCCGATCCAGATTTGAGGTTGACCCCGTTATTTTCGTCCAAGTCCCCGAATTTGTGATATTTCAAGCCATGTTCATCGCATCATAACTCTGTGCATACTGCTCCGTTTCGTGTGTGTAATATGTCAAATTGTTCGCCTCGACGAGTACTTCATTTCATTCCATTGCATCATGTTCATTTGAGTTCATCTTGATGCCTGAATCATTGTTGCAAGAGTGCATGTTGCTGTTAATCTGTTGAAACTGTTATAACATGCTCATTTGTCATTTTTGCCATGTTTGATGTGTGCATCCTATAAGGTTGATGTCTACATGTGTTTTGATCTATGCCATGCCATCTTTCTAGAGGTGCCATCCATGTATTTTGTGAGTCTTGTACTGCGTGCATCAAGCTTGCTAAGTAGGGTACTTCTTCATTCTTTGTTTTGCTAGGCTGAATCTATTATTTTGTGATGCCATGTAAACCTGCTGCTACAAATCATTTCGTGCTTAATCTGGAGATGGTTACTAAGGATGGTTCGTCATACATGTCATGCTCTATCCATACATGCCCCTGGTTGCATTTATAGCTTGTTGTAAATTGTTGAAATCTTGCTCCAAAGTTGCTAAATAATGTTGTTGTCAGCCTGTTAACATTAAGTTCAATGTTGCCATGATTGTCATCAGTGATCCATGCACCCTATGAACTTGCTCTTGCCATGCTTAGCTTCATAAACATATATTCTTACTGTTGGTTGCCTTGCCATGCCATGTATTGCTCTGTGGTGAGTGGTTCAAGCTCACCAACATGCCTACTTATTATTGCTCCTGCCATGTATGAATCTGTTATATTATTTGCCATGTTTACATGGGTGCCATCATATCTTATGATCCTTTTTGGCTCATGGTCAGTAAAGGACTTTTGTTCTATGAATTTAGTAGATTCATGCCATGCCTTTGTTTGCCATGATAAGTTCCTGTAACATGTTGTTTGATAGCTCTAAACATTGCAACCTGATGTTATTTCCTGATAAGTCTGAAACTGTTATTATTTGCAATCTTGCCATGTCTTTTTGAGCATGTTCTAGTGATTTCTGGAGATAGCTCAGTGTTCATGTTTTGTCATGCTTTACCTGTACTTCATGCCCATGCCTTTTTTTATTACGTTGAGATGCTGTAGCATGTTGTTTTGGTGCTTGCAATATGCTTAGTTGCTGTTTTGGACAGCTTGTCCTTTAAACTTGTATAGAGTGTATGTGTTCAACCGTTGCTCCGTTTTGAGTGTGCTCTATATGAAACTTGCTTGATTTTGCATGTAGCTTCATATTACCATGTTGCATCCATGTTTGGGAGTGTTTGCTTGATGTTTGCATGCATTTTGCATCAATGCCATGTTTAACTTGTTTTGCTCATATCTTCTAGGCCGTAGCTCCGAACTAAATGAACTTTATATGTAACTTGACTGGAATCTCATGTAGATCATCTTGGTGTATCTTAACTTGCTGTTTACCAATTTCAACTTCATGTTTATTCAGATCTGGACCAACGTTGATACTTGCATATGAGGACTTACCGGAATTGTTATATGTTGTTTCCGGCCTCATTTAAACTTGTCTTGATGTGTTGTTCTTGTTTGCATCATCTCTTGCCATGAGTAGCTTCATGTAGCCTTGTCATGCATCATGCTTGTTGTGCATCATGTCTTGTCTATGTGTGGTGTGTTTACCATGTTGTGTGCTTCTTCTCGATAGTTCCCGTTTCATTGCGATCGTGAGGATGCGTTCGTCTACGTGTGGTTCGTCTTCGTGGCTTCATCTTCTTCATGGACTCGTTCTTCTTCCTTGCGGGATTTCAGGCAAGATGACCGCTACCCTGGATCTCACTACTATCATTACTATGCTAGTTGCTTCGTTCTATTGCTTTGCTGCGCTACCTATCTTTTGCTCTTCAAGCCTCCCAAATTGCCATGAACCTCAAACCTTTGACACCCTTCCTAGCAAACCGTTGTTTGGCTATGTTACCGCTTTGCTCAGCCCCTCTTATAGCGTTGTTAGTTGCAGGTGAAGTTGAAGATTTCTCCATGGTGGACAGGATTTTGTTGGGATATCACAATATCTATTATTTAATTAATGCATCTATATACTTGGTAAAGGGTGGAAGGCTCGGCCTTATGCCTGGTGTTTTGTTCCACTCTTGCCGCCCTAGTTTCCGTCATACCGGTGCTATGATCCCGGATTTTGCGTTCCTTACGCGGTCGGGTGATTTATGGGACCCCCTTGACAGTTCGCTTTGAATGAAACTCCTCCAGCAAGGCCCAACCTTGGTTTTACCATTTGCCTCACCACCACCTACTTTTCCCTTGGGAGTAATTAACCCGAGGGTCATCTTTATTATATCCCCCCCCCCGGGCCAATGCTTGTCTAAGTGTTGGTCCAAACTAGAGCACCGTGCGGGACCATCCCTTGGCAACTTGGGTTACGTCGGTACATGTACGCTTAGCTTATCCGGTGTTGCCCTAAGAACGAGATATGTGCAGCTCCTATCGGGATTGTCGGCGCATCAGGCGGTCTTGCTGGTCTTGTTTTACCATTGTCGAAATGTCTTGTAAACCGGGATTCCGAGACTGATCGGGTCTTCCTAGGAGAAGGAATATCCTTCGTTGATCGCGAGAGCTTATCATGGGCTAAGTTGGGACACCCCTGCAGGGCATTATCTTTTGAAAGTCGTGCGCGCGGTTATGTGGCAGATGGGAATTTGTTAATGTCCGGTTGTAGACAACTTGACACCAGATCTGAATGAAAATGCATCAACCGCGTGTGTAGCCGTGATGGTCTCTTCTCGGCGGAGTCCGGGAAGTGAACACGGTTTCTAGGTTATGTTTGACGTAAGTAGGAGTTCAGGATCACCTCTTGATCATTGCTAGCTTCACGACCATTCCTTTGCTTCTCTTCTCGCTCTTATTTGCGTATGTTAGCCACCATATCATGCTTAGTCGCTGCTGCAACCTCACCACTTTACCCCTTCCTTTCCCATTTAAGCTTTTCTAGTCTTGATACCCATGGTAATGGGATTGTTGAGTCCTCGTGGCTCACAAATTACTACAAAAATAGTTGCAGGTACAGGTTATGCGATGATCATGACGCAAGAGCGATGTTTGCTTGTTTTGGAGTTCTTCTTCTGCTTCTTCTTCGATCAGGGGATAGGTTCCAGGTCGGCAGCCTGGGCTAGAAGGGTGGATGTCGTTTGAGTTTCTGTTTGTGTTTCATCCGTAGTCGGATGGTGATCTTATGTAAGAAGATGTTGTATTCGTGTGGCATTGTATGCCTTTTGTATGTATCCCCATCTTTTATGTAATGTCGATGTAATGATATCCACCTTGCAAAAGCGTTTCAATATGCGGGTCTATCCTTGGTGGGACCTTCGAGTTCCTTTTGGATAGGGTCGCATATTGGGCGTGACATTAAGCGTAGTTATGCGCAATGCGTTTTGCCAACGCCTAGAGCCTAGGCGCGCTTAAGCGCTCGCTTAGGCGTGCCTTTTTTAACTCTTATTGCTTTGCTCTTGTATCACTGTATTTACTGATACAAACTTATTTTTAAATTGAAGGATCCAATCAAAACTCCAATGGCACAGCAGGTATGTTCACGCATGTTTCTTTAACAGGTTTGCTCTTATCAATAGCTCTTTTGATTTAAATTTCAATTGTGTATACAGTTGACTTTCATATCATGCACATTACTAGCATCACAACAGAGCCAATAGTGTTGTTGTACATGTAGACCTGTGGTACCCATCTGAAATCTTGTTGTGCCGTGTAGTTTCCCATGCTTTGTATTCTTTCACTACTGCTTTGTCTTGAACTGATATGATTTGAACCGTGTCTCTATTTTGATTTGGCAAGACAATGCAGCGACCATAGGACATAGATATATGTTTGTTTGATGCTTTTATTATGTACTAGTACTTGGCAATAGAAGACTTGGTAGTTTAATCCTATCCACCTTACTAATGAACTGGTTCACCGAAATGAGTTTCATATACTAGTACATGCTAAACTTGTTATGTGTCTGCTTGTTTCTTATTTTAGAATGCTGACAGAATATTGGGGAAGAGTGCCTTATTAAGCAATGGTACAGGAAGTAATGCAGATAAGGTTCAGGATAGTGACACATCCTTGTTGGTCTCCAACAAAGCTATTAAAACAGCTAAGGAAGACTATCTTGAAGACAGCGAGACAACCCCAAAGTCCTGCCTTGGTTTAGTGTTCGAGTTACTGGTCACTACCGCTTGCACAAGCTATTCAAACTCACTATCTAAATCAGTTCGGTTTCTTGAGTCTCAACTAAAAGCTGAAAGACATCGATCAGCTGTGCTGTGACAAGAAGCGGAAGGACTGCGGAAGTCCCTGGAGCATTCAGATGCATACTTTCTGGTGCAACAGCAAGCGTTGGAGGATTTTAGCGCCAAACAGGACAAAGCTAATCATCTTGCTAAGCTTATTGCCAGCATAGTGGATACCCAGGATAATATTTCTTGAGCTCTTCTGAAATTGTTTCAGTTATGCTCTTGTTTTGCTGCCGCGTTTATTTGCACTGGTGGCCAATTTTGATGGCCAGTGTATGTAATATGCTGCTTTGTTCCCTATATTTGCACTAGTGGCGAACTTTGATGCCCAGTGGATGTAATATGTGTAATAGCGGTAATAGGCTAGCCTTAATTGCTTGCTTATTTATTTCCTTATTGTCTTGTTTAGTTGTTTGCTTGTAGTCACTGCAGTTCTTTTTCTGTGTTTTCTAGTGGCCACAATAGCCTATTTTTGTTAACTAGGCCAAAATAATCATGGCAACACACGGACTGTTGTAACCATGGGCCTCCTGCAGGCCATATGATCCATGGGCCTTCGTTCGGCCGTAGGACCATTGGCCTTCTATACGGGTCGTAGGATCCATCGGCCTTCTATACGGGCCTTAGGGATCAATGGGCCTTCTACGGGCTGTTGGGTCCGTGGGCCTTCTACGGGCCGTATGATCCATGGACCTTCTATGAGACGTACTATCCATGGGTCTCATACGGGTCGTAGGATCCATGGGCCTTCTACGGGGCGTATCATCATTTCGCCAATCATGGGTCGTACTATTCGTGGACCATAACGGGCCGTTAATAGGCCGTATTTGATAACTCTATGAAAACAGCCCAACAGGTTTTTTTGACATGAAAACGGCCCAAGGTATTAACGGTCTGCAAATGGGCCGATCAGAACGACGGGCTGAATTTGGCCCTAGCGGAAAATAGCGATGAACGGGTCGTATGTAACCGAATGCTGCAAGTGAGCCCAAGAATCAATGGGCCCTGAGAAGGCCGAAAGATAACTTGGGCTGGAAACGACCCAATGGAATAATGGGCCATTATTGGGTATAAAGTGATACACTGTTCATTACGGGCCAGTTTCACCACGGGCCGTTAATGGGCCAAGAGTTACAAAGGTCCTCATATGGGCCGAAAGAAGTCATGGGCCACACATGGGCCGGAAGTTAAAATGGGCTGAATCATATTGGACGGCCCAGATGATGCTGCTGGGCCTAGTTTGGATAGGGCGTAATGGGCCCTGGGTTAGCGGGCTGTAAATGGGCTATATGCGAACAAGCTGTTAACAGGCTTTCTGTGGGCCGGTCCGCCACCTTTTGACCAAGTCAAACGGGCCGGCCTTTTCACAGGAATTGGCCTCTGTTGGGCCGTGCCACGTGTCGCCGTATCATAGGCGCCTTCGGTCCAATGAGCGGATGACATCTGTCCCAACGGTGAGCCGACATGTGTTTCCTCCAGCCAATGATGATTTTACAAGTGGGAAATCCCCATTGGTCGGGGCTGTTAATGAGTTATCGGATCCAAAACCCGACCCGATAGCTTAACAATGTTCCGTTACGGTGGATGCCACGTGTCGGTCACCCTTGATGAAAGCACTTCTGTGACGCGCGATTTATCGTCATGGAAGTGGACACTTCCGTGATGATAATTTTGGTAATGTCATGGAACACTTCTACGACAGCATAGGTATGACTATCTTGATTCAGTCATAAATTTGTCATGGATGTACATGCATAACAAAAAATGCGACCTACTGCGACAAACATGTATCATCACGGAAGTGTTTTTTTTGTAGTGCTTGAGCGTGCCTTCCAAGCCACAGCAATCGAGGACCCGGATAGCAGGGGCGAGAACCCTCCTGAGGCCATCCCCAAGAAGAAGAAGCAACCGCTTTGCACAGGGCTTCAGGGGGTCGGCACCTCGGATGGTGCCGCGTCAGGATCAGCGCCCGTGCTTGGGGCACCTCCTTCCATTGCATATGAAGGCGCGCCCGACGCCCTCCTCGGGCAGGGCTCGGGGGCTCTCTTCTGGAGGGCCTCAGATCTTGCCAACATCACGAGGGAGGCACTCGGGCACCACTTGGAGGCATGCTTCGCGGCACGTTTCCCTCAGGAAGACACAGGGCATGGAAAGCCCAACGTTCAGGAGTTCATTGCTAAGACCACTCAGGAGCTTCAGGAAGCGAGGGCCGTGCGCAGCAACCGCCGCTTGCCCGACGTGGCTCCCCATCCAGGCGAGGATGGTGGCTGCGCGTCTGCATCAACGTCCCAGGGCTCAGCCGAGCCGCATCTCAGGAGCGCTTCTGGCCTTTGCGTGTGGGATGCTGCAAGGGTCCGCCGCACAGCTACGTTCGCATGCCTTTCGGCCTACCGAACGCGGCTACTGATAACCCGCAAGCATACGGGATAGTTGTAGCTTCTTTCAATAAGTAAGTGTGTCGAACCCAACAAGGAGCTAAAGGTAGAACAAATACTCTCTCAAGTCCTATCGGCCACTGATACGACTCTACGCACGCTTGACGTTCGCTTTACCTAGAACAAATATGAAACTAGAGGTACTTTGTATGTGTCATAGGATGGGTTTGCAAGATAATAAAGAGCACGTAAACATAAAATAGGGGCTGTTCAGATAAAGATGCAATAAAGTAAATATAACGAGTGTGGAAAAGTGGTGGTAGGAATTGTGGAATTGTCCCTAGGCAATTGACTACGTTACTAGACCGGTAACCACTATTGCAATTCTATTTGAGGGAGAGGCATAAGCTAACATACTTTCTCTACTTGGATCATATGCACGTATGATTGGAACTCTAGCAAGCATCCGCAAATACTAAAGATTCATTAAGGTAAAACCCAACCATAGCATTAAAGTATCAAGTCCCCTTTATCCCATACGCAACAATCCCCTTACTCGGGTTTGTGTTTCAGTCATTCACGCAACCCACTATAAGCGAATCATAAACGCATTGCAACACCCTAAAGCGGGAATCCCTCACGCTTGCACGACATGGAGGGCACCATAGGATAGCACCAATAATAAAACATGCAACTCAAACCAATCATAGCAATTCATCAATCACCGGTAGGACAACGAAAATCTACTCAGACATCATAGGATGGCAACACATCATTGGAAAATAATATGAATCATAAAGGACCATGTTCAAGTAGAGGGTACAGCGGGTTGCGGGAGAGTGGACCGCTGGATATAGAAGGGGGAAGGTGTTGGAGATGTTGGTGAAGATGATGGAGGTGTTGGTGAAGATCGCGGTGAAGATGATGGCCCCCGGCAGCGCTCCTGCGCCACCGGAAGAAAGGGGAAGAGAGCCCCCCTTCTTCTTCTTCTTCCTTGACCTTCTCCCTAGATGGGAGAAGGGTTTACCCTCTGGTCCTTGGCTCCCATGGCGTGGGAGGGGCAAGAGCCCCTCTGAGATTGGATCTATCTCTCTGTTTCTATGTTCTCATATTCTACCCCTTCACCGTTTCTTTAATATCCGAAGATCCATAACTCCGATTGGGGTGAATATTTCGCCCAGATATTTCTCATAAAAGTAGCTTTCCTGTGGCAAAAGAAGAGCATCAACCGCCTTACGGGGGGGCCAAGAGAGTCCAGGGCGCGCCTGCCTCCCTGGGGCGCGCCCCCCTATCTCCTGGCCCCCTCGGGCACCGTCTCGCGTTGATTTTACTTCCCAAAAATCATAAATATTCCAAAAAAAATCTCCGTCCGTTTTTATCCCGTTTGGACTCCATTTGATATTGGGTTTCTGCGAAACAAAAACATGCAATGACAGAGGCGGCACTAGGCACTGGATCAATATGTTAGTCCCAAAAAATAGTATAAAAAGTTGCCAAAAGTATATAAAAGTTGAATAATATTGACATGGAACAATCAAAAATTATAGATACGACAGAGACGTATCAGCATCCCCAAGCTTAATTTCTGCTCATCCTCGAGTAGGTAAATGATAAAAAAATAATTTTTGATGTGGAATGCTACCTAGCATAATCTTGATCATATGTCTAATCATGGCATGAATATTATGACACGAGTGATTCAAAGCAATAGTCTATCATTTGACATAAAAGCAGTAATACTTCGAGCGTACCAATAAAGCAATCATGTATTTTCAAAACAACAAGGCCAAATCAAGCTTATCCGTACAAAATCATATAGTTTGGCCCTGCTTCATTTTCGTCACACAAAATGCCCCCATCATGCACAACCCCAATGAAAGCCGAGCAATTGGTTCATACTTTTCAACGCGCTTCAGCTTTTTCAACCCTCACGCAATACATGAGAGCAAGCCATGGATATGGCACTATAGGTGGAATAAAATATAATGATGGAGGTTATGTGTAGAAGACAAAAAGGGAGAAAGTCTCACATCAACACGGCTAATAAACATGCTATGGAGATGCCCATCAATTGATGTCAATGTGAGGAGTAGGGATTGCCATGCAACGGATGCACTAGAGCTATAAGTGTATGAAAGCTCAAACTGAAACTAAGTGGGTGTGCATCCAACTTGCTTGCTCATGAAGACCTAGGGCATTTTAGGAAGCCCATCGATATATAAGCCAAGTTCTATAATGAAAATGCCCACTAGTATATGAAAGTGACAATATAGGAGACTCACTATATGAAGAACATGGTGCTACTTTGAAGCACAAGTGTGGCAAAAGGATAGTAACATTGCCCCTTTTCTTTTTTCTTTTTCTTTTTCGGTGGGCTTCTTTGGCCCCCTTTTTTATTTAGGCTTCTTTGGCCTTTCCTTTTTTTCTTTTTTTCTTTATTTTTATATTTTTTCTGGGGCAATACTCTATAATGATGATCATCACACTTTTATTTACTTACAACCCAATATTACAACTCGATACTAGAACAAAGATATGACTCTATATGAATGCTTCCGGCAATGTACTGGGATGTGCAATGATCTAGCATAGCAATGACATCAAAAAACGGACAAGCCATGAAAACATCATGCTAGCTATCTTACGATCATGCAAAGCAATATGACAATGAATGCTCAAGTCATGTATATGATGATGGTGGAAGTTGCATGGCAATATATCTCGGAATGGCTATGGAAATGCCATAATAGGTAGGTATGGTGGCTGTTTTGAGGAAGATATAAGGAGGCTTATGTGTGATAGAGCGTATCATATCACGGGGTTTGGATGCACCGGCGAAGTTTTCACCAACTCTCAAGGTGAGAAAGGGCAATGCACAGTACCGAAGAGGCTAGCAATGATGGAAGGGTAAAAGTGCGTATAATCCATGGACTCACATTAGTCATAAAGAACTCATATACTTATTGCAAAAGTTTATTATCCCTCGAAGCAAAGTACTACTACGCATGCCCCTAGGGGGATAGATTGGTAGGAAAAGACCATCGCTCGTCCCTGACCGCCACTCATAAGGAAGACAATCAAAGAAACACCCCATGCTTCAAATTTGTCACACAATGGTTACCATACATGCATGCTAAGGGACTTGCAAACCTCAACACAAGTATCTCTACAATCCACAACCACCCACTAGCATGACTCTAATATCACCATCTTCATATCGCAAAACTATTGCAAGGAATCAAACATATCATATTCAGCGATCTACAAGTTTATGTAGGATTTTATGACTAACCATGTGAATGACCAATTCCTGTCATCTCTCTAAAAAGATATAAGTGAAGCAAGAGATTTTAATTCTTTCTACAAAAGATATGCCCACGCTCTAACAAATATAAGTGAAGCAAAAGAGCATTCTACAAATGGCGGTTTTCTATGTGAAGAGAAACAGGCAACCCAAACTTCAAATGATATAAGTGAAGCATGTGCAGCATTCTATAAATCAACCAAGGACTATCTCATACCAGAATGGTGCATAAAATAAAAATGAAAACTAAATGCAAAAGACGCTCCAAGACTTGCACATAATGCATGAACGAAACGAATTCGAAAACATACCGATACTTGTTGAAGAAAGAGGGGATGCCTTCCGGGGCATCCCCAAGCTTAGACGCTTGAGTCTCCTTGAATATTTACTTGGGGTGCCTCGGGCATCCCCAAGCTTGAGCTCTTGCCTCTCTCCCTTTTCCTCATACCAAGACATCCTCGATTAGACACTACATCCACACAAAACTTCAACAGAAAACTCGGTAAGATCCGTTAGCATAATAAAGCAAATCACCACTCTAAGTACTGTTGAAAACAAATTCATATATTGTTTTTTCATTGGGTCTACTGTAATATAACTTTTCCATGGCTTAATCCATTAATATAAATTGATAGATTCATCAAAACAAGCAAACTATGCATCAAAAACAGAATCTGTCAAAAACAGAACAGTCTGTAGCAATCTGAACATCCACCATACTTCTGTTACCCCAAACATTCTACCAAAATTAGGAAAAATAAACAAGTTGTACAGAAAGACAGTGCAAAAGGAATCATAACCGTTTGACGTTCCAGTTAAAAATTTAAAATCGCGCACTACAGCCAAAGTTTCTGTCCTGCACCGTACAAACCAACAAGCATTGTAAACATCCTAAAGGCAAACCTTGGCACATTATTTTTATAATACAATGGAATTGTACAAGGGGATAATTATTTTTGATGAAAAGCTTCTGTAATCAAGATTCACAAAGTTTCCGTGAGCATGAACAAAGTTCAAGGAGCTCTCCCACTTCAACAATGCTTGTCTCTCTTACTTTCACTTTCCTTTTTGAGAAAATTTAGGTTCCCCTATTTTTTTAAACTATATGAAAGCACTCAACAGAAATAAATGACTCTCTAAAACTTTCAGGTTGTCTCCCTGGCAGCGCTTTCTTTAAAGCCATTAAGCTAGGTATTTAGTGCTCAAGTAATGAATCCACCTGGATCCCAAGGTATATCAAAGCCAATTTTAATTAACAAGGATTTGTAATTTAGTAGTGAGCACAAAGTAACATATATCAAGCAACAACGAAGTCTAACTCTCTTCCTGTGCATCGGCATGTCATAATAGAACAATACATGCACACATAGTAAAGGCCAATGCATAGTATAAGCAGTTTCTTGCAATTCTATCATGTTGGAAACATAAAGAGGCGGAGATGTGGTTCCTCTCTCATAATAATTGCAAGTAGGAGCAGCAAGCACATGCATATTATATCTATCAAAATCATCATGTGTAGTAGTAAAAGGCAACCCATCAATATAATCCTTAAGCACAAACTTCTCTGATAAGTGTAGTTTGGAGAATTCAAAAAGATAATAGGGCTATCATGCGTGCGTGCAATAGCAACAATTTCATGTTTAACATAAGGAACTATAGCAAGTTCATCTCCATAAGCATAATTCATATTGGCATCTTGGCCACAAGCATAGCAAGCATCATCAAAAAGGGATATTTCAAGAGAATCAACGGGATCATAACAATCATCATAGCAATCATCATAGCAATCATCCTTCGGTAAGCACGAAGGGGAATTAAACAATGTATGAGTTGAAGAGTTACTCTCATTAGAAGGTGGGCATGGGTGATCAATCCGCTCTTCCTCCTTTTGTTCTTCGCTCTCCTCATCATCATTTTCATCCAATGAGCTCACAGTTTCATAAATTTCTTCTTCCATAGCTTCCTGCAAAATATTAGTCTCTTCTTGGACAGCGGAGAATTCCTCAATATATAGTTTAACATAGGCATTAGAAGCATAAATATCATAACAATATTCAAGTATGGCAAAATTTTCAGATTTGTAGAGAGTAGCATCATACTTTTCAATCAAAGAAGCAATTTCATAAGCACCCTGAAAAGCAACAAATTCTTCAATTTGTTGAACATCATAGTAAACACCCTTAGCATACGAAGATACAATTCCATTATCAATAAACTCACATTGGTAGGGAAGGTGTTTCTTAGGGTTTTCAGAACAACAAGTAACATCATATATTTAACATAAATTCCAAGCATAGCATTGCAAATGTTGAATTTGATCCCATAATAGTTTCCCTTTTTCAGATATACGGTGTCGCACATAACAAGCATGCTCATCTAAAGATTTGCCCTCAACTAAGCAAGTTGGGGTTTCAGCACGAGCACAAAGGGATCGAAGATGATCCAAGTAAAAAGCTTCAGGACTGTGGTTCTTCAACCATTGGTGTAGTAGGTACAACTATTTTTTTGGTAATTTGTGTTTCCTACCCATAACTAAAGATAGAAAACAACTAAGAACAACAAATAAAAATTACTTTTAGTGATAACGCAAACAAGCACACACGAGAATATTCACCCCACGCTACGACTCCCCGGCAACGGCGCCAGAAAAAGGTCTTGATAACCTGTAAGTATACGGGATAGTTGTAGCCTCTTTCGATAAGTAAGAGTGTCGAACCCAACGAGGAGCTAAAGGTAGAACAAATACTCTCTCAAGTCCTATCGGCCACTGATACAACTCTATGCATGCTTGACGTTCGCTTTACCTAGAACAAATATGAAACTAGAGGTACTTTATATGTGTGATAGGATAGGTTAGCAAGATAATAAAGAGCGCATAAACATAAACTAGGGGCTGTTTAGATAAAGATGCAATAAAGTAAATATAACGAGTGTGGAAAAGTGGTGGTAGGAATTGTGGAATTGTCCCTAGGCAATTGACTACGTTACTAGACCGGTAACCACTATTGCAATTCTATTTGAGGGAGAGGCATAAGCTAACATACTTTCTCTACTTGGATCATATGCACTTATGATTGGAACTCTAGCAAGCATCCGCAAATACTAAAGACTCATTAAGGTAAAACCCAACCATAGCATTAAAGTATCAAGTCCCCTTTATCCCATACGCAACAATCCCCTTACTCGGGTTTGTGTTTCAGTCACTCACGCAACCCACTATAAGCGAATCATAAATGCATTGCAACACCCTACAGCGGGAATCCCTCACGCTTGCACGACACGGAGGTCACCATAGGACAACACAAATAATAAAATATGCAACTCAAACCAATCATAGCAATTCATCAATCACCGGTAGGACAACGAAAATCTACTCTGACATCAATGGATGGCAACACATCATTGGAAAATAATATGAATCATAAAGCACCATGTTCAAGTAGAGGGTACTTGGGTTGCGGGAGAGTGGACCGCTGGCTATAGAAGGGGGAAGGTGATGGAGATGTTGGTGAAGATGATGGAGGTGTTGGTGAAGATCGCGGTGATGATGATTGCCCCCGGCAGCGCTCCGGCGCCACCAGAAGCAAGGGGGAGAGAGCCCCTTCTTCTTCTTCTTCCTTGACCTTCTCCCTAGATGGGAGAAGGGTTTACCCTCTAGTACTTGGCTCCCATGGCGTGGGAGGGGCAAGAGCCCCTCCGAGATTGGATCTATCCCTCTGTTTCTACGTTCTCAGATTCTACCCCTTCACCGTTTCTTTAATATCCGGAGATCCAGGTAACTCCGATTGGGGTGAATCTTTCGCCCAGATCATTCTCATAAAATTAGCTTTCTGGCGACAAAAGAAGAGCGTCAACCGCCTTACGGGGGCCCAGGAGAGTCCAGGCGCTTTGCCTCCTGGCGCGACCCTATCTCTGGCCCCTCGGCACCGTCTCGCGTTGATTTTACTTCCCAAAAATCATAAATATTCCAAAAAATCTCCGTCTGTTTTATCCCGGTTGGACTCCGTTTGATCTTTGGGTTTCCACGAAATAAAAACATGCAATGAGGCGAGGCGGCACTGAGCCTTTGGATCAATATGTTAGTCCCAAAAAATAGTATAAAAAGTTGTCAAAAGTATATAAAAGTTGAATAATATTGGCATGGAACAATCAAAAATTATAGATACGACGGAGACGTATCAGCTGCCACCTACCAGCGTCACCTGCGGAGCATTCTGGCGGCTCAAGAGGCCAGGCACCACGTGGTCCTAGCAGAGATGGAGACGGTCCTCAAGGAACCACCTGGACACACAGAGCCTGCTGAGGCTCAGGGCCTCGGTGGCTCAAGAGGGTCGGCCCCTTCACCGCGCATCTTCAGCTGCCCCAACACCCCATGTACAACGGAACCAGGTGACATTTCCCAAGTTCATTCCAGCTGGGAGAGCCCTCAAGGCTACATCATTCCCAGGCTCATGGGTCCGTCCCCGCGACATGTATCTCTTTTTATGTCTTTAGCTTACCTTGCTGGGGGCGCCCTTCAGGCTGCATCATCCACAAGCCGCTTGGGTCTGACCTAGCAGCATGTATCCATTCTGCATTTACCTGAGCTGATTTGCCTTTCATGCCTAATCTACCTGTGATTATCACCTGCTCGATTGCCACCTACCACGGGAGCCGCTCACGCTGGCACGATGCTTCCGCACGGGTCCGTCCCGACAACGCCGACAAATCTGAGCGGTCGAGCTCTTGCCCGCGGCAGCCCCGCACGTGCCACCTCACCAGGCCCTCAGTGCCCTCACCCCTCTCTCGGAGCAACCAGTGGCCGGCCGGCAATCATAATGGCAACCCGTGCTTTTCTTGTGCTGATTTGCAGGAACCTCATGAGGTCTACGGCGGGTGGCACCACGAGCTCCTTCTCTTTCCCATGCGATCTTCTTGTGCATTAAAAGGGGGGCTCCTGAGCATCGCGACTCAGGAGCTCTTACTGGCTCTCCAGCCCTCACCCCTTGGCCTTGACCACGGCATCGCGACCTGGCATACCAGTGGCGGCTGAGCTCGCTCGAGGGCCGGGACCTGAGGACGTAGAGCACGAAGGAGAGTGCGGGGAAGAAGGGGGAGGATCGCACGGGCCTAACCTAGCTGCACCATGGCTGCCAACGCACAAGTCTGGCGCAACACAAGGGAACGACTCCAGATTACCGAGATAAGTTTTGCACTTGGAACAACCAATTGTTACGACGCGAAATCCTCACTTGAAACGGCCATGTGGCGGCAATGTTGCTTTCCTTTCTTACCTCTCGGTGGCTGCTTGCGCACTAAAGGGGACCTCCTGAGCATCGCGCCTCAGGGGCACTTACTGGACCTCGGGCCGCTCACCTCCTGGGCTTGACCACGGCATCGCGACCTGGCATACCAGCAACGGCTGCAGCCTGCCTCGGGACCGGGACCAGTCGGCGTAGAGCAGTCGTCACGAGGTTAGAAAGGGGGAACCAAGCAGGGACAGGACAAGCACTCGCACGATTTCATAATAAGGATAACATCAACAAAAGACATCGCAGACCCTTTACACGCCCCCACGGGATGTTTCTCGATTCCTTGTAGGGAACAAAAGAAAAGAACTTTGGGGAGCCCTAACTACATGCACCTTCGTGGCCAACGCCATCATCAACAGTGGGCCACGGGAGACCGTGCCAACCCCATCCAGATCAGCGGTGGTGACGGCCCGGTGTTGCCACCTTGATCCGGGCGCGGCGAGAGCTCGGGGGTGTGTAGCCGTCGTCGCTCGTCTCCGGAGTCTCGAAGAGTTCGGGAGAGTCACTGGACTCCCGAGCATCGCTGCTGCCACCGGAGGAGTCGCTGGGGGAGCGGACGGCAGGCCCAGCCCCGCCGCATTGATCTCCTGACTGCCCCCTCTGGGGCAGCACTCCAGGCGGTGGCCTTCCGCGTCAAAGACCTTGAAGGACAACATGGAGGCGCCATCGTATTTGAAATGGATCACGAGGGCGCCCCCCGTTCGGCAGACCCAGGCGACCTTGCCCCAGCCTCGGGTCATGAAGATCTTGCCCGGGGAAACGACTTCAACTACTGCTCCGGTCGCTGGGGCGCCACGATTGGTGTGCTGCAGCCAAAGCTTGAGAGGCCCCCTCGGCGACATCTCGGTGGAGAAGAGCGAAGGGAGGCGGTTCTAGGTGCTTGGAGGCATCACCGCCCACAGAACAAGCTCGCGAGAGGAGTCCGCGGCGTGGACTCCAGGGGCGACGGCGCGCGTCACCACGATGCACCGACCATGGCTGCGGCGCTGGCGGCGGCGCTCGCCGCCCCTTTCTCCGGAGCCCTCGACTGGGGCGCATCGGGGTAGCGGGTACCCAGGAGTTGGCCGCTCGCACCAAGGCCTCATCATCTCCAGCCTCATGACCTCACCGTGGCGGTGGACCGGCCTCTTCTTCGGCAGGAGCAAATCGGGTCCGTCTCTGGGAGCCTTCCCCTTCTCTTCAGCCGAGAATCTACGGATCGACGCCATTGGTGTTACGACTAGAGGTGGGGCAGGGAAGAAGAAGCAGGCGGAGCAGGAAGAAATGGGCTTGTCGACCTCCACGATCGCAGGTAATGATAACCCTTTTTGCATACAGCAGGGACTCGTCAAGTCGGGCAGTTGTCAAGGCAGCATGGGGAAGCGAAGACGCCCATGTCCAATTAGTCGTCACATGTTGACCAAGGCCGCAGGCTGTTGGGGCCCGCGGCGCTCCGCAGTTGCCCTTGGCTTCGCCGCTAAGCCAAGTCCGAGCGCGCCTTGCGCCCGGGGGCTAATGTCGGCGTTCTGGGAACGAGGGTCCCCAGACTTGCCTGCCTGCGGCCCACGTCATGGCTCTACCAGTGGCCCAGTATGGCCCGTCTTTGTCAACCAACACTCAAGACCCTCACGAGGGGCCGAGCCTCGAGAGCCGGACGACACAAGGCCTCCTCAGGAGCGGCCTCACCAGGCAGGCTCGCGAGGGGGCAGAGAGATCAAGGCAAGGGGTACCTCATGAGGTTCCCGTGACCCAAGCCATGACGACCAAGGCCAGGCGGGCGCCAGTGCACGCAGTGTCCTCGTTTTCCCTTTGGTGCTGAGGGGGCAAGTGTAGGCGCGGAGTACTAAGGCATCAGGCAAGGTTTCCATATCAGTGCAACAAGACCAAGACCAGCAGGACGGTAGGACGAAGGTCGTCGTGGAGCCCAAGACGGCGTCACCACCAGCGCCTTTGATAGGCGAACACCACCTTTAGTCAGGATAGCTTGTACTAGCTGTCCCCTTTCAAATCCCGCCGTTGTGGAATCCCTTCCCGCTCTTATTTGGGAAGAGGACCAAGGCACTATATATAGGACCTAGCCACCACCATAGAGGGGGACCAGATGGATTTCCTCCCCGAGCAACCCACCAAGTACAAGAACACCTCTCCTCAGGAGGTTGTTCTTCCCTTGTACTGTTCATCATCAGCCCAAGAGGCAATCCACTACCACCACACAGGAGTAGGGTATTACACCACAACTGTGGCCCGAACCTGTATAAATCTTGTGTCTCTTTTGTTGTGAGTTCATCGTGCTAAGATTAGAGATCGCGGCGAGGCTGAGGGCGAGATTCGGCTGGGGGAAATCTTCGTGCGCACCCCAGTGCTCGAACCTCAAGGGTTTTGCCGGAACCCTAAATCCGACAGCCTCCGTCGCCCCAGAGCTCGCAGGATCAGCTTGACCTCGCTGGACCTCATCGCGTTGACTTTTCCCTCAAGGTCCATTTTCCCTCTCGTCCCAGAAATTCTCATCTCGTGATGCCATCTTTGCATGCCCATAAGTTCATGCATGTTGCTCCGTTTTGAGTGTATGTTATATGGAAATGTTCATCTTAGAGTGCTCTTCATGATGGAGTAGTTTGCATTCATGTTACTGTTCATATTGATGCCTTAATATTCATTGCAGAAGTGCCAAGTGATAAACAGTTGCATGTTAACATCATTTAGGTGTCTTGTGAGTGCTATAACTTTGTCTCTGTTGATCCTATGATGATGACCTTGATTTGCAAATGTTCTTCTCTTCATGATATACATGTTGGTGTGCTTTGCATTCATGTTAGGGTGCATTTTGACATGGTAATCTCTGTTGCAAAAGTGCATGTTGTTGTTAACTGCTGAAAACTATTATAACTTGCCTAACTGTGTTTTTTACATTTGTTTGTGTGATTTTATTTTGAGCATCATGTCTACATGTTTTAGGAGCATAATTATTCCATCATTTCTGTGGTGCAATCCATGTATTTTGATATGCCATGTGGTGAGTGAAACAAGCTTGTGAAGTGGGCTACATGCCATTAATGATCTGTCAAGTCTGAATCTGTCATATCATGATGACGTGTTTGCTTGATCCTACCGTCTAATCCATGCATAATATGGAGATGCTTAGATGACATGTTTTGTTGCACATGTTATTCTCTATCATACCATGCTTTTTGATGCCTCATATATGTCTTGTAGCGTATGTACTCATTTCTATGAACTTGCCTATATAATGTTTCAGTTTTCTGTTAACTTCACGATGCCATGTTGTGAGCTTGTTATTAATTGATCCATGCCTCTTTTGGAGATGCTCAAATTATATGTTTTGAAGTATGCTATGATCACTTTTTTTCACATGCCATGGTTGTTAATTTTGGATAGCATATGCCTCTGTTCCATGCTTGCAAACATGCTATGATAATTTTGCTGAAATTGTTATGACTTCCAATCTTGTCTTGTTGCTTCCCACTAATCCATGAGCCATATGTATATGATGCTTTGATGTTATTTTCTCTTTGTTATGTGTAATTTGATGCTATGCCCTTGGTTGCCATGTATAGTTGTTGTAGCATCTTTGTTTTATGTCTCCAACATGCCATCATATTAACTCTGCTCATGTATATGCCCCTGTGTTATAAAGTTGCATTTTGCATTGATCATCTTGGTTAAATCTTGATGCCTATGAACCTGAACCTTAATGATATTTGAAGTATGTTATCTGTACATGAAGTGCATGTCAAGTTTGTACCCTTTTGATTCCTATAGCATGTTGTTCTGATGATTCCAAAGTGCCTAGTTGATGTTTTGGGCAGATTGTTGTTATATCTTGTCTGGAGTGTATGTGTTGCACTGTTGCTCCGTTTTGAGCATGCTCTATATGAAACTTGCTTAGAATTGCATGTAGTTTCATATTATTATGTTGAATACTTGTTTTGAGTGTGTTTTCTTGATGTTTGAATGCATTTTGCATCAATGCCATGTTTAACTTGTTTTGCTCATATCTTCTACGCCGTAGCTCCGAATTAAATGAACTTCATATGTAACTTGGTTAGACTTACGCGTAGATCATCATGCTGCATCTTAACTTGTTGTTTAAAAACTTGAACATAATGTGTATTCAGTTCTGGACCCATTTCGAAAATTGCATATGAGAACTTACCGGATTTGTTATATGTTGTTCCGGCCTCATGTAAACTTGCTTTGATGTGATGTTCTTGTATGCATCATCTCTTGCCATGAGTAGAATCATGTAGCCTTGTCATGCATCTTCTTGGTTGTGCATTATGCCTTGTCTATGTGTTGTGTGTTTACCATGTTGTTTGCTTCTTTCCGGTTGTGCTTCTTCTCGATAGTTCCTGTTTCGTTTCGATACCACGCAACCTCCAGCATCCTGACCAGCATGGGATTCGGTGCGGTCTCTGGGAGGGGGGCCGGACACCGTATCAGTTTTGCCTGCGCTATCCACTCCTGTTTAGAGGGCAGTTGGTCAAAAAGCGAATCATAGAAAGGCAAACAAACGGTATGTCCAGACACGGAGCTACTTACTTGTGTATCCGGGCGATTGCAGCTTAGGCCGGCGTCCTCGGTCAATTCCGGACACGCTTCTCATGATCCAAAGAACAGTTTGTACATCTCCACGGGTGTCGTACCCATGAAGTGTTGGAGAATTCTTGGTCCCTCCGGATTAAACTCCCACAGCCGGAGAGGACGGCGTTTGCAGGGCACGAGACGCCTAATCAGCATGACCTGCACCATCACGACCAGATCGATCTCCCTCACCTAGAGGTCTTGAATCCGGCCCTGCAATAGGGGCACGTCCTTTGACGGCCCCCAGTTGAGCCCTTGGCTGACCCATGACATCAGCTGCTGCGAAGGGCCCGAGCGGAAGATGGGCGGCGGCTTCTGCCTGCTGCCTCTGGGAGCGGTTATGTAGAACCCTCCTGCTGCCTGGCCGAGCTCCTCTGAAAAGAGCCCTCGGGCGATGGAGCGTCGGCCCTTACTGCTAACCGCCCGCCAAGACTCTGCTTGGCGCCCTCGATCATCTTGGCTCCTCGTCGAAGGTCTTAAGCCCCAAGCGAAGTGAGGGTGACGAAGGAAGGCCATAAGCGACAATGAATGAAGAGATATGGAGGATGGACTCCGGAGCCAAGTCGTGGAATTCCAACCCATAGTAAAACATGAGCCCTCTCACAAAAGGATCCATCGGGAAGCCTAAACCCCGACGGAGGTGGGATACGAACACGACATACTCGCCGGGCTCGGGGGTGGGGATGACTTGCCCTTTGGCGGGCAACCTATGCGAAATCTCGTAAGACAGGTACTTGGCCTCTCGCAGCTTTAGCACGTCTTCTTCCGTGACGGAAGAAGGCATCCACCGGCCCTGTAGGTCGGAGCCGGACATTGTTGAAGGTCCGGAGCGCTCGAATCTGGGGCTCTGGGTGTTGGAACTCGGGGCAGGGAGTGGATTCGATTGAGGATTGAAGAAAAGAAACGAGCCTTGGTCCCGTTATAAAGAAGGGGAATACCAAGAGCCGTCCCCGTGACCGTTCGGGACTCGCCTCCGATAGAGGGGGCGTGGCAACAGGCACGGTTGGGTTACCCACGTCCGTATTGATGAGAATCCCGGAATAAGGGGAACACGATCTCGCTTGACGGGGCGTGCCAAGGAACCGCCGCTAAACGCTACCGAGGTGGTATAATAAAAAATGATTCAAGTAAAGGCTTGGTAGTGGTGTGACATCATGCCACAAAATACGTCAGCAGATTGAACTTGTGTACATATTATTCTCTCTACGGTGGAATGTGGAATTTATTTTGCAGAGCTGGACACTATCCTGGTGTTCACAATCTTCTATGAATTATTCGGAGGAGGAACCCACCTTGCAATGCCGAACAATATGCGCGCCGGACTCATCGTCATTGAAGCCTGGTTCAGGCTCTTGAGGAGTCTGGACTAGGGGTGTCTGGATAGCGGACTATCATCGTCACCGGACTCCAAGACTATGAAGATACAAGATTGAAGACTTCGTCCCGTGTCCGGATGGGACTTTCCTCGGCGTGGAAGGCAAGCTTGGCGATACGGATATGTAGATCTCCTACCATTGTAACAGACTCTGTGTAACCCTAGCCCTCTCCGGTGTCTATATAAACCGGAGGGTTTTAGTCCGTAGGACACACAACCATTACAACAATCATACCATAGGCTAGCTTCTAGGGTTTAGCCTCCTTGATCTCGTGGTAGATCCACTCTTGTACTACCCATATCATCAATATCAAGCAAGCAGGAGTAGGGTTTTACCTCCATCGAGAGGGCCCGAACACTGGGTAAAACATCGTGTCCCTTGTCTCCTGTTACCATCCGCCTAGACGCACAGTTGGGACCCCCTACCGAGATCCGCCGGTTTTGACATCGACATTGGTGCTTTCATAGAGAGTTCCTCCGTGTCGCCACCGGCAGGATTGATGGCTCCTTCAATCAACAACGCCGTCGTGGTGAGACTTTTCTCCCGGACAGATCTTCGTGTTCGGGCGGCCGCGCTGCGGGCCAATTCACTTGGCCATCTGGAGCAGATTGAAAGCTACGCCCCTGGCCATCAGGTCAGGTTTGGAAGCCTAAACTTCACGGCTGACATCCGCGGAGACTTGATCTTCGATGGATTCGAGCCCAACCGAAGCGTGCCGCCTTTGTCATAGACAGCATGATCTAGCTCTGCCGTCGGACAAGACTGGACCACCGCACACAAGTCCGCCTCGACCCATAGTTTGGACCCGACGTGCAGATCGAGGACGGTGGCTGGACACCGCCCGAGCTGCAACTTCCACGGAGATTGAGCCGAATCGACCTTGTCCCTTATAAAGCTCGTGACTCGAGGCGCCGGACTCCTTGCGGACTCGAACCTCTGCGCGCCCGCGGTCGAATCGATTGGGCGCCGATCATGGAGTTCACCGCCGCGGACATCTTTCAGCACTCACCCTTTGGCGACATCCTAAATTCGCTAAAGCATCTCTCATTATCAGGAGAACCCTGGCCGGACTGCGGTCAGGACGGTTGGGATGCGGACGACGAAGAAATTCAAAGCCCACCCACCACTCACTTTGTAGCCACTATCGATGATTTAACCGACATGCTAGACTATGACTCCGAAGACATCGACGGTATGGACGACGATGCCGGAGATGATCAAGAACCAACACCTACTGAGCACTAGAAGGCCACCCCAACCCATAATGTATACATGGTGGACACCCCAAAAGGAAGCGATAACGAGGAACAACGGGACGCGGCAAAAGATAATTCCGCCGACAAACAACCAAAACGGCGACGCAGACGCCGCCCTAAGTCCCGCCTCGACAAAAACAGCTCTCCTAATGACCCAGCAATAGAGCAGGGCAAACCAGTGGACGACGAGCATGCAACCAAGCAACCACCCGAGCAGGACGAATCGGATAATCAATCCATGCCCGGCGACAACAACAGTCCAGACGACCTCACGCCGGACACACCACCGGAGCATAAGAACCTTCACAAAAGACTTGTCGCCACTGCAAGAAGTTTGAAAAAGGAAAAACGGAAGCTCAAAACAGCGGAAGACATACTCAGAATGAGGTGGAGCAAAGTACTCAAGACCGCGGACAAATATGGCAATAGCCACCAAACAAAGAGCTACCCGAAGCACAAGCTGCTGCCAGAATTCGACGAGGAGGCCATAGAGCCCCCACAGTCAAAAAGCAAAGAGGCCGCTTGGCCGGATAGACAACCGGATGACAGGCCAAAAGCGACAAGCGGCACCGCACACAAGACGGCATACGATCCTCACAAAACAAATGGCCCAGTCAGGTCCATTTACGGGCCAAAAAAGAGGGCCCCAGGAAGCAACACAACACGCCGCATGCTTGAAGATAACGGCACGCCTAAATCTGGGCGCCGCACACCCACTATGTTTCACCGATGGCGTCTGGATCATGAATTTCCAGTGATTCAAACCCGTAAACATAGAGGCATCCGACGGAACAATGCACTTTGAGTCTGGATTGAGGATTACATCTCGCACATACACATGGCTAGAGGAGATGATCTCCATGCCATAAAATATCTACCCTCAAGCTCAAAGGGCCAGCTCGGCATTGGCTCAAAAGCCTCCCGAGAAAATCTTGTTGGAAGTTGGGAAGAGCTCGAGGATGCGTTTAGAGCAAATTTTCAAGGGACCTATGTCCGACCTCCGGATCTGAGCGATTTAAGTCACATAACTCAACAGCCCGAGAGTCAGCAGAAATTCTGGAACAGGTTTCTTACCAAAACAACCAAATAGTCGATTGTCCGGACGCGAAGCCTTAGCAGCTTTTAAACATAATGTTCGAGACGAATGGCTGCTTGAACACCTCGGCCAGAGAAGCCGAGAACTATGGACGTTAACAAGCCTCATGACCCGCTTTTTGCGCGGGGAGGACAGCTGGCTAGCAAGATGCAGCAGCAGCGACCGAGTACATCCGAGATCGAGATGGAAGCGGAAAATCACGGTGCGAGAAAGGACCAGCGCGAAATAAAGAAAAAAGCCGAAGAATCGGGCGGTCAATGCGGATTCAAAAGCTCATGACGAACAACACAACCTTGCCTCTTAAGGACAACAGTGAAGAGCTATCCAGCTTAAACAAAATTTTGGATCGGATATGTCAAATCCACAGCACCTCCGGAAGGCCTGCAAACCACACCCACTGAGACTGTTGGGTTTTCAAACAGTCCAGCCGACTCAACGCCGAACACAAGGGGCTCGACACGCCAAGCGAGGATGATGATGAACCCCACCAGCAGAGCACCAGAAAATAGAAGACTTTCCCACAAGAAGTCAAAACAGTAAATTCACTTCATGTGATAATATGGAACAACAGTGTGGCACCCGCCAGAGTAGGCGTCGCACGGCCCACCCCAGCGGAACCTCGAGATTGGATGTCAAAACTAATTACTTTCGACCACCTGGATTATTCCAGAAGTATTCGAAACGCAGGATGGACTGCTCTGATATTGGATCCTATAATCGACGGACTACAATTTACACAAGTCCTGATGGACGGCGGCAGCGTTTTAAACCTGCTATATCCGAACACAATCCGCAAGTTGGGGATAGACCTTACTAAAATTTGACATAGCCGCACTTCCTTCAAAGGAGTGACGCCAGGCCCCTACGCCAAGTGCATGGGCTCCTTACTACTAGAAGTTGTGTTCGGGTCACCCGACAACTTCCGACGCGAAAAGCTAATCTTTCATGTCGCCCCATTCAAAAGTAGCCATCAAGCACTATTGGGACGTGAAGCTTTTGTCTGCTTTAACGCAATACCACACTACGCGCCTCTTACACTTAAAATGCCCGGTCCACGCGGCATCATCTCATTAAAAGGTCGTTCAAGACCCCGGACACGGCTAGACGAGTCCGGCATAAAATAAGCTAGGGGCTCCCTAGCCGAACACCCCTTTACAAGGGGTTGTGCGTATGAGCTAATATAAGCTCAGATTCATTCATTCATTCATATTTCGATTTTTAATTTATTTTTTGCACAATTACTTTTCAAACTAAGTTCCTCTCTTTTACAGATGAGCAGCGTGCTACACCCGTCCAGGATACAGCACAACGGAGACACATGCACAGACGTGCAGTAGGGACCCGTTGCAAGGATTCTTTTCAGATTAAGACCCTGCGTAAACCTTTTTTACTGTCTCTTGTTGCTATATATCCCCTGGTTTTTCATTATAACCGGAGAGGAGACTGACATTTTGGCATCGGCGCGTCGAGAGGACCTTGCGTGTACCGGACACTAGGGGCTTAGGGCATTGTTCGCCCGCTATCATAAAGACCGAATACCTTAGGGAGTGTTGGCGTCTCGAGTTAGGCCTTATATGCATCAGCTCGAATCATGTCTTTGGTCAAATGTTGGGTTTGCCCGGCTCTCGTGTTTTGCTGCCTTACGTTCCGTATCATCGGCTAACGCGGCACCGGAGAACTATCTGCGATTGTGCCCGGTTTGGCGGGCGAGCACCTCAGCAGAGAAAGCCAAAACTGACTGTCATGATACAGCGAGAGACTGGTCAACCACTCGATCGACTACCGTAATGTTTAGAATTCCTCCGCTTTGACGAAGGACCGTTTCTCGGTCAGGCACATACGCACCCCGAATTCGGAGAGCGCGGTGCCCCTAGGGGCTATATCGTAGCCCCACCCTCGAACTCCTATGGCTAAGTGAAAGTGATAAAGCATTATAGTCCGGTTGCCTCGTTTGCTATGCTACCACCTCCTTCACAGGACCGAGACGTCGGATTAAGTGTGAAAATGCGCTATTTTTGCGAACACCCCCGCACCTTGTGCATGGGGGCTAAAGCCGACGACTGCCATCTTTCAGGTTATACACACGTATACATAAACGGCCGCACAGGAGATGTTTCAATACTTGAACGCACAAGTACAAAAAGCGCTGACATCATAAACATCGTTTTACAAACCAAAATGTTCACTTGAACATGACATTTTTTGAGCACTGCGACTCTATTACACGAGCACCACGCAGAACTTCCCCAAAATAGTGCTCGGTGGGTAACCGCTCGTCCCAACCACAGGTTGCAACAGCGGTGGCATCCATCTCTGTCCAATGTGTCTTCACACGGGCGAGGGCCATCCATGCACCTTCTATGCAAGCCGACCGCTTCATCGCCTTGATATGCGGCACCGCCCCAAGGAATTGCTGCAATAAGCCAAAATAACTCTTCGGCTTGGGCCTATCCGGCCAGACATGAGCCACGATATCCGTCATGGCAAGTCCGGACAATCTATTCAGCTCAGCCCACTCGGCCAACCGATCGGTCAGCGGAAGTGAACGCTCCGGACTATGGAATTGAGACCAAAACAGCTCTTCCGTCTTGTGATCCTTCGGCGGAAGTGCACAAGCGGCATCTGCCGCTTTTCCGCTAAGTCCATATAAGGATCCTCCGGACCCCACAGCTGGCCAAGCTGAGCATACTTTGGATGTAAACCTCCGGCGTAGCAGAAAGGGCTTGCCAGCCACAATGTCTCCGGCCTGGCGCAGCTCCTCCTTTATAGCCCACATTGCAGAACGGGCATCCTTGGCTTCGGCGGTGGCCTTCCCCAGGTCTTCTTGCTCCTCTAGGCGTTCCTTTTCAAGAACATCATTGCGGTCGGTAGCATCCTTCAACTTGACGGCCATTTCGGCCATCTCCTCCCTGCTTCGGCAGTGTGCAGCCCTTTCGGCTTCCAGCTCTTCGGCCGCCCTCGAGGCAGCCGCATCACTCCTTCTGACTTGCTCCTTGGCTTGAGCAAGTTCTGCCCGAAGGCTCTCCATAGCAGCGGCACCATCTGCATTGAACACACATGTTGTAAGGAGTGGGCTTCGGCTCCTTACTAGGTGACCACGGAGAAAAAAACCTACCTTGCAACTCAACAAGTCGTTTATTGACCAGCGCGATGTCTGCATCCGCAACATCGAGCTGCCGCTTTAGTTCGGCAACTCCATCTGTCCGTCTAGCCACCGAACTATCCGCCACCTGCTTAGGAAAGGCGTGAATCAATACCTGGGATTTTGATCCTCGGCACACTGTCGTTTTCGACACCCTACCGAGTCTCAGGGGCTACTATTTATACAGGGCGCACTTTATGTGTAAAACTGTCAAAGGGTATGTCATTTTTAGTACCTCAAACCCCCGCCAAGAACTCCCGACGCAGATCACATAATCCGCCTTCAGCGGATGAAATTGCTCAATCACCGTACTCATCAGTGTACGGTGACCTTCTGAGATGGACGCCCTCTCAAGCAGATCCTTCAGCTCCCCCGGCCGCACACCAGTTGGTGCCGAACTATTCGGCCCCGCCGGACTCGGGGATACCCTCCGTGATGACACTTCAGACTCGTCCGCCCTATCCGACGGGGCGGCAGATGGAGGCGTCTCGCTCTCCGTCATCTCGGGGCGGAGTTCCCCCGAAGACGAACTCATCTGAGAAGGACGGAGATCTGAACTACAAGGTAAAAACTTAGGTTATCCTCAGAAGCACAAATAGGGATGTCCCTTATTACAAAACTCCCTTTTTTCTACTTACGGCTTGCTGGAGGGCTGATCCTTTAGGGGAGACTGTGCGGCCGGAGCCTCTCCGGACGCAGGACCCTCTGGTGAAGATCTCTTCCCCCGCTTCGGGGCTTTGGCCTCCGGGTTTTCGGAGGCAGTCCTCTTCTCCCCCTGGAAGGAGGGATTCTCGATCCCCTTCCTCAAAAGCCTCCTTGGTTGAGGCGGTAGTTCCTCTGTTCTCCCCTTCGCCCTCCTCTGAAGGCGCAACCTCCAAGATCGACCAGCAGCGGGATCCGGCGCTGTCTCTGGAGGGGGGCGGACACGTGTCGTTTTGCTGCGCTTATCCACTCCTGTTTAGAGGGCAGTTGGTCAAAAAGCGAATCATAGAAAGGCAAACAAATGGTATGTCCAGACACGGAGCTACTTACTTGTGTATCCGGGCGATTGTAGCTTAGGCCGGCGTCCTCGGTCAATTCCGGACACGCTTCTCGCGATCCAAAGAACAGTTTGTACATCTCCATGGGTGTCGTACCCATGAAGTGTTGGAGAATTCTTGGTCCCTCCGGATTAAACTCCCACAGCCGGAGAGGACGGTGTTTGTAGGGCACGAGACGCCTAATCAGCATGACCTGCACCATCACGACCAGATCGATCTCCCTCGCCTAGAGGTCTTGAATCCGGCCCTGCAATAGGGGCACGTCCTTTGACGGCCCCCAGTTGAGCCCTTGGCTGACCCATGACATCAGCTGCTGCGAAGGGCCCGAGCGGAAGATGGGCGGCGGCTTCTGCCTGCTGCCTCTGGGAGCGGTTATGTAGAACCACTCCTGCTGCCACAAGCCGAGCTCCTCCTGAAAAGAGCCCTCGGGCGATGGAGCGTCGGCCCTTGTGCTTACAACCGCCCCGCCGCACTCTGCTTGACGCCCCTCGATCATCTTCGGCTCCTCGTCGAAGGTCTTAAGCCACAAGCCGAAGTGAGGGGTGACGCGAAGGAAGGCTTCGCAAACGACAATGAATGAAGAGATATGGAGGATGGACTCCGGAGCCAAGTCGTGGAATTCCAACCCATAGTAAAACATGAGCCCTCTCACAAAAGGATCCATCGGGAAGCCTAAACCCCGACGGAGGTGGGATCTGAACACGACATACTCGCCGGGCTCGGGGTGGGGATGACTTGCCCTTTGGCGGGCAACCTATGCGAAATCTCGTAAGCATGTACTTGGCCTCTCGCAGTTTTAGCACGCCTTCTTCCGTGACGGAAGAAGGCATCCACCGACCTCAGAGGTCGGAGCGGACATTGTTGAAGGTCCGGGCGCCAATGTGGGGCTCGGGTGTTGGAACTCAGGGGAGTGGATTCGATTGAGGATTGAAGAAAAGAAACGAGCCTTGGTCCGTTATAAAGAAGGGGAATACCAAGAGCCGTCCGTGACTGTTCGGGACTCGCCTCCGATAGAGGCGTGGCAGCGAGCACGGTTGGGTTACTACGTCCGTATTGATGAGAATCCGGAATAAGGGAACACGATCCGCTTTGACAGGGCGTGCCAAGGAAACCGCCGCTAAACGCGCTGAGGTGGTATAATAAAAATGATTCAAGTAAAGGCTTGGTAGTGGTGTGACATCATGCCACAAAATCGTCGAGAGATTGAACTTGTGTACATATTATTCTCTCTACGGATTGGAATGTGGAATTTATTTTGCGGCTGGACACTATCCTGGTGTTCACAATCTTCTATGAATTATTAGGAGGAGGAACCCACCTTGCTGTCACAAGCTTTGGCTACCGAGGGAGTCTCGACTAGGGGTTCCTGATAGCCTGACTATCATCACAATGATCTTCAAGTTTTGAAGACTTCGATCGTCAAGCAGGTTGCTTGATTCACGGTTTTGACACCCAATCGCCGTGTCAAAACCGCGGATCTCGGTAGGGGGTCCCGAATCAGGGCCTAGGCGGATGGTAACAGGAGACGAGGGACACAATGTTTTTACCTGTGTTCAGTGCCCTCTCGATGGAGGTAATACCCACGCCCCGCTTGATTAATATTGATGATATGGGTAGTACAAGAGTAGATCTACCACGAGATCAATGAGGCTAAACCCTAGAAGCTAGCCTATGGTATGATTGTTGAGATGTAATGTTGTGTCTCACGGACTAAAGCCCTCCGGTTTATATAGACACGGAGAGGCTAGGGTTACATGTAGTCGGTGACAATGGTAGGAGATCTACATATCCAGATTGCCAAGCTTGCCTTCCACGCCAAGTAAAGTACCTTCCTGGACACGAGCCGAGTCTTCAATCTTCTATCTTCGTAGTCCGGGAGTCCGCGGATATTGATAGTCCGCTATCCGGACACCCCTAGTCCAGACTTTAGTAGCCCTCGAACCAGTCTTTCAATGACGATAAGTCCGGGCGTATAATGTTCGCATTGCAAGGCGGGTTCTCCCTTGAATAATCCGAGAAGATAATGAACACCGGATAGTGTCCGCTCGCAAAATAATTTCCACATTCCAAACGAGAGAGAATAAAACATATACACCGATCCAATCTGGCCGACGCATTATGCGGCATGACATCACACCGCACCAAGCCTTTGTTTGAATCATCGCATCACTTCGCATGTTTAGCGTAAGCGTTTTTGGCACGCCCCGTCAAAGCAGTAGATCGTGTTCCCTTTTTCCGGATTCTCATCAATACGCAAGGCGTAGAACCCAACCGCGCCATTGATGGTGGCGCTTTGGGAGATGAGCGAGTTTTACCAGCTGGTGAGGGACGATAGTTTCATCCGCCTATATATAAGGGATAAGGTTTTACCTTCTCACTTACGCCTTCTTCCTCCTTTGCTCATCCATCCTCACAACCCAAGCTCCAACGCCAAGCTCAAGATTCCGCCGACCTCCTCCCAACATGTCCGGAGGGGAGGCAAGTGGATGGCCTCCACCGCCTGCAGGAGGACATCACCAAGCTGCGCGACGCCGGATACCTTCCGGAAACATCGCGATCGGCCGCCCGACGCAGGCAGCCTGCTCCAACCCTGTGACCTCACGAGGGTTGTTTTCTCCCCACTTCCTCTCGCGGATCGGGCTTCCCACTCCATCCATTCGTCCGGGATCATGTTCTACTACGACCTGGATTTCCACGATCCGCGCCAATTTCGCCCTCAACATCTCGGCGTTTCATCGCTGCAGTGCGAGGCCTTTTCGCATCCGCCCCACTTCGCCTGTGGCTCAAGACCTTCAACGTTAAGCCCAAGGTTGTGAAGGGACGCAAGCGAATGCGGAGGCGCTTATGTTGGGCAAGCCGCCCAACGCCCCTTGGCTAGAAGGACCTTCGTGGACTCCGCCAAGGGGTGGCAATCGTGGTGGTTCTATATCACCGAGCCGCGAGCCTACATGGGCGGCGGCCCCGAATTTAGATCTCGAATCCCCACGCAGCTCACCTCCCGGAAAGAGAAGGGCTTGCGGGGTGACCCGTGGAGGTGACCGGACTTCAACCTGCATCAAGAAGCCGGTGAGCAATGGGCCCGGCCGCCGACGTAGTCCAGTCATGCTCCTCCGGTGGATTCTCCCATGCCAAGAAAGGGCATTTAATCTGTGGAATTTAATCCGAACAGCACCAGACGTTGAGCGGGCTCTTCGATACAACGCACGAAGGTGCCTCGAGGGTGCTGCTCAAGAGCGCGATGAGCGCCAAGATCCGCCAAGACCGCGGATTCAGCTTGCGCCTCCGCCCGACGGGTAATTGATTCACCCCATTACGGACACTTGCAGATTAGATTGACTCTAGCGAGGTTTTAATCGCTTCTTCCTTTGACAGAATGGATGGAGAAGGCCGAGCTGCTTATTAGCCCGGCCCCATGCCAAGAACCAAGAATGCCCATTTAGCAGCAGTTGCTGGTTCCGCACCGACGTGGTGCCGGAGAAGAAGGCCAAGACAGGCCGCGGGGACTCAAAGAGTTCTCAGAATCAAGCTGCCCGACGACGACGAGGACTCTCTCCTCAAGACGAGGAGGAGGAGGAGGAGGAGTACTCTCCCGGAGGAGGGAGAAGAAGAAGAGGAAGGCCTCCCTAATCGGGCGCCAAGGGTCCAAGAGGGGAGAACTATCCTCGGACAGTTTCGCCAACATCGTTGGCGAGGAAGAGTGGCTCAAGGGCCCGCATCCGCAAGATCGTAAGTACCGGATCATTCATATGCCGTGATTATAGTATGTCACGCAACGCCTTCTAATGCCGCATTGTTTTTTTAGTCCGCCGGTGACGCACTTTCCCGACTCGATGAGCGGTCGTTGGCGCCGCCGGATGTAAATTCCATCCCGATCGCTTTCTACCCCACGCCGAGGACGACGAGGCGGAATCCCATAGGGGACGCGCCAGAGGAGGCTCCGGAGGCGCCTGCGTGCAGCCTCTCGGACTTTGTGCCGACTCTACTCCGAACCCGTAGCGTACCAGAGTCCGCGAGCAGCCCTCAAGGAAGGGCAGATCGTGACGCCGCGGCCTCCGCCCAACCGAGGCACGGACACCTCGCTGGAGGCGCCAAAGGCGCCCATCGAAGAACACCGCACTCTCATGAGTGCGGTGATTGAGAAGGTCCAGCCGCCAAGGGCGGGCTGACCAAGCTCGCAACAGCCTTCTAACAAAGCTTTGAGGTAAGAAGGTTAAAATTAAGTAATATGATACCGCGATAGACAAGAGTTTCGATGCTTAGTCCGTGTTCGGAAAGAAAAGCCGACTAAGGATCTTTAACAAGATGTACGCAGGTTTCTAAAATATGTCAATATGGGTTTGCAGCTGCGCATTGTTGACCCGCCGCATTAACGGCGGAGGTCGAGGCGCTGAAGAAGGACCTTGAGCGGTCGGAGCAAGAGCTCGCCATGCCAAAAGGCAGCTCAAGGACAAAGAAGGTGAATAACACCACTTTAAATATGCACCTTACGTAAAAGGGTTTTGGTTGCAAACAAGATTAACAAGGATAATATATATGCAGGGGCCACTAACGAGGTGGCAGCCTGAAGGATGCCGGTCCGCGGGCCGAACGCAATGCGCCACTGAACGGATCGAGCGAGAAAAGCAAGCGGCTGGTGGCGGAAGTTCGGCAAGAGCTCCGTGCTCATGAAAAAGAATGAGAGTTTGGAGCGTGACTCCAAGACTCGAGAGTCCGAGCTTGCCTCGGCTCTCAATAGGGCCGAGTCCGCCAAGGCCGAGGCTTAGAAGGCCCATATGGAAATAGAGGACATGAAGAAGATAGCAGCGGGTAAGGCGTTTTTCATGCAGAGCAAGCATGTTAATGTAAATTTCCGGATACTTACCCGAATTCGGAGCTCTCCAGGGCATTTGCAGATCTGCCAGAGAGCGCCTCGATGCCGCATGCGTTCTATCGTGGCGAGGAGGGAGCTCAACGGAGAAGGTCTTTCGTCTCAAGACGCTAAGGCCGCCATCCGTTGCTTTTAAGCGACCAGTCAAGCAGCTGGTCGAACTCCACAAGGTAGCCGAGGAGGCCATGAAGGGCCTCACCGTCCGGTGTGGGTTCGGGCAGGCCATGCCCGGCAGCTACTTTGGCCTAGTGCGGCGCTAGTTGATGCATGCCCAAGGCTCGATGTGATCAAGCGATCCGCCGCATTGAAGGCGCCGTCGAGCCCTTGCCCGCATAAAGGTGCAACGGGCAAGCTGGATGCGGAGAAGCTTCACGGATCCGCCGCCGGGCAAGGAGCACCGTGACGCCGAGCGATATTATAAAGTTGTCCTGAAGGAGCCCGCGATATCGCGGATGAGTGTCCCTTAATGTAATCCTTGAGTGAACTCGCTGTGTGTTTATCCTGCGGCGCCGAAAACTTCGCTTATATGCGCTTATGAGCAACGCTTTGTTTAATTTAAAATATTACCTTCAGGCGGCCGCTTGTTAAATCTCGAGAGATGGCAAGTCGTTGGCTTCAGCCCCCAAGCCACGAAAGTGTGGGGTGTTCGTGATAAACTTGAGCACTCTTGTTCCCATCTTTGGGTCCATCTAGGAGGCGCCAACACGATTTAACAAGGCGTCCGGACTTATAGTGCTTGAACACTCTCACTTAGCCATAGAATTCTATAATTTTAAATTTCGCGAAGCCCCGGTATTCGAAGACCAAACCGGGCGCTATCCACGCCTTCGCCGGACATCATCCGAACTTCGTCAAGCGGCATGAGTCTCTAGGGACCCAAAAGACCTCTCTAACAAGAACCAGCTCTCGCCTTATCATGCCGCCAGTTTTAGCTTTTCCATCGAGGCGTTAACCGGCTAAACCGGGCGCAATCGCAGTGGTTCTCCTAGTGCTACCTTAGCCGACGGAACGGAACGTAAGGCACCAAAACATAGGAGCCGCAAACCCAACTATTGACCCAAGACATGATTCGAGCTGATTCATATAATGTTATAAGTTCGGGTGCGCGACTTGTGAAAGTGTTCTGACTTAATCACACCGTAATATGGGGAATGAAGCCCCTGGTGTATTCGGCCGCACTAAAGTGTACGGGTGAAATATGTCATATAGTGAACATTTGTAAAGGATAACGAATTGCTATGAAAAGGTAATAAACTTGCAAAAGGGAAGTGCTGCGTTATTTATGATGAAGGTCCGCTTAATAAAGCGGATCGATACAAATAGTGCGGTAAGCAAGGGATTCGGACTAAATTAACATGTCCCCTCCGTGGATAAGCTGCAGACTTGGTGTATGTAATTGAATTTAATGCTCGTAATGGAGACCACCGAGTGTTCGCCGCAGCCTTCTTTAAACCCCGATGTCAGATCGTGAGTTCGGCGAAGTTCGCCGCAAGGTGGCTTCTATTTGGTAGAGTCCTGCATATATAAAAAGAAAAGATAAAAAATAACACCAGGGGGCGCTAGCACGAGTCTCGTGCGGTCGAGCCGCACTCTTCAATCCTTGAGGTTAAGCCCTCCCCGCGCCCATGGTATCTCCAAAGCGTAATGATGTACGCGGAGTGTTATTCTTGTGATCATACGCTGGCGAGGGGGGGGGCCGCCTGCCACGCTGCGTTCGATCGCGCCAGTGGTCTTGGTTAGTGTTGCTCGGGCGCGCTTTAATGTGTCCGCTTTTTAGTTGCCGGACTAGAGAGTTGTCGAGAAGGCTGCTCAGACTTCCGCCATGAGAGCAGATGTTCCTCCGCTCGAGGGAGCGCCAGATTCCCATTGACCGTAATGACTCCACGAGGGCCCGCATCTTGAGCTTTAGGTATGATAATGCGGCACCGCTGAATTTTGTAACGCGGCGCGTCCGAAAGCAGGCATGATAGCCGCCTGAACGGGACTATATCAAGATTAACTCTTCGCTTCGGAAATTATCCGGGATCCAAGACCACTTCCAATGTGACAGAGCCTGCATAGCTTGGCTTCACACTGGATGACACCTTTAAAGGTTGTCTTAGTAGGTTTGATCCTGGATGGGTCTATGCCCATTTTGCGACCGTGTCCCGATAAAGCAGGTTCAGCCGCCGCCGCCGTCCATCGACTCTTGTCGTGAAATCCATCGACGATTGGGTCTAGGACCACGCGCGAATCCGCCATGGCGATGCTGGTCGGATGGTCTCGCCGATCAAAAGCGATCGGACAGAGGACCATGGATTGAACTTGGGCGATCGCTCCATCGCATAGACGCCCAGAGTGCGCGCTTCCTCTCCTCTTGGGTATATGGGTCGCAGAATCATATTCACCGTCGCACTTATGGGGAAACCTTCGTCCTTTGTTGTTCGGCGGCCGGGTCTCTTCCTCGTCGCTGCTATTTAGCCCTTGTCCTTTTGTTCGCAATTAACTTGCTAGCCTGCCTCAACACCCAACAATCTCTATTGGTGTGATTAGCTGGCTTTTCGGGGTGCCATGTATCCGCATGAGCGGTCGAGTATTCTGTCCGCATTGGACGGGCCCGAGTTGTTCTTTAAATGGCTTCTTCCGCTGACCGGTTTGAGCTCGAATCCGCATTGACCGCCAGATCTCTTTGTCGTCGCCGTTAGTACAGCGCTTGTGTTTAATTCGACGTGACTCGCCGTGATTGTCCTTGATGTCCGGACCGCAGAATTTTTATGAGATTGTTGCTACGGGCTAGCCAGCTATCCTCTCCGCCGCAAAAGCGGTCATTAATGATGTGAGGGCTGCCATGGATTTCGCTTCTCCTGCCCTGTGCCGGGCTAGCCATTCGTCCCGGATGTTATGTTTGAAGGCTGCGAGGGCCTCCGTGATCCGGACAATGACGATTTGATTTTTCTTCGTCAAGAACCGCGCCCGTAATTGTCCGCCGATTCGCCTCGCTGCTGAATAATGTGGCTTAGGTCATCGGCGCTCGTGGTCGCACGATGTACCTTGGAAGTTATCAAGGAACGCGCCTCCGTGTCTTCCCAAAGACCTAATCGACTCGCGGGCAGGCTGTTAAGCCAATGCCGAGCTGGTCCTTTAAGCTTGAGCGGAGATATTTGATGGCGCAGATCGTCGCCATGGGCCATGTGGATGTGGAGAAGATAATCTTCGATCCACACCGCGGGTCTGCTGTACCATCGTGAGGATTCGATGTTCACGGGTTTGAACCTTCGGGATCTGGTTATCCATTACTCATCATCGTGAAGCATAACGGTGTCGGGCGCTCAGATTGAGCAATATCGCGACGCAGCTCGAGGGAGCGCTGTTCGCTGTGTTCGCCTCGCCGGTGTTATGTCCGGCGCGACGGTATTCGTCGTGGATCGAGGGCACCCACGTGATCCATAGATGGATCTGGATTGCCTTGCTTTGTCCTCCAAGATGTCTCGCAAGTCCGGTAGCGTTCCCTTTGGCTTCGCACTCGGATCGATGTCGGGTACGGTCTTGGCTGGGGCCTTGAATGCTCTCTCGTCGCGCCACGGGCGGTCGGTCACCATGTCGTGGCGCCGGTGATAAAGGTATGTATGCTTCCTCCTCTAATCGGGGAGCAGCTTGCGCCTTGGGTAACTTTTGGAGGGAGTTCGAGTTTATACTTTTCGCCGCGAGGACCTCGGTCCATTGATCGGCTAGCAGATCTTGATCAGCTTGAAGCTGTTGCTGCTTTTTCTTTAGGTTATTTGTCGTGGTTATGATCCCGCGCTCAAGCGCTCTTGTTCGACGGGATCCTCGGGTATGACAAATTCATCATCGCTGAGGCTCGCTTGCCTTCGGAGGGAGGCATATAGTTATCATCCTCAACCCTTCATCGCCGCCTGTTAGAGGGCTTGCCTGCGCCCTCCTCCGCGCTGAGTCTTGCAGAGGAGGATCGCCTTCGCACTCTCCGAGTGTTATTATCTCCCCGTGCCGGATTCTCCATTCTTGTTATTATGGATTTAGAGCGGCGCCACGACGCCGGCGCTTAGGCTGCTTCTTCAAAGAATCTTCCTCCGCTGCTTTTTCGCCATCCCTTCCTTTGGGGTATCCACTATGTAGACGCTGTGATGACGAGGTGGCCTTCCAAAGGTCCCGTGGGCGCTGGGTCTCGATCGCTCTCCGCATCATCGCCCATAGCGCCGATGTCCTCGAGTCGTAGTCTAGCATGTCGGTTAGATCTTCGACAATGGCTACAAAGTGGGTGGTGGGTGGGCTCCGAATTTCTTCATCGTCCGAACTCCACCCGTCCTGGCCAAAATCCGACCAGATTCTCCGATAGCGAGAGATGCTTCAGAATTTCAGGATATCGCCAAAAGGCGAGTGTTGAAAGATGTCCGCGGCGGTGAATTCCATAACCGCGCCTAATCGCTTAATTGGCGGGCGCGGAGGCTCGAGTCCGGCGAGAGTCCGCGCCGATCATGAGTTTCGCAAGGGACGAATCGATATTCGCCCATCGCCGTGGATGTTGAAGCCCGGGCGGCGCTCTATCCACCGATCCTCGCTCATGGGCAATCGGCCCGTAAGTAGCCGGGCGGATTCTGCGCGCTACTAAAGCACCGTCCGTGGCGGCAGAGCTAGATCATGCCCATCGCCGCGGTCTGGCGCGCTTGCTTGTGGCTTGAGTCCGTCAAGATCAAGTCTCCGCGGTCATCGGCCGTGAAGTTTAAACTTCGAATCGACTGCGGCCAGGGGCGAAGCTTCGATCCGCTCCAGATGGCCAAGAGAGTTGCCCGCGATGCAAAGCCGCCGAATATGAAGATCTCAGACGGGAGAAAAGTCCCACCCGGACAGCGTTGAAGGTTGAAGATGCCATCGAGCCTATTGGTGACGCATACGAGGAACTCTCAATGAAAGCACCAATGTCGGTGTCAAACCGGCGGATCTCGGGTAGGGGTCCCGAATCATGCGTCTAGGCGGATGGTAACAGGAGACGAGGGACACAATGTTTTTACCTGTGTTCAGGCCCTCTCGATGGAGGTAATACCCACGCCCCGCTTGATTAATATTGATGATATGGGTAGTACAAGAGTAGATCTACCACGAGATCAATGAGGCTAAACCCTAGAAGCTAGCCTATGGTATGATTGTTGAGATGTAATGTTGTGTCCTCACGGACTAAAGCCCTCTGGTTTATATAGACACCGGAGAGGCTAGGGTTACATGAGTAGGTTACAATGGTAGGAGATCTACATATCCAGATTGCCAAGCTTGCCTTCCACGCCAAGTAAAGTACCTTCCGGACACGAGCCGGAGTCTTCAATCTTCTATCTTCGTAGTCTGGGAGTCCGGCGGATATTGATAGTCCGGCTATCCGGACACCCCCTAGTCCAGGACTCCCTCACCGACATTGGGACATGGATATCTTGGGATATCACAATATCTCTTATTTAATTAATGCATCTATATACTTGGTAAAGGGTGGAAGGCTCGGCCTTTTGCCTGGTGTTTTGTTCCACTCTTGCCGCCGTAGTTTCCATCATACCGGTGTTATGTTCCTTGATTTTGCGTCCCTAACACAGTGAGGGGTATGGGGCCCTCTTGACAGTTTGCTTGGAATAAAACTCCTCCAACAAGGCCCAACCTTGGTTTTACCATTTGCCTAATAACAACTAAAACTTAAATAGGGGATTTTCTCCGGACCCCTAGTATTCTTAATCAATCCCCGGGCCAGTGCTCCTCTGAGTGTTGGTCCAAACCGAGCAGCCTGCGAGTCCACTTGGGGGAAACTCGAGGGTTAGTTTTACTCGTAGCTTGTCTCATCCGTTGTGACCTGAGAACAAGATACGTGCGGATTCTATCGGGATTTGTCGCACACTGGGAGGTCTTGCTGGTCTTGTTTTACCATTGTCGAAATGTCTTGTGCACCGGGATCCTGAGTCTGATTGGATGTCCCGCGATGGAGGATTGTCTCCGCGGATCGTGAGCTTGTAATGGGCTAAGTTGGGACACCCTTGTAGGGTTTGATCTTTTGAAAGCCGTGCCCGCGGTTATGTGGCAGATGGGAGTTTTTAATATCCGGTTGTAGAGAACTTGACACCAGATTCGAACTAAAATACCCAACCGCGTGTGTAACCATGACGGTCTCTTTTCGAGTGGGTCGAGAAGAGAACATGGTGGGGTTATGTTTGAACGTAAGTAGTTCAGCATCACTTCTTGATCATTACTAGTTTTCGACTATTTGCGTAGCTTCTCATCTCATTCTTGTATTCGTAAGTTAGCCAGCATACATGCTTAGTCGCTTGCTGCAACCTCACCACTTATTCATTCCATACCCATTAAGCTTTGCTAGTCTTGATACCCATGGTAATTAATGGGATTGCTGAGTCCTCATGGCTCACAGATTACTACAACAACAGTTGTAGGTACAGGTAATGTGATGATCTGATGTGAGATCGATGCATGCTTGTCTTGGAGTTCTTCTGCTTCTTCTTCGTTCAGGGGTTAGGTTCCTAGTCGGCAGCCTGGGCTAGCAGGGTGGATGTCGTTTGAGTTTCTGTTTGTGTTTCATCGATAGATGGATGTTGCTCTTACGTATGATGTTGTTGTATTCATGTGGCATTGTATGCCTTTGTATGTATCCCCATCTATTATGTAATGGTACGATGTAATGATATCCACCTTGCAAAAGTGTCTCCAATATGCGCTTCTATCCTTCGTGGGACCTTCGAGTTCCTTTAGGATAGGGTCGCATATTGGGCATGAGACCCTTGATCAAAGTCATCCATACAGGAATATTTGGCATCAAACTAGTGAAGGTCGTACCTGAATCTGACATTGGATCAAGGGGATGGAGTTTGGTTGGAGCAAGAACACCACCGTCATCCCAATAGGGAAGAGCGTGTGCACCTGGCTTCTCCCATTGATGCATCATTTGTTCGTCGGGTGGATGGGTGGTGACGCTAGATCGGGACGGAGCTGGTCGTCCCTACGGCCCACACTACTCCTGCCAAGGAAAGAGAGGCAAGACTTCAGAAACATGGGGCTTACATTTATTCTTCTAACAAAGATGCTGAAGAATCAGCGGACAGACCATTGGAACGTCGTCCTTTAGGATAGAAATAAAATTGACAGCTATGAAGTACCAGCTCATACAGATGTCCGTGGAAGCGGGCATAAACTTCTCAAATCAAAACGGCAGTTTGCACAGTAAATCATCAGTTACAAAATCACTTGCATGGTCCAACATGCCTCACATATAAGATGCACTGATCAATTTCCAACCGAAAAAGGAGCAAACAGAAAACCACATGAAACATTTGTCATGAAGTGTCATTTTCTTGCTTATATGAAAATAGAAGACCAAAACTCATAAAGCAATGTTGATGCCGAAGGTATTATGTAGAAGAAGATCATGTACACAGATACTGGAGATGGGTTGATTAACTCTCTACAACATGCAAAAGCAAGCACCAAAACTGTTCTCGATAGTAATAAATAGAAATCAAGCTAGACTAAGATTTTTGGAATGACTGCATAGGTACCCAAAGATAACTACTGGACATCATACGCGAGGGGGCCTCGCTCTAGCTGAGAACTTTTGGGACGAGCATCTCCGTGTCCCTCCCGAAGAGAACCAATCCCTCCTTAACCCCTTTGAAGAATCAGAGGTGGAGGCCATCGTCAAGTCCATGAACCCGGCCTCTGCCCCGGGTCCGGACGACCTCCCGGTCCGGTTTTTTCATATTTTCTGGCCCACAGTCAAGGGCGAGAGTATGGCATTATTCCCGGAGTTTTTGAGGGGGACCCTTGATGTATCCCGCCTTAACTATGGGATCATATCTCTGATCCCCAAAGTCCAGGGGGCATCGGATATTCGACAGTTCCGCCCGATCACGGTCATTAACGTGATCTTTAGGATTCTATCCAAGGGGTACGCCACTAGGGCGGCTCTCTTGGCTCCAAGAATCCACCACCCGAACTAATCGGCTTTCACGAAGGGCCGATTCATTCTCGACGGGGTTCTAGTGCTTCACGAACTCCTCCATGAGGTCAAGAGAAAGCACCTCCGTGCTGTTTTCTTCAAGATTGATTTCCATAAGGCCTATGATACGGTCCACTGGTTCTTTCTCCGTGAGGTCATGGAGAAGCGTGGGTTTGACCCATATTGGATAGCTCGGGTGATGCAGTTGGTTATGTCTGGCCGCACTACAGTGAACATCAACGGGGAAGTTGGCTCCTACTTCCGCACTGCCTAGGGGGTGCGCCAAGGCAACCCCCTGTCCCCCTTCCTGTTTAACCTGATTGTGGATGCGCTTGCCATAATCTTGGACAAAGCACGGCGGGCTGGCCCTATCAAGGGGATTTGCCCGCACCAAGTCGGTGATGGGGGTATTACTCATCTCCAATATGCCGATGACACCATCCTCATGGTGGAAGGCTCGGATACTAACATCTGAAATCTGAAGTTTTTACTCTTGTGTTTTCAAGAGATGTTGGGCCTGACAATAAACTTTGCCAAAAGCGAAGTAATGGTGCTAGGCTACTCCGGGGAGGAATCCCGGCGCATAGCCAATATGCTGAACTGTCGTCTTGGGTCGTTCCCGACCACCTACCTTGGCCTCCCGATTAGCGATTCCCGCCTCCAGGCGAAGGATCTTCGCCCCGCGGTGTCCAAGCTTCAGCATAGGGTCGAGCCATGGCAGGGGCGGTGGCTCTCCAAGGCGGCCCGGGTCGTATTGATGAACTCCTCCTTAGTTAGCCTGCTTATGTTCTTGATGGGATTCTATAGTTTGCATGAATCCCTTCACCAGGAAGTCACCAAGTATTTGTCTCGGTTCTTCTGGGCGGGACCAGATAATAGACAAAAATATCACATGGTGAAATGGTCTGAGGTTTGCAAGCCAAAATACCAAGGCGGCTTGGGAGTCATCTCATCCAAGCGGATGAACATAGCCTTGCTCTCCAAATGGTTATGGTGCATTGAGGCAGGAGATGGGGGCCTATGGCTCCAGATTATCCGCGCAAAGTACCTGCGTGGACAGCCCCTTGCCTTCGCCTCCCGGACGGGTGGCTCCCAGTTTTGGCAAGCCGTCATCCAGCTTATGCCGGCCCTATGGATTGGAATATCCATCTCGGTGGGGACAGGCACCAACACCCTGTTCTGGCTTGACCATTGGTCGGGTGATAGACCATTTGCCCAACGTTTCAACGCGCTATTTTCCATCTGTGTTCGACCGCATCTATCCGTACATGCAACCCTCACGGACTTGGGGGTTGTAGCTTTCCGCCGTACTTTTGGCCCGTTAGAACGGGTCCAATGGGACGAGATGCTCCAATGCATTGCTCTACACTCTCCCTCCATGGAGGAAGATTCATTATCTTGGTCCCTCGAACCAAGTGGGAGGTTTTCTACCAAGTCCCTATACCACGCCGAAATGACTCTGCTTTGGGAGATTAAGCTATCGTTAAAGATTCACATCTTTCTATGGCAATGGGTGCGAGGCCGTTTACCCTCGGGTACGGAAGTTAGAAAATGGAATGGCCCCGGGGATGGTCTATGCCCCCTATGTAGCATACCTGAAGATTCCAACCATATTTTCTTTCGATGCCCGACGGCAGTCCTCCACCGGAGCTGCCTCGGGGAGGTGATTGGTGGTGATTGGAACCATGATAACCTCCCTGATCGGTTCCAGGCGGTCCTAAGCCGAGAGGCCAGGACGCGCCCTAGTCTGTGGTAGTAGTGGGGGCGATGGCATGGACCCTGTGGACGGCTCGCAATAAGCTCGTGATTGAGCATGTAATTCCAACTCGTGCGACTGATTCTATTTACAAACTGTGTGGCTTCTTACAGCTATGGAGACCGCTCAGCAAGCGGTGTGATCGGGACTTCATCGACAGGATCATCTCGGCTTTGCGCACCATCGCCGGAGCATTGGCGCCTCCGCTCCCGCCTCCACCACCTGAGCCGGATTAGTTAGACTTTGATCCATATTTTGGGGTTGTTTAGCTGTACCCCAGCGCTCCGTTCTGTGTTGTACTTCTGCTATACCCTTGTGGAACCTATTTTCGTTTCCTTGGTTGGACCTTTTGTTGGCCGCGGTTGCCGGATATTGTTGTGATGGTTGCTTTATAATCTAAAGCGGGGGGAAACCCTATTTCGTGAACTATTGGACATCAACGTGAAGAATTAGATTATTCTTTCTGCTGAGACAAAACATTGTCGTAAAACAATGCTGCTGATACCAATTCAGGTCTAGTTTTACAACTGTTTCTTTAGAGAAGAAAATAAACAATGAAAGAGTACACATAAAAAAATAGAGACCTACATTTTAAATTTTAAATAGATAAGATGTTCAGGTGCAGACTCGCCTTCATAGTATGCACCGATGCACCGATGTCGGGATAGCCAGGTATGCACCGATGTGTGATTGGTCTTTCCTCGGGTCTAAACCACTCATCAAACCATTGACTACACGAGATGTCAACCACAAGGCACCAGCTCGTCCCCCTCCTTCCACCGGTTTTGTTCCCCTTCCTGAAACCAAAGACAGAAAAACACGAGACAAAGGGGCAACAGAAAAAAGAACAAGAGCAGCTTTGGGGGTTCGTCTTCGTCTTCGTCTCAAAAGAAGAATACAAGGAAAGAAGCCCCGCCCTCATCCATGGTCGCTCTCGAGCAAATCTAAACTAAATTTGGAGTCTGATCAACTCTTCTCGTACCCAATTTTGACCAAATTTTGAACTCATACATCATACTAGATGCTGGTAAAAGATATACAGAACAGTAAAGGCTTCCAACTCATAAATCATGCATATTCACCAAACACAGTCTCATACACACATCATCAGTCATGGATCAAGCCTTCCTGCCTACCTTATTCTTGCTGCTGCTTCCTGACGAATGCTCCCTCCCTCTAACTGCACGATGTTTTTTTTAGAAAAGGGGTGCAACCCCAGCCTCTGCATCAATAAGATGCATACGGCTCATAATATTAAAATAAAGAGTGTCACAAAGTCTTCAAAGATGTTTAAAGTATAAAATACGACAAGCCGCCAGACGAGCGTAACAGAAGCCACAACCGGTCGGGCAAAAAATAGGAGCACTACATGCCTATCCTATTACATGACCGCCATCCAAACCGTTGAAAATAACCCGAGCTACCATCTCCCATCGGGTAGACGCAGAGCTAAATGCCCCCGTCCTCCATCGGAGTGAGTAGCGACCACATACGGATCAATGTCAGGCCTCAAGATAACCTCGCAAAAATGAAAGTTTGTTGCTCGTTAAAAACCAAATCATTTCTGCAGTTCCATACCGCCCATAACAAGGCACACGCGCCAACACGAATGTGTCTTGCTAAAACCAAGTCTACCCCATCAAGCCATGTTCCAAACAACATATTGATAGAAGTAGGTGGAATAATATTGAAAGCAATATGAATCGAACGCCAAAGAAGCTTAGCGGTGGACAATCCAGAAGAGGTGTCTCGATAGTTTCATTACAATCGCAGAAACTACATCTAGCGTAACCCACCCAATTGCGTTTTGCCGATTATCCTTTGTCAAAATTACTTTTTATGCACAAACCACATAAACACTTTAATTCAAAAGGTATTTTAACTTTCCGGACATGTCCGGAGCACGGAATGACACTAGTATTAATAACATCCAGATACATGGATTTAACCGAGAACCTACCGCCCTTTGTCAATTTCCAAAACAACCTATCCGGGTCCCGAGACAGTTGGACATCCATCACCGTCAGACAAGACGGAGCCATGCCTCCCATCTTTCACCCACTAGTGTCCTCCGGAAGCTAATATTGAGAGGCGGATCAGAAGACATTTGCAACGATACTTCCCAACGTTGAACAATGTTATACATGTGGGATATTGACGCGCTGCAGGTATTTCTCCTAGCCATGTATCCTCCCGTAACCTCGTAGTGGCTCCATCACCAACTAAGAATTTTATCCGGTTAAAGAAGAGGGCTTGACTCTCATCAACCCTTTCCAAAACGGTGAATCGGTTAGGCGACCGTCACCGAGCCAAAGTTTTGGACCAAGATACTTATTACGCAGAATTTGTGCCCAAGTAGCCTCATCTCGGATGAAAGTTTAAAAGCCACTTGCTAAGGAGACATCTATTCTTGATCTCTAGATTTTCAATGCCTAGACCACCTTGGTCCTTGGGCCTCACAGATGATGTCCCATTTGGCAAGCCTATACTTTCGCTTTCAGCTCATCGCTCGCCAAAAAACCGGATCGATAAAAGTCTAATCTCTTCCTAACCCCCACCGGGATCTCAAAGAAGGATAACAGAAACATAGGCATACTGGTGAGGACCGAGTTAATCAAAATTAAACAACCTCCATACGACATGAGCTTCCCTTTCCAACAGCTTAGTTTCTTTTCAAAACGATCCTCAATACACTTCCACTCCTTGTTCGTAAGCTTACGATGATGAATAGGAATGCCCAAGTAAGTAAAAGGTAGTGAACCCAACTCACATCCAAACAATTGCTTATATGCCTCCTGGTCCTCAGTAGCTCTTCCAAAGCAAAACAATTCGCTCTTGTGGAAGTTAATCTTGAGTCCAGACAATTGTTCAAATAAGCACAACACAAGCTTCATATTCCTAGCTTTCACCAAGTCATGCTCCATAAAGATGATCGTATCATCAAGATAATCGCAAAATGGATATACCCCATCAACTAGGTGCGGAACCAAGCCCGAGACCTGCCCGCCTCCTTGGCCCGGCCTATTAAAATAGATAGCATATCGGCTACTATGTTAAATAAGATCGGTGACATTGGATCCCCCTGTCTTAGGCCTTTATGTGTCTGGAAATAGTGACCTATATCGTCATTCACTTTAATCCCTACACTCCTTTTTGCGTAAAGGACTCAATTTGGTCGCGCCATGCCTTGTCAAATCCTTTCATGCTAACGCTGATGAAGGAAAGGCCATTTGACCTTATCAGTGCTTTTTCGAAATCCACTTTAAAAACCACCCCATCGAGTTTTTTTTGAGTGAATTTCGTGGAGCGTTTCATGCAAGACGACCACCCCTTCAAGGATATTTCTATCCGGCATGAAAGCAGTCTGGGACGGTTGCACCACTGTATGCGCTATCTGCGTGAGTCGATTCGTCCCAACCTTAGTGAAAATTTTGAAACTGACATTAAGCAAACAAATGGGTCTGAACTGCTCAATGCGAATAGCCTCTGTCTTCTTAGGAAGAAGAGTTATTGTTCCAAAATTAAGCTTGAATAAATGAAGCTGACCATTAAACAATTCATGAAACATGAGCAACAGGTCATCTTTAATGAAATGCCAGCACTTTTTGTAGAACTCCGCCGGAAACCCATCTGGTCCTGACGCTTTATTATTTTTCATTTGTGCAATGGCTTCATACACCTCCTTCTCCGTAAAAGGCGGTCAAAATCTCATTCTCTTCCGTCTCGAGTTGGGGAACATCCTCAACTCTTGACTCATCCAAAGACGTAAAACTCCTTCCGGAGGTCCAAACAATCGCTTATAGTAGTTGGTAATGTAAACTTTCAGTTTTCCGACCAACTATCGTTCCTTCATCTTGTTCTAATTGAAAAATTCTCTTCTTACGATGCTTTCCGTTAGCAATCATATGAAAGAATTGAGTATTATCCTCACCTTGGACAACCTTTCAACCTTAGCTCGAGAGCCCACTTCAATTCCTCCTCACGGAGAAGCTCTTTCAGCCTTAGCTCAGCCTCCATTTTAGACTCCAACTCGCTGGTATCTAAGATGAGGTTTCAGCTTTTAACTCTAGGGTGTGAATCATCATAAGGAGCCTTTCCTTCTCCGCCTTTATAGATTCCGTCAGTATGCTTAGCCCATCCACGAAGGAACCTTCGCAGATGACTTAATCTTGCATTGCCACCGCTCCATGGGTGACCTTCCCCGAGTCTTTAGCCCACTCTCTAGCCAACAGATCGATAAATCCTTCTCTTTCAAACCAAGCAAGTTCGAAGAGAAAATATTCTTATTTCCCAAATGAGTTGGAGCCCCGTAATCCACTAATAGCGGTGTGTGATCCGAGATACCTCGTGTCAATGCTCGCACCGCTACCAAAGGAAACTTACATTCCCAATCAACACTTGCGTAACACGGTCCAACTTCTCAAACGTCGGAACCGGTAAAGAGTTTGCCCAAGTGAATTTCCTACCCGAAAGCTCTATCTCTCTGAGGTCCAAGCTCTCTATGATAGTGTTGAACATAAAGGACCATCTGCCGTCAAAGTTGTCATTATTCTTTTCTTCCTTCCTTCGAATAATGTTAAAGTCACCTCCCACTAAGATAGGTAGTTGCTCATTCCCACAACTCGGACTAAGTCCACCAGGAAATCTGGTTTAAGTTCGGGTTGTGCAGCCCCATAGACTGCCACCAAAGCCCAATCAAAACCATCAGCTTTCATTCTTACTATAAACTTAACCGCAAATTCACCCATCACTACACTCCGAACCTCCAACGTATCGCACTTAACCCCGAGTAAAACCCCACCGGATCTACCTCGAGGTGGGAGGCAATGCCAATCAAAGTCTACCCCCCCCCAGCTAAGGTGCTAAGAAACTGTGCTGAAAAATTACCTCGTCCAGTTTCGGACAAAGCAATAAAGTCTAAGTGATGTTCAATAGAAGCTTCTGCTAGAAAACATCTTTTAGCCAAGTCTTTAAGACCTCTGCTGTTCCAAAAAATGCCTTTCATATTTCATCATGAAATTTTTTGGAAGTACGGATCCTAGCGCTTCTACGCACAGCCGACACCGGATAAACCTTACGTTTCCAGGTCCTCTTAGGCTTAAACCCACCATCAAAAATTTCAACACGCTCGGAAATAGGCTCTACGGCCATAGGTGCCACCTCTTGGTTTGTGGTTACCGGAGAGGGATACTCATCCTCCTCCTCCGTCGCCTGGACCGCAGGATCAAGATCAGCACACAAGCTATCAAGAACCCTAACCCCTAGCTTGTCAATTTCCGATTCATTCATCGGTTTTACTGCAGCTATGTTACGAATCAGCTCTAACGCACGTTCAGCTTCCAAGTCTAGCATATCATTAACCAATTTAGAGATCTCTAGATCATCGTTACCAAGAGAAACTCCTATTTGATTTGCTTTATGAACAATCTCTTCATTGGTAAAATGCATAATAGAATTAGACTTATTAACTGACATACCAGTTGTAGTCTCGACGTCCCGCAGCTTGGCCGCTCTCAACGCGCACCTCAGCTGCAAGTCATCAACATCCGGGTGCTCCTGTAGTCTCCCACTGACCCGTCTCCCTACAGAGACCGGGTCCGGGATCCCACCGAACGCGATGACCTCGTCGCGCGAAGCAGCGGTAGGGGAAGAGCCTCCTGCCCGTCCCACAGCCGCAGTGGCCATCATCGAGGCCCCCGTAGCAGCCACCAGAGATGCCGAATCCTCCAACTCGCGGACCTCCTCGCGCGAAGTAGCGCTAGGGGAAGAGCCTCCTGCCCGTCCCCCAGCCACTGAGACCATCACCGGAGCCGCCGGAGCAGCTTCCCGAGATGACGAAGTATCCACCTCGCCGATGCTCGTGCCCGAAGAAAACGGCGCTGCCGGTGCCGCAGGTAGCGCACCCACCAGGCTGCCTTCCAGGGCCACCGCAGGAGAAAGGGCGGCCTCCTGCGCACCCGTTTCCCTGCCAGCCGGGGACCTCTCCAGTGGGGCCGCGCCGCCCCCAGTCTCCAGCCGCACCAAGGACCCAGAAGGTCTAGCCTCCTGCATGTCCACTCGTCCCGCAGCGACCAGCTCCGCCACGATAGCCATGGCCGAAGGCGAGCGAGGGACAGACGACGGGGCCTGCTGCCCCACCTCATCAGTGTGGTCGACCGACCTCCCCAAACATAAACTGAGTCTCGGACTCGGAGGACCAGCCCTAACACTCGACAATCTCGGCGGCGCCGACAAGGCCCCAAGAGAACCCAGCTGAAGCGTGGTAGTTGGTACCGTGGAGGACGGCCCAACATGAGTGGAGTCGCCATTCTCCGACTGCCCCGACGGTCCCAAAGCCTTGTCCTCATTACTCTTTGCATTGTCATCCCTGGTACCTGAACCCCCTCCTCCCTCAGAAGTGTCCATGGGATTATCATCCTCAAACTCATTGAAAAGATCAGGATCCTCATAGTGAACGTCCAACGACATGTAATGCTGCGTGAGTCCAAGGCACCATGTCCGCAAGCATTGAATATTGGCGACATCGACTAGCATCAGGCGACCCCATGAGCCCGAGTGAATCAGATATCCACCGCTCGGTCTTACCGATCAGCGACCCTGCACTCCATGTCACCGTGAAGCTGTCCAAAGGAGCAGACGGGGCACCAGAGAAACGAACCCAAATCTGAGTTAAAGGTGTGCTCTGTGGTTCTTTCTTTTTCCACTCATCGAACGCCAAAGACAAAGCTAGTGCTCGTGACCTGCTCATACCAAACTTGAGAATCCTCACCTGATCCTCCTTAGAAGGGAAGTCCACTTTATACGAGTTATCAAAGAGCTTAAGTAAGGACCACTGAAAATTACCCGGAGCTAGCTCTCTCAACTGCTGAATAATCTGTGCTTCGGTCAAAGGCCCGTGGACCACCTTCACAACACCGGGGAAGGAGGTTTCCACTATGGGCGTGGAAGGTTCCGCAGACGGAGATTCAAAAAACATCAACTCGGAGCAACACACCCCGTATATCTGGACGGATGGTTTTGGCCCCAACATCAGAGGACAGTCAGCCGCTGTGTGTTTAGGCTTCCGCAAAGATCACAAAGTCTCCCAGACATCGGACCAAAAAGTGACCCGGTTCCCCACACCGAAACAAGTGAGTTTTTCTTCTTAGCCGCCCACTTTGACAATTTGTCACTCTCGGCCTTGTCGAACCGTGCTCGGAAACAAGATCCTCGATCAGATAGGCTCAGCAGCGAGATCAAGCCAAAGCTCGCACCATCTCCATCGCCACTGGGTAACTCGATGCACCCTCCGCGACCTCCATCAGAGCCGCCTAGCATACCGAGTCTGATTAAACCTGCATGTTATCGCCCGACCTCCACGGAAGCGCCCTCGAAAAGCACGGTTGGGACCGAGCCTCGACAAAGTTCCGGTCGGTCCTTGGAAACCATTCTTGTCCACCCAAGCATAACCTCGGCCTCCACCGGTTGAGGAAGAGCCCCTGTGCAACCCAGCACCATAAGCATCGAGCTGCTGCCGCCCCACCGACCGCGCGGTGGTTACGATCATCTCCCACGAGCGCTCGAGCCGTTGCGAGTGGAGTTTTGAGCACCAGAGCCCGGAGTTGCCGCCATTTGCCTCGGCCATGGTCTCTGTGTTGTTGTCACCTCGGCCCTGGGAACCTGCACCGGTGGTGGCCGCGGACCGGAAGCAGGCGGAAGCGCCGGTCCTCGCGGTGGAGCTGGCGCCCTAAGCACAAGCGCGCTTCTCGGCCGCCGCCGGGTCGGCGCCCGTAACGGAGGCGGCGCAGGTTCCCTGGGGGTTGGCGGAACCACACCTCTGGGCGGCCTCGCACCAGGCGCCGCCCTAGCCAAGACCGGCGCCGGCAGCTCGCAGCCCGGCCAAGCTCTGGGGTAGACGGTTTTGCCACGGCGGCGGAAATTTTGGCGGCATCGCGCCGCTAGCGGTTGTCTTCGCAAGATCGGGTTGCCGAGAGTCTCGCCTGACTCGACCACGAACTGACGAAGGAAATCCCACCCGACCGCGGCGGCGAACCCTAGCTAGGATAACACCTCGACAGGGAGACGATCGTGCATGTGGCGGCTCGCGATCCGACGCAATCACATGCACGAAGGCCTCGACCGGTTTTGCCTGGGCTTCCAGCCCCGCTAATCCCGGCCCACAGTCCTCCGACTGAAAAACATCAATCTTTGCTGTTGTAGTTGGGCCCGTATCGTGGCCCACTATTTTGAGCCCGTCAGCACCCAGCAAGGAAATCAAACGCGTGATCCGATCCGCCCGAATCACGGACGAACGGCCGCTCGCCGGCTCCGGCCTCGGCGGCGCCGGAGGCCGCCGCCCCTTGTTCTTCTTCCTAGTCACTAGGGTCCAATCATCCGGAATGAAATCAGACAACGTTACCGTTTTCCTCATGATCTTCGGGATTGGACCGCTCCATGGCTTCAAGCCCGGCTTCGATTTTTGAACTGGAGGGATGCGCCGAACGGTCGTAATCTCTGTGGACGAACGAGCACTCGGCGAGGCGATTTTCACCGCTGCATCCTGCGTGGTTGATCCACCCTCGGCCTGGTCCTCGTCGTCACTGTCAATGAGCGCCCAAAACCTCCCTCCCGGTTTCACATGAACCATCGGCTCCGACAGATCGATCACCTCCGGTGATCCCATTTGAACATCCACCTGCATGCACTCACAAACAACTACATCATATAAATCGAGAGTGAATCTGGAACCAACCTCAATCTTGCCGTCGTCCGGAAGATAGTCGCCAGCGAGGACGCCGTTGTCTGATCTAGGAGCGCCATCCATCTCGAACGTGGAGAGAAACGAAGGCGCCCTTCGATCCAATTGTTGTAGTTGATCCCTCGAAAACTTCGCCCGCCATTGAACCAGATCGCATTCATTTCGACCGATCTCGCCGCTTGAGCTTGATCGATCCTCCTTCTCCTCCGTTTCCGCCCGACGCGCGCCACCGAGGTACTAGGAGGAATCTGTTGATCTCAGCGCCGAGGAGAGTTGGAAGGGCGGTGGCGAAGATCCGGTCTCGCCGTCGGCAAGCCCTTCGAGACGCCTCGAGTCGCCTCACATCGCCTCCGTGACGCCGCCGCGTCGCCGTCCATGATTGTGACAATTCCCCCTTCTGCTAGTGTGGCCACGGAAGTGAGAGATATCTTAAGAACAAACTAGACCATGATGGCGCGCGTTGCCGCGCCCGTCCATTTTTGCTATAAAATGGTAGGAACTTCTATAAATATACTAAGCCATTAGACATGCAAGTAAATTTGTATGAACACATAAATATCTCCGTACTTAAATTAAACCTTGTCTGGTGCATAGGGAAATAGTGCAAAGTTGGTTCGAGACTTATATAGATTTAGTAACGGTCGAAGGAAAAATGTTCTGTAAAAGGCCTTAACCAGTTTTTACATTTTACATCCTACCTGCCATCTTCTTAGCTTGAACTTTGTGTGTGTTAAACCTCATTGCACAACCATGTCGCCACATGCTCCAGCTTCCCTGTAAGCTGTATCGCAGTACCAGCACATATTTCTAGAAAAAGCACAACACTGTAGTAGTTCCCTATCAAAATATGCTTGTATTCAAGCATTTACATAGCTAAATATGTCGTCTTAATAGCACAGATGAATACCTCTTGAAGAATCAGCGGGCAGTGGGCCTAATACAATATACATATTTCTTAATTATGAATCAGGTACCAGTTTACAGGATATTTCTTAATTATTAATGCAAATTTTAAAGATGTTTCTTAATCTTCACATCATATATATATATTTAGAGTACTAACCAAAAATACTCTAGTTCATATGTACTTAGAGACTTTTACTCATGCATATTCAGAGTAATTTACACCAGACATTCAATAACAAAACTTGTGAGTGCAAGTTTGCTTCATCAACCAAAGCTACCTGCAAATTCTCAATCTTTCATGAGGTAACAGGATTACATATTATTATTGATAGTCGGACTACTTACCCTTTATATCTGTCGAGTAGTTTTCATCAACCATTACTTCAAAAGCCTAGACAAAAAAGAGGGGCATGTGATGAAGGAAATTTTGAATAAAAATGGAACAGAAATATATTTATGCTGCTACATAGTTTTGTGGGACATCCTTCGTTTTTTCTGTTTATATTTGAACTGTTTGTTCTGCCAAATAGGAGTGTATTACGAATTCAAGAATAGAAAAAGCACCTCAGCTTTCAGTTTCTGCCAGAAAAGATCTGTTGTATATAAATCAAAGTTTCAACCAAACAAGGCACCTAGCGTGTCCCATGAGCAATTTGCTTTTTGAATGATGTTTTGAATTCAACAACGTACTCCTCTTTTTTGCATATGTAAAGTCAAGATAAATAGTTAAGGAAATATACCCCCTTGTGTTTCTTCACATTTGTCATGAAGAAGACATTACATCCTCCTATCTGGAAAACTCACCATGGTGAAGGTTTTCATTCCACTTTTTCCCAGACGTGAAGACACATACACTATCCGCAGTTGATTTCTTTGCTGTCAGGCTCTCGGCAAATAAAGGATCTGAAGGTATGCCCTATTGAATTCAACACATGATCACATATCGACTGGAATTAATCTACAAAATATCACCTCAGCCGTGTGTTATACGCCCTCTCATCATGCTACAAAGCCATGAATCTGAAGAGAAATTTGATGTATGCCAACTGCCAAGTAGAATAGGATCAATTAATGCTTGATCGTCACACTGTCAGAACACTACGAAATGATTCATATCCTTTTGAGATGGAACATAATTAATCTTAGTCTGAATCATTGATCAGAAGTCACAACTATGTGAGATTTCTACCTAAAAAAAAAGAGGCTGCCATGAGGAAAAAAATCAAGGAAACTATTGTCCCAGTTTTAAATCAATCCAATATTCAGTGAAGGAACGGGCTGACCTTGCAGAAGATACAACCAGAACTACAGTCCGTTGCACACCAGAGAACCAGTGTGTTGGGGACGGACAACGACGCTTCTGCGAATGACGCCAGCTTGGATCCCATGCGAAGCTATGGAGTCTCGCAAAGTCGTCCAGCGTCATTACACGATTAGAGAAATCAGGATCCAATTAGAGAAAATACGCAATGGACTCGAGAATATAATTAGGCCTACCAAGCAAGAAGAACGGAGAAAAATCGGGCTAAGTAACTGACCTGCACCACCATCGAACGCAACGGGGAACATACAGGCGGCGGTCTCCATTAACAATACAGGGAAAGGGGAGAAAATAGAGACCAACCGGCCGAGAATTGTGATGCGGTGCTTCAGGAGACGAAGTTAGAGGCAACCGCAGGTTCTGGAAAAAGAAACGCCCGCCTCCATTAATCGCCGCCATCGAGTCGCGCATAACACGAGCTATGGATGCTCCACGAACAGACCATTGGTTGCGTCCTTTAATCTCGACGGATCCGTTTCACTTGAGTGCCTCACCGAACAGTCGGACACCACTTTGCCTCTACGTACCTTCATCGGCATCCGGTCCATGAGGCTCGAACCAGCTCGGCGGCATGGTGCGGCTCCGCCACCGGAAACATAGTGCAACCGCATCGACCACTAGAGATCCGACGGTGCCACTACTGCAAACCTAGCCTGCATCGCCAACGATCGTACGTATCAAGCAGGGCCTCGGACGCGGCGTGGCATCTGCCAAACATAGGGCTTAGCTGCAGGATGTGTTTTTCTTTCAGGGCCACACATAGCCCATTTAGCCCAAATTGATAGCAGGCGTCCAAATTAGTTGCCGGAGCAGCGGCCCGGTACCATCCATCGCTCGGTGGTCACGCTATGAAGCCCATGCGGGATTGCAACGGCATCAAATGACCAAGAATGCCCAAACCAGTAGATCCAACGGTTAGAAATGTTAATGGCTTGAGAGGGCTGGAAAAGTGCTCAATTATAATATATCTAAATTGCAGTTTGCACCTGGTATCCTGTTGTTTGTTATTACAGTGTAAAAGTCGTTGTCTCCAAGCTTCGATGCCCGGCCCCTCTAACTGCACGATGTAGCTATTGCGCTCATGTCCAGACGAATGCCACCGGGCTCCTCACCTCATGCCCCCAGCTCGCCCACGTGATGTGTCCAAAGTCTGACGAACCGCTCCTTTCCGCAGTCCCGCAGTCGAACTGCACGCTGTAGCTCTTCCGCTCGTACACCTCAGTGAACTTGAGAACCGACGGCATCACCGTCACCTTCACGCCGGCCGGCGCAGCCACCGTCACCCTGTAGCTCTCGGGGTGCGCTGACACCTTGGTCACCGTCCGCGTCAGCGTGATGACGCGAGTGCTGCGGTCGAACACCACCATGAACGACGGGTAGTTCAGCCCGGCGGCGCCTCCGGGGAGCGTCTTCGTGCATCTCGTCAGTGCGGGCTCGAAACGACGGACCTGCTCGATCGTGTAGTTGAGCGAGCACAGGAAGTCCACATAGTCCTCGGTGCCCGCGTCGTACACCAGGCCCGGGTCCAGCGCGTTCGCCGGACGGACAAGCCCGGCCCCGGCCACCAGCGGTGTGGCCGCCGTGCCGGTGCCCTGACCCTGGCTCACGCCCACGCCGCCGTCCAGGATATCCTCGCCGCCGGCGTCCTTCGTCCACGTCGACGTCATCATTGCGCTCCGCAGCATGGCCGGCGTCCAGTCGGCATGGTGGTGCTTGATCAGCGCCGCCACGCCGGCGACGTGCGCGGACGCCACGGATGTTCCGGACATCATCCTGAAGCTGAAGGGCAGGCCTGGCCACGCGGCCAAAATGCTGACTCCGGGTGCCACGAGATCTGGCTTCACTATCCCGTCCATCCCCTGCGCCGGGCCCCGCGAGGAAAACCCGGCGACAGTCGGCGCCCGATCGTCGCCGATGGCCGTCTCGCAGGCGAAGGCGAGGGAGGCCGTCGGATAGAAGGTCGACGCCATGTAGGCCTCCAGCTGATTGCCTTCGGTGTAGGCGAGGACGAGGCCCGGCAGGCTGAACGGCCGGGCCGGGACCGCGCCGGCGAACCGCTCGAGGACGTCCACGACAGCTATGCCGGCGGCACCGGCTCTGCTGGCAGCCGCGACGACGTCGCCGTCGAACTCGCGGCACACGAGAATCGCTCCTGTCACTTTGTCGGGCTGCATGGCGTCCGGCTCGCTGCAGTTGGCGCTGACGAGCTCCAAGATCCTCCTGCCATCGGCCGTCAAGCTGTACAGCGACTGGCCGACGAGAACCACCCCGTTGCCGAGTTTGAGTTTGGCCGGGAAGGTGCGGTCGACGGTGGCGGCGCCGACCGTGGTCACCCACGGCGCCGCGTTCGTGACGGTCGACGGCCGCGGGCCGCCGTTGCCACCAGGGGCAACCACGAATATTCCCCTCTGCTCCGCGCGGAAGAGGGCGACGGCGACCACGTCGTCGTGCAGCGGTCGCGCGGTCCCCTCCTTGCCGAGTGCAACGCAAAGTACGTCGACGGCGTCTCTCGTGGCGGCGTCGATTGCCGCCACGAGTGCAGAATCGGGGCAGCCGACGTCGCAGGCTCGGTACACCGCCACGCGCGCCTTGGGCGCCACCCCGGCGGCCGTCCCTTGTGCGAAGCCGTTGAAGCCGGCGCCGGGGACCTCGGACCCTGCCGCCGTCGACGCGACGTGGGTACCGTGCCCGTCCGTGTCCACGGGAGACAGCAGGTGGCCGTCTGCTCCGTAGAGGAAGGACCTTGCGGCTACAAGCTTGCGGTTGCACGAGATGCTGGCATCGCCCAGGCACTTGTTACCTCTCCAGCTTGGTCGGACGGGGCCTAGCCCGGCGTCGTTGAAACTCCGGTGGGCGGGCGTGATCCCGCTGTCGACGAAGCCGATGATGACGCCGTCGCCGAACCCTGATTGCGGCCACGCTCCACTCGCCGGATCCAGGCCGAGGAACGTCGGCGACCTGGTCGTCTGGGTGAGGGACACCCTCTCCTCGTGGACGGCGAGCACACCGGCGATCCTGGCCAGGGCCCGTGCCTCGTCGCGCGTGAGCCCGACTGCGAACCCATGCATGACAGTGTCGTAGACGTGCACGATGCGGCTCGATGAGTGGCTCGCCACCATGGAGGCGTACCAGCGGTCGAGGGTGTCGAATTGGGGTGGCTTGGCGAGGTGGTTGGTTTGGACGATGTAGGTGCGCGAGCTCCAAGCAATGGCGTTCTTGGGCTTTGGCGTTGTGGCCGAGTGTGTGCACTGACACTGAGCAACGAGCAGAGCAACTAGGCAGGAGCGCAAGAGGATGGAGAGGGAAGCCATCGTGGACGCAAGTCAAGTGTGAGCTTGTTTGTGGTGGTCTTCCCTTTATTTATAGAGGTTGAGATCGCCACTGTACTACCAGTCTAGTTCACATGGGTCTGATCGATGGCTTCGTGACAAGAAGACCTTGTGTTTGTGTGCTCATGTTTACTTTTCCCAAAGATTTTTCATTTCTTTTTGTATATGTATTCCTGTGATCCCTCTCTAAATAATTAATTAGGTGAAGTACTCTCACTCTCGAGAAACAAGCTCCCCCCTCCCCCTCCCCGCGCATCGTTTTCTCCGAGGCGAGTCGGGGGCCAACCCTAGCCGCCGCCGTTTAGTCCCCCCCCCCTCCCTCCCTCCGCCACCGCCAAAGGTGCGCATCGGCGTGGTTGTGCGACACCGGTGAAGGTGGCGGCGGGGATACAAAAAAAAAGAAACAAGCTTTCATCCAGCTTTATCTATGTGGATGAGAGTGATGGAGGTGCTAAGGCCGGTGGTGGTGGTGACGATCTTTGCTACAATTGAGATTTTGCTTGATTTTTTCATGCATTTGATCATGTTTTATGCCGTCTGTTCGCGTATTTTGTACGGCTAGGCTTGATACCTCGAACGTCGCGCATGATTTTGGATGTGATGAACTAGTGAGACTATGTATATATAAATTTTGTGCATCTATATGCAATCGCTCTTTAATATTTGTCCTATGAATTTTTGCGGTACTGCGAGACCTCCGGCGCGGAACAGCTCCTCTAAACCTGTCCGGCAAATTTTTTGTGGGATGAGTTTAAATAATTTGTTTTTCGCCGGAGGCCTCGTGGTACCGATTTTACTTTTACGGGCAGCCCGTAAACGAGTTTAGTAAAACACGGGTTTGGAAGATCTGCTAGAGATGCACTCACTCACGCAACTCCCCAAGAAATGCGCCGGTGATTCACGTCTTCGATTCGATCTCGCCGGAGTGCGGACATTTGCCCCTACCTGTTTTGTGAATCTTTGACGTGCTAGGCATCTCTCTCGAGCTCGAGCCAACTCGTCTTAACAGCTTCCGTAGATCACGCGTTTCTCTCGAGCCAAGTCTTCCCTTGCCCCGTAAACATGCTTCCTTTTTGCATGGCTCTCACGATATCAAGGAAAACTGACTTCCCCTTTGCACAAACCTAAAGAGAAGAGGAGTTGAGATCGATACACTTTGCCCAGTCTGTAATAGAAGGGGTGAAGATGGGTGCCATCTTTTATTTCAATGCAAACCGGTGAGGCAATTATGGAGGGAGTTAGGACTGGAGGCGGTGCGGACTAAGTGTATGGTAAATTGGTAATGCATGACCCAAAAGAAGTAATACAGGAGCTTTTGCAAGGTGATCTGGAACGGAAAACAATTATCACGGCAATAGCATGGACGTGATGGAATGCACGTAAAAAACTGAGAATGGAGGGAAAGAAAAATAGACACAGCCGGACTGATTTGGCACGTAAGTGTATTTCTAATCGATCCCCTAAAACTAGCGGAGCGAGGTATCCGACGAAGTAAAAGCTTAGTGGAGTATGGCTCCACTAAAATTTTGCCGGACCTAACCGGTCCCCCTATATATAACGGAGTTAAAAAAGATCTTTTGCAATTCATTTTTGGCCACCAAATCACATTTCTTTACTTTTTTTATTTCATTCAACAACATTAGAGTACATAATTCACTAATTCTTCGCTACGAGAGTAGACCAAAGAAAATAAGAACCACAGTTAGACATTTTAAAAGATATCCAACTTCTCTAACTGCTCCCACTAGTTCAAATTTGCATTCATTGTACACACAAATTCGAGCAAACAATTAGCTATTGAAATTGCGCCGAATCCGGTGGACAACCGAATCAAAACAAGCACATACCTCATCAATTGTGCACTTGAAGAACATAATTAGGTGAACGAAAAGTGGCAAAACCAGCTGCTTCGACGGTTTACTGGCCACTACGAGCTGGTTGGTACACCCTTGCGAATTGCTAATAACAAGGTAGTAGCTTTGAACCTAGCTACCATCATGTGCGCAACTAGTGGAAGTATAATGTGGGTCAAGCAAAATTGGTGACAACTAAGTTTGTCAATCAAACAAAATGTGGAAATATAGAGAAAACGGCCTCCACTATCCTTGCATTGTGCCTCGCTTGTTCCCTCGAAAACAATTTCTTTGACAAATGCCATCAATCAGGAAAGAATCCCCCTACCCGTTTTCTGAACCTTGGCCGCGCTAGGTAGGCTGTTACCGAGTGCTTGCCACGGATCTCGCTGGAGTGCCCACAGTTGCCCCTATCTTTCAACGCACACATCTCTCTCGAGGTAAAAATTGCTTCCTTTTTGCATGGCTCTCTCCATATCAAGCAAAACTGGGACGTGATCGAAGTAGGGAGCACGAACCCAACGTTTTCTTCCATAAATCGCGATCACCAGCGTAACTTGCGGCTAGTTCCAACTACCCCTTACATCAAGTGGTAAATTTGCAAAAATACCCTCACAATTTGAAAAGTGTCTCAAATAGACCCCTCCGCCCCGTCTTCTTCCTCCGCTAGTCGCCCGTGCGTTGCCAGGGGCCGGCATCGGCCAGCCGCGATTGCCTACCACTAGTAGAAAAACACCTATTAGTCCCGGTTCGTAAGGGTCTTTAGTCCCGGTTCATGAACCGGGACTAATGGGTCGTTACTAATACCTCCCCCCTTTAGTCCCGGTTCTAACACGAACCGGGACAGATGGTCCTCCACGTGGTCGGTGCGCCGAGCCCAGGCAGGGGGGGCCTTTGGTTCCGGTTGGTGGCACCAAGCGGGACCAAAAGGCATTCCAGTGGCTGGGATTTTTGTTTTTTTTTAAGGGGGGGTTGGGGGTTTTGGGGGTTAATTTAGGTGTTTCATATATTGTGTTAGCTAGCTAATTAATAGAGAGAAGTGTCTTTTCTTATGTCCGTGCTTGGTCGACGCTACGTACTATATACATATAGCCCTCGACACGCTAGCTAGTAAGAAAATGAAGGGAACCATCGAGTACAGAAGTTCGTCATGCATACCGAGAGAAATGATCGATCGATCTCTTCTTCTTCGAGAGATTGGTCGAACAACAAGTTTTCGTATCATGTACGTCCGACGCTACTGGCTACATACATGTACAATATATAAGATCTCTCAATTACAATCCCCAAGCATTTGAAATCAACTTCCACATGGTATTCTCCAGCTTTATTGATGACGTGGTCAAGAAAGAATCCCACCAATTCCTCTTGAATTGCTTTCATGCGATCTGGCTCTAGGAGTTCATTCCGCATCTGCCACGTCTAATTTGAAGAAGGGGGTTAATTAATACATATATATGAATGAAACTCAACAGAAATAATGGTGTAATAAAATGAAATTGTGAATATTATTAATTGCTTACGCACTTCATATTGTCTTTGAGAGTAGCCCCGCTTGTTTTTCAAAGTCGCGTGTGGATGAACTCGCACACGTAGTATCCACGTAAATCATTCCCTTGTTCCCGCCACAAGCACTTTTACGAGAAATAGAGGTCAATCAAACTGATAATGAAGCATTATAAATGGCATTGATGAAAGTGTAGCTATAGAATCAACGGAGATGCGCATAACTAGCTAGCCAAGATACTTACTTTGGTATGTATATCGCATCTCCTTGGCAGTCCCAAGCTTCATGTGAACTGCTTCAAACCCTACAAGACAAAGAAAATAATTATTATTACTTGAGATATCGGAAATGAACAAAAGTTGCCGATATGGTACGATAATGATCGATTGAACTTACTTGCTGAGCATTTCAGTCATGTCCGCATAGGTGATGGGATCTTTCCGCCTCGAGTCTAAGACGGTTACTAGTCCACGCCAAGCTTAATCTCCGTAAGAATATAGTGGAAATCGCGACGCATGCATAACTAATCAATTACATTACTATAACCTCGCCGAGTAATAAGAGAAACCGAATATGCAAACGATCAAGAACACTCACTTGCCGTTGTAAGGAAAGAGTATGGTATCTTTGTTTTGATTTTTGATCAACGATTGTAGCAAGTTGTCCTCGCCTCTTTGACGTGCTTTTCAATCAGAATACATCTATGATATTTGTGTTAATGAACCCAATATCATAGATTTCATTTTTTTTGCACTCGACGATCTTCAATTTGCATAATATATTGAGGATAATTAATTATAAATACATGCAATGAAAGAGCCGAGCTATATATAGAGACTTATTGACAGAAATAGTACTTACAGGCAGTAGCAAAAGACCGTTAATTTATCGAGGGCCTTTTGATTGAAGAACGTGAAGAACTCCTCAAATGGAACACACAACATATCAGTTCCAACAAGGTCGCGCTCCTCTTTAATGTGCAGATACAAACTATTCGCCCCTGCACTCTCTCGCAGGTTTTCATGTACCAAGTATGGAACCTTCGATCATCGTTGTTAGAGATTTTTCATCTTTGACGAGAGGCTTCCCGCATCAGATCGTGTTCTTCCACCATCATGTAATCAGGAAGTGCATCGTAAGGCAGGTAATCTTGTAGATTGCCATAACCGGCCACCATCCCCGGAACATTAGCGACGATGTTGCCGCTAGACACATTGAGTGGGGCACGATTGGTTTGCTTGTTCGCCGAGCTGGTCAATTTTTTTCGCAGCTGCTCCTTCTTTTGCTCTTTGATGTCTGACAGTACTTCCCGACCGCTCCGCTTGGAGATATGTCTGTTCAGTAATGCGCTCATAGTTGGTTTCTCGGCGGAGACTTTGCCGGTTTCCTCAGGGCATCGAGAGTGCGCTTTGCTTTCACCGGATCTACCTTCTCCTCCAGAGGTGGATGTCTCTTTGCTTTCACCCCTTCAAAGAACTCCTTCACGTGGGTCTGCATGATCGTATTGTTTTCCTCCTCGGTCCTCTCGTACGGTAACTTCTCTAGAGGCTTTAGAGGTGGACAGATCAGATTGCCTCTCTCCTCTTCTTGTCTTTGCTAGACGCCGGAGCAGACGGAGCGGCCAGGCAAGCGTCTGTCTTCTTTCGTGCTTGCTTAAGAGGCGGAGGAGAAGGACTACGACGCACGGAGCAGCCGGGCGGCGGGGTCTCTTCCGCCTTGCCGGCAGGCGGAGAAGAAGGAGGCTGCTGGCTGCTCGGGAGCGCCGGCGCAAGCGGAGAAGGAGGCGGAGTGCCGCTACGCGCCGGAGAAGGAGGCGGAGTGCCGCCACGCGCCGGAGAAGGAGGCGGAGTGCCACCACGCGTGCCCTGATCGCCACTCATCGGAGGAGGAGGCGGTGGAGGAGGCGGAGTGCCGCCACGCTGCCTCGATCGCCACTCACGGAGGAGGAGGCGGTGGAGGAGGCGGAGTGCCCTGACTCGCCGGAGGAGGAGGAGGAGGAGGCGGAGGCGTCCAGTTCAGAAGGTTGATGAGCTCCTTCCGCCATAGGCATGGAGTCTTCAGAGCAGAACCCAGCCTAGTCTCCCCTTCATCGGTAGGGTGCTCAAGCATGAGGTCCTCAAATCCCTCCATTATTTCATCCACCATCACCTTAGCATATCCTTCTAGAATCGGCTGGCAGTGATAAGTTGTGCCGGGTCCACTAGGATAAACTTGGCCAACAGCCGCCTTGACCTTCAAATTCATCCATCGCGCCATAATGTGGCAATTTTGAGACCCGTGATACCATCCACGGATAGCTGGCAGAGCCGCCAAGACATGCTCCGGCTGAAGCAGCCGGTGGAAGCCGACCGCTTCTCCGCCGAGATGGTGGGGTAGCTTCGGGAAGCTTCGCAGTCGTCGCTTTGTGATCCGCCGCTTCTCGCTCCTCTTCTCGCTCCTCTAGCCCCATTACCCTTTCGCAGCGCCGCAGCAGTTGGTCTTGCTCCGATTTCTTCCTCCTCTCGTGGGTTTTGTAACCCCTGCGTCCGAAAACCAACCTTTCACGGAATGGAGCTCGGCGTGCCTCGTGTCCGCCCGTGGTGCTCGGGATTCCCAAGGGCCATTGTGAGCTCGCCCTTCTCCCTGTTTTGAAGGAACGCCCTCGCAGGCGCTGCATCGATATAGTGTTGAAGGTTCTTGACCGGTATTTGCGTTGCTCGTCCGCCCATCGACACTTCCTCGTTATAGGTCCAAGGTTCTGTCAGCCTCAAGAACCAAGTCCGGCAACGGTCTGGCCAGTTCATTGTCTCTGGTTCGATCCCTTTTTCAAGCAGATCATTCTCAGCCTTGGACCACTTAGGCCGGGCTTTGAGGTAGCCACCCGACCCCGTGCGATGGTGAAGCTTCTTCTTCGCAGCATTTTTCTTGTTTGTCGCCGACATCTTCTTACTCTTTTCGGATGTCTTGTGGGCCACAAATGTGGGCCAGTGATCTTTGATCTTCTCATATTTGCCGATGAATTCTGGTGTCTTTTCTTTCTCGACAAACTGGTTCAGCTCTTTCCTCCACCACCTCATTAGGGTTGCCATCTTCTTAAGAGCACAGGACTTGATTAATTGCTCCTTAACTGGCTTCTCCGGATCCTCCTCTGGTGGTAGGGTGAAATTTGCCTTCAGCTCAGTCCAAAGATCTTCTTTCTGCATATCATTGACATAAGACACCTTAGGGTCTTCCTCCTTAGGCTTATACCATTGTTGGATGCTGATCGGGATCTTGTCCCTAACAAGAACTCCGCACTGAGCAGAAAATGCCTTCCTTGTCCGGATGGGTTCAATCGGTTCGCCATCGGGAGCGATTTCTATGATCTCAAACTTTTCATGCGAGCTCAATTTTTTCTTCGGGCCTCGTCTCCTTACCGAAGTTGTGCTCGATCTAGAGGGCTAGAAATTATAAGAAAGAAAGACGAGAGTAATTAATATGTGTACATATACCAAAACAATGGATGCATCAATTAACTAGTCAGCACGGGCTTAACTAATATATATATATACCTGGCCGGACTCGGTTCGGTGACCGGAGCAGTCAGCACGGTCTCCTTCTTGTACCTCCATTGTGTAACCGGAGCCATCATGAACATAGTCCTCTTCTTGTACCGAATTAATGGGTCGGCCATCATGAACATAGCCCTCTTCTTCACCCAAATCCTTCCCGACCATCGGTCTCGTTGAGAAATGACGCAACTTCATCACTTCCTTGTGCGATTATGTCCCCCAACATCGCTTCTGTTTCTTCGTCTCGGGAGTGCTCCATAGTTTCTGCAAATATTTACAACATGTCAATTATTATTCAAACATGGTACAGATGGATATATATATATATATTAGTGGCAAACGTACAACTAGCTAGCTAATCACAATAAGGAATCATGTTAGTGGCCTCGACGCTGCTTCTAGGGTTTGGGGTCGCCGACACAACGCTTCAAGGGTTTGGGGTGGCCTCGACGACAACGCTTTTTAACTTGATAAATTTGGGTGGCCTCGAGAGAGTTAATTTGTCGGGTAGGGCGCCGCGGGAGGGGGTAGGAGACCAACATCGCTTCTCTCTAGGGTTTGGGTGTCCTCGAGAGTTTTGGTCGAGCGAGAGGGCCGAGGGGGTGCTGTAGTTGTATAAGTTATCACGGTCGAGAGGGGTATATATATCGACCGCCCCTCATGTCGGGTTATCTAGAGGGGTTATATCGACAACGACGCGACATACATATACATGGGAAAATAATGTTATCGGGAGGGGTATCGTACCACCCCTCGTGTTGAAGTTTCTTCTTTCTCCTCTATTCCTTTCTTTCTTCTTCTCCTCTTCGCTTTCTTCTTCTCCTCGAGAAAGGAAAATAATTATGAAAAGGAAGAAAAGAGGAAGAAGGAAGAAGAAGAAGAAGAAGAAGAAGAAAAAAAAGGAAGAAGAAAGGAAGGAAAGAAGAAGAAAAAGAATTTTTTTCTTCTATTTCTTCTTCTTCTCCTCTATTCCTTTCTTCTTCTCCTCTTCTTTTCTTCTTTTTCCTCTTCTTATTTATTTCTCCTCTTCTTCCTCTCCTCTTTTCTCCTTTCTTCCTCTTCTTATTTTCCTTTTCCTCTCATTCTTTTCTTCTTCTTCTTCCTTCTTCCTTCTTCCTCTTTTCTTCCTTTTCCTTCTTTTACTTTCTCCTCTACACTAACCTAAAATGCACTAACCTAAAATCGATATCTACTAACAACCTAAATATAAAATTAATACATATATGAAAAACATATATAAACAAAAAATGCTATGAACATTATATTCATACATACATATATAGCCACATCCATTCATCATATATATAGCTACCACATACATATATACATTATATATATGAAAAAAACGCAATGAACAAAAAATACACTTATGAAAAAAATACTATGAACATGTACACATATATACACATACAAACACATATACACAAAAATGCAAAGAAATGCTATGGAGGAAAATGCAGAGGGGGGAGGCACAAGGTCACAAGCAGGTCAGGCGGCGGGCTTGGCAGGGCGTGGACGGAGGGGCGCGGAGCAAAGCTATGCTCACGGGGCGGTGGCGACGGCGAAGGCGAGCAGCCTGACGACGTCGGTGGCGGCGGCGATGGCAAGGTGGAGCAGGGGCGTCGGGCGGCGACGGCGATGAGGAGGAGCAGGGGGCGTCGTGGGAGAAGTGGGCGATTTGGCGAAACGCTAAGTGTGCTTATATAGCATAGTTTTAGTCCGGTTGGTGGCACCAACGGGACTACTGCATTTTTAGTCCCGGTTGGTGCCACCAACCGACCAAAGGCCTCTTTTAGCAGCCCAAAGGGCGGAAGCGGGCCTTTGGTCACGGTTGGTGGCTCCAACCGGGACTAAAGGGTGGCGAGTGGTACCGGTTCGTGGTACCAACCGTACCAATGCCCCTTTAGTCCCGGTTGGTGCCACCAACCAGACCAAAGGCCCCTCAGGTTGCCTGCGTCGGGGCCAAAGTTTAGTCCCACCTCGCTAGTTGAGAGGGGCGCAGTGGTTTATAAGCCCCACCGCCGCATCCTCTCGAGCTCCTCTCGACCGCATGCTTCGGGCCTACTTGCTAAACTTTGCTCGGTGGGCCTTGGTTTCACTGCAGCCTGAATCTGGCCCATAGTAGGGTTTCATGTCGTATTCAGCCGTGGGGCCCGAGAGGAGGCATTTTTTCTTTACTTATTGTTGCAATTTTTATTTTTTTTCCTGTTTTTTGTTTTGATTACTGCATTATTTATTTTCTTTTGTTTTTTGCTTTATTTTTCAATTCTTTTTGCTTTTAGTTTTAGGAAAATTATAAACTTTCTGTTAGTGCCATTAGTTTTCAAATTTGAAAACACTTTTTTTGTTTTCTTTCTTGCTTTATTTATTTTATTTTGTTTCTACTTACAACAAAATACTTATTGTTGCTATTTTTAATTATTACGAGGGCGAACCATATGACATTAAAGCATTTCAAATGAACTCGAAAAAGTTGAAAGTTGGCATGGTATCATAAATTGACCCACACATAGCATGTGCATGTACAAAACGGACAATGGTATCATACTCGCTGGCCATAAAGTTGGCATGGTATCATCATAATAGTTATGGAGAAAGTCTTCACTTTTTCTTCGCTTGTGTCATTTGCTTATTGCGCCGTAACCATGGATAATCTTCATCGCTTATCGTGATGTGGGGTCAGCCTTGACTTTGAAGGAGGAATTTCATGAAACTTTTCATAATCTTCGACATGTCCATCTTTGTCCTCCACTCCCACGATGTCCCTTTTTCCTGAAAGAACTATGTGGCGCTTTGGCTCATCGTATGATGTATTCGCTTCCTTATCTTTTCTCTTTCTCGGTCTGGTAGACATGTCCTTCACATAGATAACATGTGCCACATCATTGGCTAGGACGAACGGTTCGTCAGTGTACCCAAGATTTTTCAGATCCACTATTGTCATTCCGTATTGTGGGTCTACCTGTACCCTGAAAGATTGACCCATTTGCACTTAAACAAAGGGACCTTAAAATCATGTCCGTAGTCAAGTTCCCATATGTCCACTATGTAACCATAATATGTGTCCTTTGCCCTCTCGGTTGTTGCATCAAAGCGGACACCGCTGTTTTGGTTGGTGCTCTTTTGATCTTGGTCAATCGTGTAAAATGTATTCCCATTTATCTCGTATCCTTTCCAAATCAATACAGTCAAAGATGGTCCCTTGGACAACAAGTACAGCTCAACACAAACAGTGTTGTCACCTCTGATATGTGCTTCCAACCAACTGCTGAAAGTCCTGATGTGTTCACATGTAATCCAATCGTCGCACTGCTCCGGGTGTTTGGAGCGCAGACTGTTCTTGTGTTCATCGACATACGGGTCACCAAGGTAGAGTTCTCAGAATTGTGTAGTGTGCTTGAGACCAAGAATATCCGTCCCCGTGCATATTATTGAGTCCCTTCCAAGCGTGTTTTTCCGGTCAGTCTCCCCTCATACCGCGATTTAGGGAGACCTATCTTCTTAAGGCCGGGAATGAAGTCAACACAAAACCCGATGACATCCTCTCGCTTGATGGCCCATGGAGATGCTTCCTTCCGCCTAGTGCGGTTATGGACATCTTTCTTTAGGACTCCATGAACCTCTCAAAGGGGTACATATTGTGTAGAAATACGGGGCCCAGAATGACAATCTCGTCAACTAGATGAACTAGGACGTGTGTCATGATATTGAAGAAGGATGTTGGGAACGCCACTCTAAACCGACAAGACATTGCACCACATCACTCCTTAGCCTTGGTATGATTTCGGATCGATCACCTTCGAGAGATTGCATTGAGGAATGCACATAGCTTCACAATGGCTAATCGGACGCTTTTCGGTAGAAGCCCCTCAATGCAACCGAAGCGATTCGTCATAATCACGTGGCAGTCATGAGACTTTAGGTTCAAACTTTTCTCCGCCATATTTATTATTCCTTTTATATTCGACGAGAAGCCAGTCGGGACCTTCACACTAAGCAGTCATTCAAAGAAGATTTCCTTCTCTTCTTTGGTAAGAGCATAGCTGGCAGGACCTTCATATCGCTTTGGAGGCATGCCGCCTTTTTTCGTCTGACGCGTTGCAGGTCCTCCGTGCCTCACCTGTATCTTTTGTCTTCCCATACACGCCCAAGAAGCCTAGCAGGTTCACGCAAAGGTTCTTCGCCACGTGCATCACGTCGATCAAGAGCGGACCTCTAGGTCTTTCCAAGAGGGTAGGTCCCAAAATATAGATTTCTTCTTCCACATGGGTGCGTGTCCCTAGCGCCACTCGGAACAGCTAGTCCGCCGACCCTTTCCAAAGATTACGTAAATCATTGACCATATCAAGTACGTGATCACCGATGCACGCATGGCGGGCTTCTTCCGTGATCTACCTCACCTTTGAAATGGTTGCCTTTCTTTCGACATTGATGGTTGGTCGGAAGAAATCGACGATGGCCTGTACACATTCTTCCTACAGCTTGCGTGTATATACTATCGGTGTCAAGTAAACAGTGCGTGCATGCGTGGTATCCCTTGTTTGTCTGTCCTGAAAGGTTACTGAGAGCGGGCCAATCATTGATGGTCACGAATAGCAACGCCTTTAGGTTAAATTCCTCCTATTTGTGCTCATCCCACGTACGTACACCGTTTCCATTCCACAGCTGTAAAAGTTCTTCAACTAATGGCCTTAGGTACACATCAATGTCGTTGCCGGGTTGCTTAGGGCCTTGGATGAGAACGGCATCATAATGAACTTCCGCTTCATGCACATCCAAGGAGGAAGGTTATACATACATAGAGTCGCGGGCCAGTGCTGTGATTGCTGCTCGCTCCCGAAAGGATTAATGCCATCCGCGCTTAAAGCTAACCATACGTTCCTTGTCTCACTTGCAAACTCATCCCAGATTTCTCTCGATTTTTCTCCATCTGCGACCCGTCGCCGGTGCTCTCAACTTCCCGCCTTTCTTACGGTCCTCACTGTGCCATCGCATCAACTTGGCATGCTCTCCGCTTCAACAAGCGTTTCAACCGTGGTATTATAGGAGCATACCACATCACCTTCACAGAACCCTCTTCCCGGGGCTCGCCATCAACATCACCAGGTCATCTCGTCGATCTTATACCGTAATGTACCGCGATACCGGGCATGCGTTCAGATCCTTGTACGCACCGCGTAGAGGATGCGATCATTAGGGCATGCATGTATCTTCGCACCTCCAATCCTAGAGGGCATACGACCTTCTTTGCTGCGTATGTACTTGTCGGGCATTCGTTATCCTTGGAAGCTTCTTCTTCAATATTTTCAGAGCTTCTCAAATCCTTTGTCAGCACAAGATTCTCGCCTTCCATTGCAGCAATTCCAAAGACGGTACCGAGCTTTGTGTTGCCATCTTCGCAATTGGGGTACAACCTTTTTGTGGTCCTCTAACATGCGATCGAACTTCAACTTCTCCTTTTGACTTTCGTGATTGCGTCCTTGCATCGACAATGACCCGCGGAGATCATCCTCATCGGGCACATCGTCTGGTTCCTCTTGATCTTCAGCAGTTTACCTTTGTCTGCATCATCGCACACCGTCTGGTTCCTCTTGATCTTGAGAGCATCACCGTATTCAGGGGCACATAGTTATCATCGTATTCTTCTTCTTCGCCGCCTTCCATCATAACCCCTATCTCCGTGCCTCGCCCAAACATTATAGTGTGGCATGAAACCCTTGTAAGCGGTGGGTGTGGAGGATTTTCCGGTCGAGTAAGACTTCAGATTCTCACATATAGGGCATGGACAACACATAAAACCATTCTCGCTTGTTTGCCTCAGCCACTTCGAGAAAATCATGCACGCCCTTAATGTACTCGGAGGTGTGTCTTGAACCGTACATCCATTGCGGTTCATCGGCGTGCATTATATATAATTATGTGTCAAAAATCATTATAGAACATCATGAATAGATAATTAATGACCAAATTAATAGAAGTTCATCATCACATTAAAACCAAAGTACATACATAGTTCTCATCTAACAACATAAAGCTCGCAGAGCATCTAAATTAATTAAACCATACTGAAACTATGTAAAACATTTCAATGCGAAACAAATGCGATCATAATCGCAACCAATGTAACAACTGATCCAACGGCATAATGATACCAAGCCTCGGTATGAATGGCATATTTTCTAATCTTTCTAATCTTCAAGCGCATTGCATCCATCTTGATCTTGTGATCATCGACGACATCCGCAACATGCAACTCCAATATCATCTTCTCCTCAATTTTTCTAATTTTTTCCTTCAACAAATTGTTTTCTTCTTCAACTAAATTTAACCTCTCGACAATTGGGTCGGTTGGAATTTCCGGTTCAACAACCTCCTAGATAAATAAAATCTATGTCACGTTGGTCGGCATAATTGTCATAAACAATAAATGAACCAATAGTTATGAAAAGATAATATATACCACATCCGAATCATAGACAGGACGAGGGCCGACGGGGGCGGATACCAAAACCATCGCACTATATAAGATGCAATAATAAAAGTAAGAAAATTATACAAGTATCTATATAAACATACAAGTAAGAATTTTTTTTCCTTTCAGAAAGAAGATAAGAACAAGAGGCTCACCACGGTAGTGTCGGCGACGAGATCGGCGCGGGCGATCGACGGTGGTGAAGACGGGGACGGGACGTGACGGACCGCTAAACCTAGACAAATATTGAGGAAAATGGAGCTTGAAGGTCGAGCTTGGAGAGGAGAAAGCTTAAGTAATGTGGCTCGGGCATTCCATCGAACACCTCGTGTGCATAGGAGGTGAGCTAGAGCACCACAAAGATCTCCCCTCGCCGGCCACGAAAAAACAGAGCACTGGAGTGCTCGTCATGGCGAGGGGTATATATAGGCAACTAATTGGTCCCGGTTGGTGGCTTGAATCGACTAAAGGCGGCCTTTGGTCCCGGTTCATGCCACCAACCGACCAATGGTGGTGGGCCAGAGCGAGGCCCATTGGTCCCTGGTTCGTCCCACCAACCGGGACCAAAAGGTCCAGATGAACCGGGACCAATGGCCCATGTGGCCCGGCCGGCCCCCGGGGCTCACGAACCGGGTCCAATGCCTCCATTGGTCCCGGTTCTGGATAGAACCGGGACTAATGGGCTGGCCCGGCCTGGACCATTGCTCCCTTTTCTACTAGTGTACCGCCGTTGCCGCCGCCCAGACCTACGCTGCCGCGACTCCCTCCCACCGCCCAGACCCGCTCTGCCGCCGCTGCCCAAACCTGCTCTGTCTCCGCCGCCCAAAACTGCTCTCCCGCATGTCCTCTAGCTTTTTCCAGTTTTTTTCCTTGAGGGCATCTCTAGAGTAGTCCGGACGTACTTTGCCATCCAACACAGGATGTATCGGCCCGCGGACCGGTTCAGACGTGTTTTGCCCCGCAAATCGGAGAAAACTGAGGGGGAGGGGGGTTTGCTGGCGTCCGCACCGCTGCCAAGCACGCATCTGCCTAACCTGGCCCACCACAAAACCCTTTCCCGACTCTCCCGTATTTTTTTTCCGATGCAAGCGCCGCTTCTCATGCTGCATTCATGCCGGCAGACAGCATGCATCGGCCAACATCGATGCCGAGGAAAGGCAACCGCTAGACAAGGCTGCCACGGCTCTCCGGTGCCCTTCTACCGCTGGAGGGACGACGATCACACGGACGTCAACAACGGTGCAATAGGGCAGTGCGGCCACGCCTACGAGGTGGTCGTCCGGTATAGGGTTTACATTTTTGTTTTTAATTAAGTATTTAGCTAAATGGTTGAATTACCGACCTTTTTTTTATGTAAATATGTCTGAACCTGAATGAAATTGACCGGGTTTGTTTAATTTTCACCCGGTTTGTTTCAACCTTGTTTGAAATGTTTGCGGGTTGCGTTGCATGACCAACTCACGCATCTGTGTCCGTGGGCTGCCCCCCTTCCACGGATGAGTGCAGTGTCTGATTTGTAGGTAAGCATTGAAGATGCCATTAGTGCATCGTTTTGTTGGTGTTCCCATTAACATTCTATTTTAGCCGTATGACGGAATGACTCGCCCAATGTTCGATGGGAATCACACATCCCATGCTTCGGTTTCTCAAAAAAACTTACTGAAGACACACGTCGGTAACTTCTTGGGGTATAGAGTTGTTGAAATATGCACCGGTAACTTGTGCAAATGGCATGATAATTTACGCACAATAAACCTGATAATTTACAAATAAGCACTATGATACATGGTGAGGGCTTTCTCAGATACATATTTTGTACATTTTATACTTATTAACGATTTTCCAAGATCACATTGAATATATTTTGGAATGTTATGAAACATTTTTAAACTATGCGAACATTTTTTTGCAGGTAAAAACTTGCCCCTAACACTTGTTTTGAATGGTACGGGAAAATGTCTTCAATTACTCAAACTTTTCCTACAACTCATAATTATTTTTCAAAAGTTGTCATAAGCATTCCAAACATCTTGCCCGACCCTCCCGCACTTTTTGTCCGATGCAAGCGCCGCTTCTCACGCCGCATTCATGCCGGCAGAAAGCATGCATCGGCCGACATTGATGCCCAGGACAGGCAGGCGCCGCACAAGCCTGCCGTGGCCTCCGGTATCCTTCTACCGCTGGAGGGACGACGACGAAACGGACGACGACAGTGGTGCAACAGGGCAGGGCGGCCACGCCTACGAGGTGGTCGTCTGGTATAGGGTTTAGGTTTTTGTTTTTAAGTATTTAGCTAAAAGGTTGAATTGCCGACTTTTTTATGTAAATATGTCCAAACTTGAATGAAACTGTCCGAGTTTGTTTAAATTTCATCCGATTTGTTTAAACCTTGTTTGAAATGTTTTCAGGTTGCGTGTCATGACCGGCTCCCGCATCCGTGTCCGTGGACTGCCCCTGTCCACGAACGAGTGCGGTGTCTAATTTGCAGGTGAGCGTTGAACATGCCATTAGTGTTGCCATGAACGCTCCATTTTAGTCGTATTACCAAATGACTCACCCAATGTTCGATGGGAATCACACATCCCGCGCTCTGCTTTCTCAAAAAAACTTACTCAAGACACACGTCGATAACTTCTTGGGGTAGAGTTGTTGAAATATACACCGGTTCTTGTGCAAATGGCATGATAATTTACGCACAATAAACCTGATAATTTACAAATGAACACTATGATGAAAGGTGAGCGCTTTCGCAGATACATATTTTGTACGTTTTTAGTACTTATTAACGATTTTTCAAGATTACATTGAATATATTTTGGAATGTTATGAACTATGGGAACATTTTTTTACATTTTTTTGCAGGTAAAAACTTGCCACTAACACTTGTTTTGAATGGTACGAAACAATGTTTTCAATTACTCAAACTTTTCCTACAACTCATAAACATTTTTCAAAAGCTGTCATAAACATTTTTGAAATGCGTGAACATCTTTTAAATGTCATGAATTGTTTTTAATAAGTGGACAAATAAAAAAATTACAATGCCTTATTACTTTTTCAAATGTGTGGCTAACATTTTAGTAAACTAATTTTGAAACATATAATATATATTTTATATTGTTTTCAAAATGCAAAGAAAAGAAAAAAGTGAAATAAAATAAAACTGGTTGAACCTAAAACTACTCATCGGCCCAACATACCTCTACTTGAGGCGAGGCCTTCTATCTCCCGGCCTGCTTGCAAAAACTTATTTGTTGCTTGTTCATGACAAAATATCGGATAATCGCACAGGCAAACAATGTAGCGGTCTTCTCCTTCTCCGTTCCTTGTCTACCCATTTTGCCCTAGTAATTTTTTATTTTTTCTTGATTTATTTTCCCTCCCCTTCCACCTTTTTTTCCTTCTCCTTGTTCTACTTTGTTCTTGTTTTCCCCTTTTGCGTATGTAAAATATATTCTATTATGGTTTATAGTAATACTTCTTCCAGAATTCCCGATGAATATATTTCAATACATGGTGCACATAGTTTAAATCTATGATACTTAAAAAATCATGCAACTAAAAATTGTTCACACATTGTTCAAAGGCGTTCACATATTTCTTTTTAAAGTGGTAACTTAGTTTTCTGGAAATTATAAAAACATTTTATGTAAAATGCAGTATTTCCAAAAGTTGATATTGAATTATAAAAAATGATCATGGTTTAAAAGAATATTCAGTGAATTTAAAATTGTCCACAAACTATAAATGTTCACCTTTAAAAAAATATTTATATATTTTCTAAAATCACAGAATCAATGAGATGTTCATGTATTTAATTTTTGTGATTTTGAAGTGTTCACAAATTATATAAAATGTTTAGTTTTCTTAGCAATGATTAGGAATAGAAAAAACCAACTGAAAACTGATAGGCTAATGAATCGACTTAAATAGAAAACACTTGAGAAAACAATATCTTCTATATGATGCGCTACGGAAGCATGCAAAGACAATGAATTGAGGTGACCCAATGGCCAGGGATCGAGGTTAACTGCAGAGGTTAAGGGGCGCTAGGGATTTAACTATCTGACCGCTTGCTTGGAATCGGACTGGATTTAGGCTTACAGTTGGTTTCATAGGAGCATACTATGGTTCAGAAACCTTTATTGGTGATCCTGTTTGTCTAGGTGAATGAGTGGCAGCATCACAACTCTAGTCCAATTGCAATCCTTTTATTGAAGTATTGACAATTTTTCGTGTTGCAAAGATTGATACCACGTGGAAGATGTATCCAAGAGACTTCCTGTAATTTTGTGTTCTATGAGTTGCATTGTAATATTTTGCATCTTGAATCCAAACCAATGTACTGTAATGGTTGGGAGTGTGAATAAAGTTATGAGGTGTTTCCAAGAAAAGGTGCACCCGGGAGTTAGTTTGCATGCAAGATTTGGTCAAATAGTAGTAATCATTTATTTTTTTCCAAAATATTAAGGACTTCCTTATTTATAACAATCTTATCTAGGTTTCTTACTAAAGAAATAGCAATCATTTAATGTTTCAGAAATATTAAGGATCTCCTTATTTGTAATTATCTTATCTAGTATTTTTACTAGTAAATAATAGTAATCACTTAATGTTTCAAAAATAAATATGTTACTTTTTTAACGTTTGCTTGGAGGTAAGGCCTATATTTGGAAGAAAAGCACAGAACATAAATGTTCAATAAGTGTAGAAATAAATGTTAACCCCACATTCTTCTCAATATAAACCACACAACCCGGGCATAGATGACACACCAACTCATTGCATATCACTAGGCTTACAGGCCAAACATTATGTGGACCGCCATGAAGCTTACCGTCTTCTTTTCCCTCCTCCCTCTCCTCACCATCTCCCTCCCTTGCATTGCCGGCAATACCATCCAGCTAGTTTACGATACAGAAGGCGAGGCACTAAACAGCTACAATGCCTACTATGTCCTCCCAGCCAAACATGTAGATGACAAGTTGTTCCTCACAACTAAGCGCATTCATCATCATGGCTGCCTATACCACATTGCCCTCGAGAGCAACATGACTATTCGAACCAACATGGAGTTCACACCATTGCCACCACCACCACCACCGAGAGATGTAAACATTGTGCCTATCCACTTGTCGAGAGATATATGGATTGAGACTAATGATCTATATAGTTTATGTTCAAAGATGTTGCCTTGGCACCTGACAGGTCAATCCCCAAATTCATCGTTAGGATTGACTCAGTATGTGGCGGCAGGGAACAGGGAGGGCACATGGTCTCCCTTGGTGTTTCGGATTGAGAGGCATGGTGCTGACATGACAGGATACAAGTTGGTGGTCTGTGCCAACAAGGGACCGTGCAAAGATCTGGGTTTGCGTACTTATAATGGAAATATGTGGTTAACTGTGAGCAATGAACCTTTCATGGTTGTGTTCATGAAAGCCACCTAAGTTGTATGTACTTCGCATTTCTCTTGGCAGCCTATGTGTTCATTCATCTAATGTAATAATGAATGTTGATTGTTTCATGTATGAGTCAGTAATACAAGACTATTTGCAATGAATCTATGACCGACATGTCTTGACTTTTTTTATACATCTGATATAATGATGAATGGTTATTGTGTCCTATATGGGTCCATAATACAAGAATATTTGCAATGAATATATGACTGACATGCCTTGAATTTTCAACTTTGTTAGGAAATCTACCCACCTATGCCATAAGAAGCTTCAAATTCCTTGTTTGGCGAGTGATGATCGAATCCAAATGATAGAATTTTTAGTGAAGTTACAATAAATAGAGGTTTCTAGCCCGTGGTTCCATTCGGCCCATTAAAGGCTTGTGAATCCTTTGGGTTGTTTCTAGCCCTAGTAACTTTCAACCCATTAATGACCCATTATGGATGCGGTTTGTCTTAGATGGCTTTCGGCCTATTAACGACCTGCTATGTGTTTGGGACCATTAGTGGGTCCTTGTGCTTTTAGTCTGTTTGTGGCTACACTGATGCAGCGACGTGCTATACGAACGGTTTTTAACCCCTTTCCGCGACAAAGTTTTAAACCATCACCTTGCCTGTGTGTGCGATATGGGGGGTCCTTCCCACACGACCCAGAAACCATCGGTGACAAGGAGTAGGAAAGCATACGTTTTACAGAACTAAGCATATGCGATGCCCGCATCTATTCCGAACGTGAGTCGTCACACAACTGTTTATGATATATTGAATATGCCAAACACTCCATCCTTGCTACTCGTGTGGGTTGACATTACCATCGCGCGCGCTATTTTGTGTTGCAACATTTATGATGCGCGCCCCATCACAAACAGTTCATGATTGTAAAGCGGGTATGATGAGAAGACTATCACAGACATTTACTTTTCCTGCACCGTATGTGATTGGATGTAAGAGTGCATATAGTTGTCCCTATAAAACTATATGTGAAGCTTGAATATATCCCACATTTTGCTCTGTCCATAAACATTTGCGATATATAAAATGTCCCAAATAGTTCATTCATAGTACATGTGTTGAATGAAGGCCTATCGCACGCGTTATTCTATGAGCAACGTTTACGACGCGAACGACATTATAAACAGTTCATGATTGCAAAGCGTATGTGATAAGGTGACTTTCGCAAACATTTAGGGCCTGTTCTGATCTCACACTCCAAAATTTTCCAATTTTTAGCCCGAAGCCCGCCCGAACGCGATAACTCCGCGAAGCTGAAATTCACGACGCGATCGTTAGGGCTGCAAACGAGTCGAGTTCGAGCGAGTTGGCCTAGGCTCAACTCAACTCATACTAAAATTCGAGCGAGCTTAAAATGTGCGAAGCTCAAGGTCGAGCTGCAGAAAGTGGCTCGAGCTCAGCTTGTAACGATCTCGAGTTGATCTCGAGCTAGTTTCAAGCTAAATAAGATGATTTTTAAAATTATTTTAAGGAAAATTTTAAAGCAAGATAGGCCACAACACAACAAAAAATCTCTATAAATTCAACTTATTCTTTCTCAAGTGAAGACTAGTATTTAATAACAAGAAATCATGGATAGAAGGCGATGAAGGTACGCCAGCTCTCAAACATTGACCAAAATAAGAAAATATTGAACACACGGTTGCCCACGTGATGAGAATAAATTGTCTCCATGCTTAATTTCCATGTTTGCTAGTAGGTAAAGTGAAGATAAAAATCCTACAGAACATATACGGAAATGAATGATCCTAATTATAGGCAATAGATATGAAGGTTATTTAATATACTTATATGATATCGAGCAATCGAGCTAAAATCGAGCGAGCCAATGTTGGCTCAAGATCGGCTCGTTTCTTAATCGAGCTACATAAAGTGTTCATACTCTGCTCATTTCTTTTCGACTCGATCTCGAGTCGAGCTAAAATACGAGTCGATCTCGAGCGGCTCACGAGCCTCGAGCTTTTCTTGCAGCCCTAGCGATCGTGGGATCTAGTTCATTTTCCTGGAGCGAGGGATTCCCAGCTACATGTTTTTCTGAATCTAGAGTTCGAGTTTATTACGGTTGTAATACCACCACCAAGAAAACGCTTCGATCAGGTCCTCCTTGCTCGATCCCGCACGCACCCGCTTGCCCACATCTCCCTTCTCCCTCGTCCTCTGCCTATAGATCCAGCCATCCCAAGCCGATTCCTGCCGGATCCCATCCTCGGTGCCACTAGTCGCGCGGGGTGCAAGGAGCTGCGAACCCATGCCTCGAAGGAGCTTGCCCTGACGCCATTGACCTATGTGCAGTTCAGCCTGGTATGGGCTCCTTCTACGTCTTGAGCTTGCGTTGGTTTTCCTTGAAGAGGAAAGGGTAATGCAGCAATAGTAGCGTAAGTATTTCCCTCAGTTTTTGAGAACCAAGGTATCAATCCAGTAGGAGGCTCCTCAAAAGTCCCACGCACCTACACAAACAAACAAAGAACTCACAACCAATGCAATAAAGGGGTTGTCAATCCCTTCACGGCCACTTGCGAAAGTGAGATCTAATAGAGATTGTCGGAGTAATGGGCCACGGGTAGGCCGACCCGGGACCCAGGATCTTTCAAGACATCGGGGCAGGCCGCGCCCCTCTGGCCGAGTCCCAGAGGGCGATCCCCCGAAAAGCCGAGCCCCAGACGACGACTTTAAAGCAAGTCGACTCCCGGCTTGCGACCTCCAGAAGTGCCGACTATGGGAGTCGGCCCGCGACCTTTCACGAAGACCGATGCAGGGCACAGCCCCGACGTGGCCGTCCCTTCCTGCATACGAGGGGTTGGCATGGCTACAGAGAGCCGTATCGCCGGAAGATCTCCGGCGAGGCGCGACATCCTGCTGCCATGCCTCCCCGACCTCTGCCATAGTGCGTGATGCACTGTGCCCACGACGCCGGCCTGTACGGCCTAGAGATCGCAGGGCCACCCGTCAGTGGGTGAATCAAAGACGGCAGAGTGCCAGAAGACGGCCCTGAGGGAGTCGGCCTCCACAGAGTCGGCCGCCTCCCCGCCAGGGCCCCATGAGCCATAAACCAGATTGGATGGGGAGTGGCGACAGTGGTCACCTAACAGTCGGCGGCACTGTTGCCACGACCCCATGACCAAGCCTACGTCATCAGGAGTACTGCACAGTGTTCAGCCTGTCCGCGGGACCCACCAGTCCGCGGGCCCCAGAAGCCGGCAGGAAGGACGGCGGCATGAGAGACAGACGGCTGGGGGCCATGCCCAACAGACATTATTGTACTTCTGGGTAGGCCTATATAAACCCCCCGGGGCACCCATGCAAAGGGTTCGGCCTTTGATAGAGTTAGACACATAGACAGGGGAGGAGAGAGCCAGCCTAGCTCCCTCCTGCCTCCCGATACAGCTCTAGGAGCACCCTTGTAACCTTTTCGCCATAGTGACCATGCGGAGACCCCGCAGAGCAGCAGTAGGGGTGTTATCTCCCCGGAGAGCCCCGAAGCTGGGTAAGATTCGCCGGCGTGCATGTCTGCGCCTCATTCCGTTTCTGTGTACCGCGACGTTCTACTCGCCCCCACCATGATAAGCCACCCTTGGCATATGTCGCTCCCAACCCTCGACATTTGGCGCCCACCGTGGGGCGAGGTGCACCGCCGTCCGGAGATCTGTTCTGGACGGGAACCCTTTTCTCCTCGGCGAAGCGCAGCTAGCTGTGCTCGCCAGATGGAGTTCAGATCGACACGCTGCGCGGCGCCGAAGCCGCCTGCGCTGCGAGCGGCCTCGCCGAACTTATCGGCGAGGTGCGCCTCTCCGACGAGCCTGCATCCGACGCAGGCACGGGTGGCCCCGAGAACCTTCTTGCGGGCCTCCTCGACCAGCTCCACGTCGCCGGCGAGCCTGTCGTAGACTTGGAGTCCGTAGGGTCCTCCGACCCGATGCTGGTCGACTCAGACGCCGTATCACTTGATATCTTCCCCACCAACGTGGTGGTCTACGACGAGCCGCTTCCGTACGAGGAGAGTGGCGGAAGCGCCGTCACGGAGGTGCTCGTCATCAACCACGACGAGCACTCCGACGAAGAAGCCCAGGACCCGCTGCCAGCGGTCCTGCAAGACCTAACCGCGCCCATTCCAGAGGACGCGGGCGCTGAGACGCTGGAGGCACGCCGCCTTCAGATCGTCGAAGGCGCCAAGAAGTTGGCAAGCATGAGGCGCTTGTCGGCATACCAGCGAGATGGACGCGCCGCCAGGCGCTCGCCGGCTCCGACCGGGCCGAGCCGTCTCGGTACGGTCCGGCAACAGGCGCAGCTATCGCCGACTTGCTCGGGCGAACGCCTGCACGCCACCCCAGCGGAGAATATCCGCGCGCCAAGCGGGCGATCGACGAGCTGAAGAACTTTGAGGGCGAAGAGCGCCGTGATGACGGAGCGAGTCCAGCAGCTCGACGCGTTGCTGCGCAAGAACGCAGCCGGGCGGCCGCGGATGCGCTGCGAAGAGCTAAACGACGACTTGCCTCCCGCCGAGATCAAAGCGCGACCTCCCGGACGCCGATCGGGCGGAGTCCGCGAAGGAAAGAGAAGGAGCCGCTGTCGCCACGCCGGACTCATATCACCATCGAAGCGACCAAGACGGCCGCCCGAGAGTGTAGAACGGGGACGATTATCTGCCTTCCCGCCCAAGAGAGTGGCGAAGCCCGCCACTGCTGAGCATCCGACTCTCGGAGGTCGCTTTGGCCGAGAAGGAGTCGGAGAGAATGACGCCCGCCATTGGATTGACCGACTCCACCGATCCCTGGCGCTGGAAGAAGAAGATGAGTTGGGACCGCCTTGCCTCGGGCCCCGCATCAGAGACGAGTCCTTCCCCAAAGGGTTCACGCTCCCCCGAGACACGCCCAAGTACACTGGCTCCGTAAAGCCGGAGGACTGGTTGATAGACTACTCCACAGCTGTCTGCATAGCAAACGGCAACAAGCGAGTTGCCGTGAAGTATGTTCCTCTCATGCTCCAGGGCACGACCCGGACATGGCTGAACAGCCTGAAGCCCCGCAGCATCAATAGCTGGGTCGACTTCACCTAAGCCTTCATTCGCAACTTCACTAGCACGTACAAGCGACCTCCCAAGCCGCGCCAGCTCTCCTTGTGCGTGCAAGGCCCTGAAGAATCAACGCGCGACTACCTCACACGCTGGGGCGAACTTCAAAACTCCTGCGAGGGCGTGCACGAGGTGCAGGCTATCGAGTACTTCACTGCCGGGTGCCGAGAGGGCACCCTCCTCAAGCACAAGATCCTCTGCGACGAGCTAGAAACCCTTGACGAACTGCTAGTCATAGCGGATAAGTACGCCACGGCTGACTCTTGTATGAAGACGGTGATTCAAGTCAACGCGGCTGGCAAAGTGACTCCCTGTGCTCCCGTAACTCCCGGTGGGACGCCCGGCGACAAAGAACAAAATGACAACAAGCGCAAGGTCCCACAAATGACTTCCAACAATCGGCAGGTCACAAAGAAGGAAGATCAGCGCCGGAGGGCAGCCTCCCGCCAAGCGCGTAAAGGCGGCAAGTCCAATTGGTTGCGGCTTTCTCCTATGAGCAGACTTTGATGGTCCTTGCAAGTTCCACAAGTGGCGAAGCCGCCGAACCACACCACCAGAAGTGCCACTGCTCGCCAGAATTGCCAATGGAGACGGCTCACTCCTCCGCCGCAGGCAGGTTGCCGCCGCCGCCGCCGCCAAAGAGCCGGCGGCTCGGCCGTCGATGCAGTTCAAGACGAGTTCCTTAAGAGCACGGAGCCTACATAGTATTCACGGTGTGGTAGATGACCGAAGAAGAAAGCGCCAACAAAGAAGAAGAAGTAAATGCAATAGCAACGGATGCTCCAGAGTTCATGCATTGGTCTGAGAGGCCTATCAGTTGGAGTCGGGCGGATCACCCAGAGGTGATGCCGAGTCCAGGCTCCTACGCCCTGGTCCTAGGCGCGACCTTGGCCACTGATAGGCGGGCCACCCGTTTTTCGCGGGTCCTGATAGACGGAGGCAGCAACATAAACATCCTATACAAAGACACCATGGAGAAGCTAGGAATCAGGCGAAGGCAGCTGCAGAGCAGCCCCACCGTGTTCCATGGAATTGTACCCGGCCTCTCCTGCTCACCAATCGGCAAGATTCTGATAGACGTCCTCTTCGGGGACAAAGATCACTTCCGCCGAGAGCCAGTCTGGTTCGAGGTGGCGGACCTGGTGAACCCGTACCACGCTCTTCTTGGCCGGCCTGCCTTGGCCAATTTCATGGCGGTTCCACACTACACGTACCTCAAGATGAAGATGCCGAGTTCCAAGGGGATCCTGACCATTGCTGGCGACTACAAGAAATCATCCGCTTGCGCGGCCGAGAGCAGTCGGCTGGCCGAGTCCTTGGTGATCGCAGCCGAGAAACGACTCCTTGACTGGGTCGTGGCGATGGCCGGAAAGCAGCCAGAGATGTCGCCCGACCCCAAGGAGTCGGAGGTAGAAGGATCATTCAAGCCGGCTAAAGAAACCAAGAAGATACCCTTGGACCCAGAGCACCCAGAGAGATACGCTGTCGTAGGCACATGCCTTGACGGCAAATAGGAAGGCGAGCTCGTCGATTTCCTCCGTGAGAATCGGGACATCTTCGCATGGCCCCCCAAGGACATGCCGGGTGTACCGACGGAATTCGCCGAGCACAAGCTACACGTCAAAGCCAGATATGAAGCCCGTCAGCAGCCCTTTGGCGCTACCGTCAAGAGAAAAGAAGAGTTGTTGGAGAAGAGATAGCCCGCCCGGCAGCCGGTTTCATCATGGAAGTGTTTTTTCCAGAGTGGCTAGCAAACCCGTGTTGGTATCAAGAAAACAAGCAAGGGCGGATGTGCATCGACTACACAAGCCTCAATAAAGCCCGCTCAAGGACCCGCTTGCTCGCCAAGGATTGATCAGTGATAGACTCCACAACGGATGCGAGCTGTTGAGTTTCCTAGATGCATACTCAGGATACCACCAGATCATGCTGAATCCAGTAGACAGACTGAAGACCGCCTTCATCACGCCATTCGGGGCCTTCTGTTACCTGACGACGACGTTCGGCTTAAGGAATGTCGGCGCCACCTTTCAGCATTGCATGCAGAAGTGCCTCGTCAAGCAACTCGGCCGAAACGCCCACGTCTATGTGGATGATGTGGTGATGAAGACGGAAAAGCGTGGGACGCTGCTGAAAGACCTCAAGGAGACCTTTGAAAATCTGCGCCGATTCCGGATCAAGCTCAACCCCGAGAAGTGCGTTTTTGGAGTCCCAGCCGGCCAGCTCCTTGGCTTCCTAGTTTCTGAACGCGGCATAGAGTGCAACCCTATCAAGATCAAGGCCATTGAGAGAATGGAGGTACCCAGCCGACTGTTGGATGTGCAGAAGTTCACCGCTGCTTACGCCCATCACCGATTTATCGGTCGGTGGAGAAAGCTCGCCTTTGTATCAACTGATGAAGAAGACCACCTTTTTGAGTGGAACCACAAGGCGATGAAGCATTTCTCCAATCAAGAAGATGTTGACTACTCCTCTGTGGTTGGCGGCTCCGACCCCAAAGAGCCCATGCCCTTGTACATCGCCGCCACCACCGAGTAGTCAAGATACCATCGAGTCGAGCGCAAGGAGGAAGGCAAGGCGCCCCACCCGTAGACCGATATTACTCGAGCGAGGTAATCGCCGACCTCCAAGCAAAACTACCTCACTATCGAAGATGTGTTACGGCATGCATTTTGCTGCCAAGAAGCTGAAGCCCTACTTTCAAGAGCATCCCATCACTGTGGTTTGCACCGCCCCACTCGCCGAGATCATTGGAAGCCGAGATGCCTCCGGCCGAGTGGCCAAATGGGCTATAGATCTAGCCCTTACACCATCTACTACCAACCCCGCGACCGCCATCAAGTCGCAGGCGCCGCCGACTTCTCGCCGACCGGGCCGAGACTCCAAGACTCGCCACCAATACCGACTCCACTCATTGGCGGATGCACTTCGACGGCTCCAAGATGCGACCGCCTTTGAGCCGGCGCCGCCCTCACCTCCCCTAAGGGCGACAAGATCAAATACGTGCAAGAATCCACTTCGCCGCTTCCAACAATGTCGCCAACACGGCGCCATCCATGGGCTCCGGCTTGTTAAAGAACTCAGATTCGCCGGATCCCGTGCTATGGCGATTCCGACTTGGTGGTTCAGCAATCATCCGTGATCGACGCCAAAGACGCAAACATGGCGAAGCTACCGCTCGGTGCAGCAACTCAACGGATATTTCGAGGGGTGCGACCTTCACGTACAAGAAATGACAACGATCAGCAGATGCCTTGGCACGAAGTCGGCTCCACTCGCCAAGCGATACCTTCGGCCGCCTTCACGCCTCGCCGCCCATCAAGCCTTCACCAGAGTCGACCATCTTCGTGCGGCCCGCCGTAAATAGTCGGATCTCGACTCAAGGCCCCAAAGAAGCGACCTCAAGAAAGCCACGCTTGAAACCAGCCCGGGATCGCGCCACGGCCTGGGACTTCAGAGTCTGCCCGGGACTACGCCAGCTGGTCTCGGGACTTCGAGTTCTGGCTGGGATCTGCGCCACGCCCGGAGCTGCCCCTAATCATCACAGAGATTCCTCAATCCAAAGAACGGCGGCAGACTCCAACCCGCCGCCCCCAGCCCAGCCACCCTTGTCCAAGTCGATGTGGTAGCAAGTTGAAGAGATAGCAAGACCTTCATGGGCACAACCCATCTCAAGTTTCTAGTGAACAAAGAATTACCAATGACAAGATCTTGGCTCGGCAAAGTGCAAGTGCCGAGCGCAAGATACACCATAGTCAACAGAGAGCTAGTCAGCGCAGGTCACTGGTGTCTACCACACAGCAGAGAATCGAGCAAGGCCAAGCGATTCTCGAGACATCCATCGTATGAAAAGGCCACCATGCGGCTTAGAGGGCACTTGTGGCCAAAGCCTTTCTAAGACGGTTTCTTTTGGCCGACCGCCTGGAGAAGCTAAAGAGATAGTCCAAAATGCAAGGTGCCGATGTTCCGCTCCAAGCCCTTCACCGGCTTCACGCTGAAGACAATCCCCATTGCCTAGCCCTTGCAGTTTGGGGCCTGGACATGGTAGGACCATTCAAAACGGCCCGAGGTGGCCTAACTCATCTGCTTGTCGCGGTGGACAAGTTCACCAAGTGGGTGGAAGCAAAGCCCATCAAGAAACTAAACAGCCCATTAACAAGAACCTTCATTGTCGACATCACGGTGCGGTACGGCATACCGCACAAAGATCATCACCGACAATGGCACCAACTTCGCCAAGGGCGCTTTGGCTCGCTTTCGCGCGACGCAGGCATCCGATCGACTTAGCGCCCGCTGCCCATCCGCAATCAAACGCCGTGGAACGAGCCAATGGCCTCATCTCGTCCGCATCAAGCCTCGATTGGTCGAACCACTCGAGCGCTCGCCGGCTGTTGGGTCAAGAGCCGGCCGCCCTCTCGAGTCCGCGACAACCCCAAACAAGTCAACCGGCTTCACGCCTTTCTTCCTCGCCTCACGGGCCAAGCCGCCATCCCAACGGATATAGAGTTCGACTCTCCGCGAGTCTCCATGTACACCGAGGAGGAAGCCAAGAAGCACGCCAAGACGGCATCGACCGCTGGAAGAGGGCCGATCGCTGGCACTCACCGGTCCGCATCTACCAGCAGAGTTCCGCGCCGATACTACAACCGCAAGGTCAAGCCAAGATCGCTCCAAGAGGGCGATTTGTGCTCCGCTGATTCAGAGAACAGCCGCCAGACAAGTTGTCGCCGCTTTGGGAAGGTCCTTCATCATCGCAGAAGGTGCTAGGGAACGACGCCTACTATCCGATCGACGCCGAAGCCTGCTGCCAAGAAGAGGGACGACTCCGCAAAGAAACAGAGCGCCTGTGGAACGCGAATCTTCTTCGAGATTTTACAAATGATGCAAGATGTATCGACTACCCTCTTTGTATTAAAGCATTAAGACCTTAGGCCCCGGACGAGCTCGGGACCGCCTTTTGATTATCCGAATGATAAGAATTACGCTCCAATATGCTGCTTTTGTATCATATCGTTCGCACCGGTCCGACCAGTCGCCCGGACTTGCCGCCTTGGCGCTTATGAAAAGCTTCTCGGGTCGACAAGTAATGTGTTGCGCCAAGCCGCCTCCTCGTCGAAGCCGCAGTTTCGCAGAGCGACTGTCGGTAGGCAGGGAACAAGCAAGAACAAGCGCACGCATGAAAAATGGCTAAGGACCTAATAGCTTACGCATAGCCCAAGCTGGCTACCAGCCTCCCCCCACCGAGCCGACTCATGAGCAGTCGGCTCACCGTCTCGACTTCTATCAAGGATAGCCGACTCTCGAATAGTCGGCCTGTCGCTTTCTAGCCGATTTGCTAGAGAAACTCTGAATGGCTAAGTACCTGCCTTCCTAAAGTAGCCAAGCACTTGACCTGGCAACAGTCCGCAGAGCGGCTGCCCAGCCGGCAAGGCGGCAACTAAAGGAAGGCGGCAAAGGAAAAAGTCTAAGGAGCAATAAGCAAGGAAAGGCGGGAATTAGATAAATATTTACATAGGCCTCGTCAATCTCCAATAAGAATTCAGGATACACCCCGGGTGGAATTTTTTCAATCTAACAAGTCTTGCAAAAGGTTAATAAAGACAGATAAAATGTATAATCTAGAGGCGGCTCCGGGCCGGAGGATCGGAGGTGACGGCGTGTCGGATGTCGGGCGCCACCGGGCGGTCTCGCCTCGGCCGCCCGCGGGCGGTCGCTTTATCCCCACGCTGCTCGTTGCCGGAGGCGCGATCGGGCTGAGCTCGCCGCCTACTTGCCTTCGGGCGCCTCAAGGCTCCGCCCTCCGACTCGCCCTCCTCCTCGGCGCTGAGTCAATCACCGCCGAAGTCTTCTCAGACTCGGTTCATCCCAACCAGTCCGGCGGTGCCTCTCGCCACCTTCAGTCCGCTGGCACGAAGACGCTGGTGTCCGTGGTACTGGCGATGGCCGCCAAGGCCGATAAGGGCGCTTCTACAGCCTCCAGCTCGCCGGGCCTTCGACCGAACGCGCCAGACGGTCTGTGTCCAGCCCCGGATACCACCCTTGATTTAACCAAGGTTCCGGCGTGTTCGCCAAAGCCGAGGAGCCTTCCAAGCCTCTGGCGGCCGGCGGCGATTTCCAGCCAGGGCCGGCGGTCCGACCGGCGGTGCGAAGAGTGGCACGCCCGCTGTGGCGGCAACCACTTGGGCACCGCACGTCAAGACGACGCAGCAGACGGTGAGCAGGATTTAAGACGAAGCGCCGATGCTCGAAGCTGCCGTCGATGGTTCGGGGGGCGTTGACGGCAATCACCTCACCTTTCGCCCTTCGCGCCTCCCGAGCCGCCTCGATGGCCAGAGGGACAGCTTGTGAATGGCTGGGAAAGAAGTCTGCCAAGACAGAAAAGAAGATAGTCGGGAATCAGAAATCAGCTCGACACAGAGTCGGAAGACCAAAGAAGCGAAAAAGACTTACCATCGACGATGTCCTCGAGCTCGTGGTAGCCGGAGGTCAGGATCGCCCCCGGTCGGTTCAGCGGAGCGCTCGACGCCGAACTCGCCATGAGGGCATCCTCCCGCGACTTGGCATCGCCCTGCGCTTTCGAGCAACTCCTTCGCGCCGCCAGCTGCGTGCCAGCAGATCGCGCTTTGGCGAAGCTTGTCGACTCCTCCTCCTTGGCACGACGAGCGTGTTGGCCTCGCCACCAGCTGCTCCTTGAGGGCGGCGCTGGCGCTCAAGAGCGAAGAGGAAGACAAGAAAGTCGCCAAGAAGGTAGATCGCTGGAGATCCGCCCGATCGCCAGCAGCCGCCCGAATCTCGGGATTACAGATCATGAAGCGCCAAGCGCTTCGCATGAAAAGAAAGAAGGTAGATCGCTGGAGATCCGCCCGATCGCCAGCCAGCCGCCCAATCTCGGGATTACAGCCCGCTGGCGCGCCAGCGTGCCCCCGCCGAAGAAGGAAGAAATAACCCACCTCGCTTTCCGTCAGTCGGGCGGTCCGCTTATTCAGCTCCTCAACGCTGCGGTTGAAGACAAGGGCGCGAGATTATGATATTCATGCAAAAAGCCGCAAAGGCAAAAGTCAAGACTCGGAGCTCACTAGAGGAGTTTCAACCGCCGCCAGCAGCCGCCCGAACTCGGGATTACACCTGGGTGCACGCGCCGCCTCTACGAGAAAGACAAAATAAAAAGAGAAAGGAAACGCACTCGACGGATGTCCGCGACGGGCGAGATGCGCCTGTGCAGAGTTGAGGGCGCCGCTTCTCGCGCAGCTTTGATCGACGCCCAGAGGGCTCGATTCAGCGGGCGGTGCCGCCTCCGCGCAACCAGCCGGTGGGCGCGGCACTGGAGGCTTCGACGTCCAGATTCGCCAAGCTGGCTGCACCAGTCTCCCGAGCTCATGGCGCCGAGCTCGTCCTCTCAAGCCGGGCGCGGTGAACGGCAACTGAAGAAGAAGCAGCCGCGCCTCGGCATCGTCCGTAGTCGGAGGATCCTGCGGGTCCACCGGCTGCTTGCCATGCGGCCTCCTAGACGGAGGCGGAGGCGGCGCGTGGGTGCCCGAGCCTGAAACGTCGCCGCCCCCTCCGCGAGAGGGTTCTCGGCGCCGACCTCTCCGGTCTGCCCCGTGAACTCCTGAGCCGGCGGCGCCGACGACAACGGAGGGACAAGCATCGCCGATCAGCGACGCGCGACCTCCTCAGCGTGCCGTTTCATCGCGGTGGCAGTCTCGGCCTCCTCCAGCCTCCTCTGGGCATTGGCGGCCGCCTTCTCAGCCTCCGCCTTCTCCAGGCGGTCGGCCTCCTCTTCATCGCGCTTCTCCCACGCGTTCCGTTCCGTTGCCTCCCGAAGGTTGGCGGCGGGATCGACCCGCCGAGTGTTGGCGGATGTCTCTACCGACCCCATGACAGAGGGGACAGCGGCTCTCTCAAGGGAGAGGGGAGCTCTGGAGAAGACCGGAGGGAAAAATCAAAGAAGACTCGGATAAGATCCAACAAAGAAAATGAAAGAGTAAAAAGGACTTATGAGGAAACTAGCGGCGGCCTTCTCACTTCCCTTCGGAAGCAGTTGGTCTTCGCGGCCGCCTCCTCCCGGCAGAGCGCGCGGCGGCCCCTTGAACTTTTTCGCCTGGCGCGGGCCGCCCGGCGTGGCGCTTATGCGCCGACTTGGCCGAGGGGCCGCCTCGGCTGGCGGCATGGGACGACTTCCACGCCGGCGTCGTCCTCGAGGCCGGCGAAGGTGGGCGATGGCTCGAGGCCGCCGTCCGCCCCCTCTCCGCCGCCTTCGGCGTCGGCCTCCAGCGCCGCCGCCCCCAAGTCGGGGTCGTCGACATCGCTGTCCTCGCGATCTAGGACGTAGTCGCGGGGCTCTCTTATGGCGCCGGCTGCGGGCGCCGTGAGGGGATTCTGCCCAGAAGAAACCAACGATGATGATTATAGGCCGGAGTCAGCTGCAAAGAGGATCAAGCTACAAAAGGATGCGACTTACCATTGGAGGGGGGTTGTCGCGCGAGTACGGCTCCTTGCCGAACTGCCAGTTCTTCGTGAACTCGTAGTGCGCGATGTGGTTCACCAAGTTCGCCACCTCCCCGAGGGGCATTTCCTTGGTGCACAGCCGGCTGGGATCGTGGCGGCCGCTCATCTGACAGATGAGGTGAGGCCGGCCCTGGAGCGGGAGGACTCGGCGCGCCACGAAGGCAGCCAGAAGATCGGATGCGACGAGCCCCTCCGACTGCAGCAGAACTCGGAGTCGCGCCACGGAGCCGGCTCCGGAGGGGGACAGCGACTTGGACCGGTGGGACCAACTGGCAAGCCTGCTAGTCAGAGGCTCGGGGTCGAAGGGCGGCAAATTGACCCAGTCGCAGCCGGTGGAGATGTTCTTCACGTAGAAGTAAGATTTCTGCCACATCTTCACCGACTTAACCAACGAGATGGGAGGGAAAGGGTTGTCGGCCGTCGAGCGCCGCACCACGATGTAGGTGCCGCACTGAGCCGGCGTGCCGGCGGCTTGAGTACCGAGCTTCGAAGAGAAAAATTCTCCCCACAGCACGAGGGTGGGGAGAACACCGAGGTAGCCTTCGCACAGAGTGGGCGGAAAGCAGCACCACCGCGTTTCGGGTGAGGTGGTGCGGCTGAAGCTTATGGAACTCCAGGAATGAGCGGAAGAACCCGCTCGCCGGAAGCCCCAGCCCGCGCATTAGGTGCGAGCGGAAGACGACCCGCTCGCCCTCCTCCGGTGTGGGCCGGATCTCTCCCGCCGGCGCGCGACGGGTGTCCGTGTCAAAACCGGCGGATCTCGGGTAGGGGGTCCCGAACTGTGCGTCTAGGCGGATGGTAACAAGAGACGAGGGACACAATGTTTTTATCCAGGTTCGGGCCCTCTCGACGGAGGTAAAACCCTACGTCCTGCTTGATTAATATTGATGATATGGGTAGTACAAGAGTAGATCTACCACGAGATCAAGGAGGCTAAACCCTAGAAGCTAGCCTATGGTATGATTGTTGAGAAGTATGTTCGTCCTACGGACTAAGGCCCTCCGGTTTATATAGACACCGAAGAGGCTAGGGTTACACAGAGTCGGTTACAATGGTAGGAGATCTACATATCCGTATTGCCAAGCTTGCCTTCCACGCCAAGGAAAGTACCTTCCGGACACAAGCCGGAGTCTTCAATCTTCTATCTTCGTAGTCTCGAGTCCGCGGACATTGATAGTCTGGCTGTTCGAGACCCCTAGTCCAGACTCCTCAAGAGTCTCTCGAACCAGTCTTCAATGACGATAAGTCCGGGCGTATAATGTTCGGCATTGCAAGGCGGGTTCCTCCTTGAATAATTCAGAGAAGATAATGAACACCAGATAGTGTCCGCTCGCAAAATAAATTCCACATTCCAATCAGAGAGAATAAAATATACACCTAGCTCAATCTGCCGACGATTATGTGGCGCGCCATCACACCGCAACCAAGCCTTTGTTTGGATTACCGCACCACCTCAAAGACGCTTAGCAAAGCGGTTTCCTTGGCACGCCCCGTCAAGCGTAGATCGTGTTCCCTTATTCCGGATTCTCATCAATACGCAGGTGGGTAACCTAACCGCGCCATTGATGGTGGCGCTTGGGAGATAAGCGAGTTTTACCAGCCGTGAGGGACGATAATTTTGTCCGCCTATATATCAGGGATAAGGATTTACCTTCTCACCCACGCCTTCTTCCTCCTTTGCTCATCCATCCTCGCGAACTCAAGCTCCAACGCCCAAGCTCACAAGATTCGCCGACCTTTCTCCGAACATGTCCGAGCGGAGGTAATGGATGGCCTCCACCGCTAAGGAGGAGGACATCACCAGCTGCGCGACGCCGGATACCTTTCCGGCGATATTGCGCACGGCCGCCCGACGCGGGCAGCTCATCCCTACCCAGTGGCCTCATGGGAGGGTCGCCTTCCTCCCCACTTCCTCCGCTGGACTGGGCTTTCCGCCCATCCATTTGTCCGGGGCTCATGTTTTACTACGGCTCGATTTCCACGATCCGCGCCAACTTCATCCTCAACATCTCGGCGTTTATCGCCGTGTGCGAGGCCTTTCCGCATCCAACCCCACTTCGCCTCGTGGCTCAAGACGCTCAACGCCGTCAAGGTTGTGAAGGGACGCAAGCGAATGCGGAGGCGCCATGTTGGGCAGCCGCCCAACGCCCCTTGGCTAGAAGGGACCTTCGTGGACTCCGCCAAGGGGTGGCAATCGGGTGGTTCTACATCACCGAGCCGCAAGAAGCCTACATGGGCGGCGGCCCCGAATTTAGATCTCGAATCCCCACACAGCTCACCTCCGGAAAGAGAAGGGCTTGCGGTGGGGTGATCCGTGGAGGTGACGGACTCGAGCCTGCATCAGGAAGATGGTGAGCAATAGGCTCCGGCTCGTCGACGTGGTCCAAGTCATGCTCCTCTGGCGGATTCTCCCATGCCAAGAACGGGCATTCAATTTGTGGGAGTTTAATCCGGAACAGCACCAGACGTTGAGCGGGCTCTTCGATACAACACACAAAGGTGCCTGGAGGGTGCTGTTCAAGGGCGCCGAAGCCCCCGCATCCGCGACCGAGGACCACGGATTCAGCTCGCAGTCTCCGACTGACGAGGTAAGTGATTCAACCCCATTACGGGACACTTGTGATAATTAGATTGAATCTAGTGAGGTTTTTAATCTGCCTCTTCCTTTGACAGGAGTGGATGGATAAGGCCAAGCTGCTCATCAGCCCGGCTCCCATGCCAGAAGAACCAGTGGATGCCCGCTAGTGGGCTGCTGGTTCCGGCACCACACGGTGCCGGAGAAGAAGGCCAAGAGGTGGCCACGGGACTCAAAGAGTTCCCGTAATCAAAGGCCCGACGATGACGAGGACTCCTCCCCAAGACGAGGAGGAGGAGGATTACTCTCTCCCGAGGAGGGAGAGAAGAAGAGGAAGGCTTCCCAATCGGGTGGCCAAGGGTCCAAGAGGGGAGAACTATCCTCGACAGTTTCGCCAACATCAGCGTATGGCGAGGATGAGTGGCTCCAAGGGCCACGCCGTCCGCCGGATCGTAAGTATTCAGATCATCTATATGCCGTACCTTTCATGTCACAGTATCCTTCTAACGCCGCATTCTGTCCGTAGTCCGCCAGGATGATCTTCCCGACTCGATGAGCGGTCGTTGGCCTCTTCGAAGTAAATTCCGCCCCGACCGCCTCTACCCCACGCCACGACGAGGACGCCGAGGTGGGATCCCAAGAGGGGACCCATCGAGGAGGCTCAGAGGCGCCGCCAGCAACCTCTCGGACTTTGTGCCGGATTTCTACATCGAACCCGCAGGGTTCCAGAGTCCAAGCAAGAGGCCCTTCAAAGAAGGGTAGGACCGAGACGCCGCGGCCTCGGCCCAACCGAGGCGGCGGATAACCTGTTGAGGCGCTTGAAGGCGCCCATCGAGGAAGAACACCGCACTCTCATGAGTGCGGTGATTGAGAAGGTCCAGTCCGCCAAGAGCGGGCTGACTGAAGCCTCGCAGCAGCCTTCTAACAGCTTTGAGGTAAGAAGTTAAAATTATGTAATGTAATACCGCGATAGACAAGAGTCTCGATGCTTACTTCGTGTTCGGAAAGAAAAGCCGACTAAGGATCTAACAAGATATACGCAGGTTGCTAAAAATATGTCAATATGGGTTTGCAGGTTGCGCTGCCTGACCTCTCGCCGCATTAACGGCGGAGGTCGAGGTGTTGAAGAAGGACCTCGAGCGTCCGAGCACGAGCTCGGCCACGCCAAGAGGCAGCTCGAGGAAAAGGAGGTGAGTAACACCACTTAAAATAAGTACCTTATGTAAAAGGATTTTGGCTGCAAATTAAATTAACAAGGATAATATGTGTATTGCAGGGCCACTAACGAGGTGGCAGCTCAAGGATGCCGTGTCCGCGGGTCGAACGCAATGCGCCACGAACGGGCTGAGCGAGAAAAGCAAGCGGCACCGGTGGCGGAAGTTCGCAAGAGCCTGTGCTCTCATGGAAAAGCATGAGAGTTTGGAGCGTGACTCCAAGACTCGAGAGTCCGAGCTTGCCTCGACTCGAAAGTGCCAATTCCGCCGAGGCCGAGGCCCGTAAGGCCCTTCAGAGGTCGAGGACATGAAGAAGATAGCTGCGGTAAGGCATTTTTCATGCAAAGCAGGCATGTTAATGTGAATTACCGGATACTTACCCGAATTCGAGCCTTCTGTATGCTTGCAGATCTGCCGCCAGAAGCGCCTCGATGTCGCCAGATTCTACCGCGGGCGAGGAGGGAGCTCGACGGAGAAGGTCTTCGGTCTCAAGACGCCGAGGCCGCCATCCGGTGTTTTCAAGCGACCAAACAAGCAGCTGGTCGAACTCCACAAGGTAGCCGAGGAGGCCATGAAGGGTCTCATAGTCCGGTGTGGGCTCGGAGAGGCCATGCCCGAAGCTACTTTGGCCTAGTGCGGCGGTTGATGAATGCATGCCCTAGGCTGGATGTAATCAAGCGCCCGCTCGCATTGAAGGTGCTCGCCGGGCCCTTGCCCGCATAAAGGTGCAATGGGCAAACCGATGCGGAGAAGCTTCACGGATCCGCCACCGCCGCAAGGAGCATCGACGCCGGAGCGGTATTATAAGGTTGTCTCAAGGGAGACCGCGATATTGCGATGAGTGCTCCCAAATGTAATCTTTGAGTGAACTCGCCAGTATTTATCCGGGCGCTGAAAACTTCGCTTATATGCGCCATTAGCAACGCTTGTTTAATTTAAAATATTACCTTCTATGCGGCCGCTTGTAAAATCTCGAGAGATGGCAAGTCGTTGGCTTCAGCCCCCAAGCCACGAAAGTGCCGGGTGTTCGTGATAAACTTGAGCACTCTTGTTCCCATTATTGGGTCCATCTAGGAGGCGCCAACACGACGTAACAAGGCAACCGGACTTATAATGCTTGAACACTCTCACTTAGCCATAGAATTCTATAATTTTAAATTTCGGCGAAGCCCTCGGTATTCGAAGACCGAATCCGGTCGCTATCCACGCCTTCGCCGACATCATCCGAACTTCGCCAAGCGGCATGAGTCTTTAAGGACCCGAAGAACCTCTCGAACAATGACCAGCTCTCGCCTTATCATGCCGCCGTTTTAGCTTTCCATCGAGGCGTTAACCCGGCTCAACCGGGGCGCAATCGCAGTGGTTCTCCCAGTGCTACCTTAGCCGACGGAACGAAACGTAAGGCACCAAAACATGGGAGCCGGGCAAACCCAACTATTGACCCAAGACATGATTCGGAGCCGATTCATATAATGCTATAAGTTCAGGGTGCCGCACTTGTGAAAGTGTTCGGACTTAATCATAATGTGGGGAATAGAAGCCCCTGGCACATTTGGCCGTACCAAAATATACGGGTGCAAGATGTCATATAATGAACATATATATAAAAGATAATGTACTTGCAAAAAAGAAGTGCTGCATTATTTATGAAAGAAGGTATGCTAATAAAGCGGACTGATACAAATAGTGCGGTAAGCAAGGGATTTGGACTAAATAAACATGTCCCCCTCCAGGGATGAGCTGCAGACTTGGTGTATGTAATTGGATTTAATGCTCGTAATTGAGACCACCTGAATGTTCACCGCGGCCTCCTTTAGTCCCTGACTGTTTGCATCATGAGTTCGGCAAGTGCGCCGTCGAACAGGGCTTCTGATTAATAGAGTCCTGTATACATAAAAAGAAGAAAAGATAAAATAAAGACAAGGGGGGCGCTCGCGTGAGCCCCTGGTGTGGTCGAGCCGCACTCTTGGTCCCTTGTGATCGAGCCCCTTCCCCTGCGCCCATGGTATCTCCAAAGCGTAATGATGTACGCGGAATTGTCGTAGAAGGCTACTCTGTACTTCTGCTGCAAGAGCCGCCAGATGTTCCTCCGCTCGAGGGAGCGTCAGATTCTATTGACCGTGATGACTCCACGAGGGCCCGCATCTTGAGCTTTAGGTATGCATAATGCGGCACCGCGCTGAAATTTGTAAACGCGTTCGTCCGATCGAGCATGATAGCCGCCACGGAACGGGACTATATCAAGATTAACTCTTCGCTCGAAATTATCCGGGATCCAAGACCACTTCTAGTGTGACCGAGCTCGCATAGCTTGGCTTCCACTCGGATGACACCTTTAAAGGTTGTCTTTGTAGGTTTAACTCGATGAGTCTATGCCCATTTTGTGCAATCAGATCCCGATAAAGCAGTGTTCAGGCTTGCCGCCGGCCCATCAGACTCTTGTGAGGTGAAATCCATCGACGATTGGGTCTAAGACCAATGCGCGAATCCGCCATAGCGATGCTGGTCGATGGTCTCTTCGATCGAAAGTGATCGGACAGAGGACCATGGATTAAACTTTGGGGCGATCGCTCCATCGCATAGACGCCTCAGAGTCGCGCTTCCTCTCCCTCTTGGGTATATGGGTCGCGCGATATCATATTCACCGTCCGCACTTGTGGGGGAAACCTTCGTCCTCTATTGTTCGGGCGGCCGGTCTCTTCCTCGCCATCGCTATTTAGCCCCTTGTCATTGTTTTCGCAATTAACTTGCTACCGCTTGAACACCCAACAATCTCTATTGGTGTGATTAGATGGTTTTTCGGAGGTGCCATGTATCCGCATGAGCGGTTGAGTATTCTCGTCCAAATTGGACGGACCCGGAGTGGTTCTTTTAAATGGCTTCTTCCGCTGACCGGTTTGAGCCTCGAATCCCGCATTGACTCGCCAGATCCTCCTTATCGCCGCCGCACGCGGCGCTTGTTTTGATTCGACGTGACCGTCGTTGTTGTCCTTAGTGTCCGGACCGCCGGAATTTTTGCGGAGATTGTTGCTGCGGCTAGCTACTGTCCTCTCCCGCACAAAAGCGGTCATTAACGATGTGAGGGCTGCCATGGATTTCGCTTCCCGCCCTGTGCCGGGCTAGCCATTCATCCCGGATGTTATGTTTGAAGGCTGTGAGGGCCTCTCGATCCGGACAATCGACGATTTTATTTTTCTTCGTCAAGAACCGTGTCCGAATTGCTCGCCGATTCGTCGGCTGCTGAATAATGTGGCTTAGGTCATCGGCGCTCGTGGTCGCATATGTGCCTTGAAGTTATCAAGGAACGCGCTCCGTGTCTTCCCAACACCCAATTGACTCTGCGGGCAAGCTGTTAAGCCAATGCCGAGCTGGTCCTTTAAGCTTGAGTGGGAGATATTTGATGGCGTGGAGATCATCGCCGTGGGCCATATGGATGTGGAGAAGGTAATCTTCGATCCACACCGCGGGGTTTGTTGTGCCATCGTAAGATTCGATGTTTACGGGTTTAAACCCTTCGGGGATCTGATGATCCATTACTTCATCAGTGAAGCATAACGGGTGTGCGGCGCCCCTGTATTGAGCGATATCGCGACGCAGCTCGAGAGAGCGCTGTCTGCCGTGTTTGGCCCGGCCGGGGTTATTGTATCCGGCACGGCGGTGTTCGTCGTGGGTCGTAGGGCGCCCACGTGATCCATAGATGGATCCAGATTGTCTTGCTTTGTCCTCCAATATGTCTCGCAAGTCCGACGCGTTCCCTTTGGCTTCAGACTTTGGAGCGATGCGGGTACGGTCTTGGCTGGGGCCCGATGCCTCTCTGTCACGACCACGGGTGGTCGGTCAGCCATGTCGTCGGCGCTGGTGATGAAGGTATGTATGCTTCCTCCTCTAATCGGGGAGCAGCTTATGCCTTGGGTAACTTTTGGAGGACGCTCGAGTTTATACTTTCGCCGCGAGGACCTCGGTCCATCGATCGCCAGCAGGTCCCTGATCAGCTTGAAGCTGCTGCTGCTTTTCTTTAGGCTGTTTGCCATGGCGATGAGCCCGCGCTGAAGCGCTCTTGTTCGACGGGATCCTCGTGTACGCATTTAATTCGTCATCGTTGAGGCTTGCTTCGTCTTCGGAGGGAGGCATATAGTTATCATCCTCAACCCCTTCGCCCGCCGCCTCTCGTGGGGGCTTGCTTCGATCCTCCGCGCGCCGAGTCTTGCCGAGGGGATTGTCTTTGGCGCTCTCGAGTGTTATTGTCTCCGTGGCTGGAATCTCCATTCTTGCCGTGGCGGATTTAGAGCGCGCCACGACGCCGGCGCTTAGGTTGCTTTAAAGAGTCCGCCTCCGCTGCTTCTTCGCCATCCCTTCTTTTGGGGTATCCACCATGTATACGCTATATGACGAGGTGGCCTTCCAGCGCCCTCAGAGGCGCTGGTTCTCGTTAAATCTCAAAGATCGCCATCCATAGCGCCGATGTCTTCGAGTCGTAGTCTAGCATGTCGGTTAAATCCTCGACAAGTGGCTACAAAGTGGGTGGTGGTGGGCTCAATTTCTTCGTCGTCCAAACTCCAACCATCCCGCCATAGTCCGCCAGACTCTTCCGATAGCGAGAGATGCTTCATGAATTCAGGATATCGCCGAAAGGCGAAGTGCCGAAGATGTCCGCGCGGTGAATCCCATAACCGCGCCTAATCTGAATTGGTTGGCTGGGCGCGGAGGCTCGGAGTCCGCGAGGAGTCCGCGCCGGGATTACGAAGTTTCGCAGGGACAAGATTAGTATTCGCCCATCGCCCAGGTGTTGAAGCCCCCGGGGCGGCGTCTATCCACCGACCCTCGATTTGGGCGATCGGCTCCAGGCTGACGGCCGAAGCGGATCCGAGTGTGGCCACCAAGGTACTGTCCGGCGGCAGAGCTAGATCGTGCCCATCGTCACAGTGCGGTGCGCTTGGCTGTGGCTCGAGTCCGTCGAAGATCAAGTCTCCGCGGTCATCGGCCGTGAAGTTTAAGCTTCGAATCGACTCGACGGCCAGGGGCGTAGCTTTCGATCTGCTCCAGATGGCCAAGAGAATTGGCCCGCAGTGCAAAGCCGCCGAATATGAAGATCTGTCCGAGGAGAAAAGTCTCACTCGACAGCGTTGTTGGTTGAAGATGCCATCAGCCTATCACGACGACGACACGAGGAACTCTCAATGAAAGCACCAATGTCGTGTCAAACCGCGGATCTCGGTAGGGGGTCCCGAACTGTGCGCCTAGGCGGATGGTAACAAGAGACGAGGGACACAATGTTTTTACCTGTGTTCGGCCCTCTCGATGGAGGTAAAACCCACGCCCCGCTTGATTAATATTGATGATATGGGTAGTACAAGAGCAGATCTACCACGAGATCAAGAAGGCTAAACCCTAGAAGCTAGCCTATGGTATGATTGTTGAGATGTATGTTCGCCCCACGGATTAAGGCCCTCCGGTTTATATAGACACCGGAGAGGCTAGGGTTACACAGAGTCGGTTACAATGGTAGGAGATCTACATATCCAGATTGCCAAGCTTGCCTTCCACGCCAAGGAAAGTACCTTGGGACACGAGCCGAGTCTTCAATCTTCTATCTTCGTAGTCTCGAGTCCGCGGACATTGATAGTCCGCTATCCGGACACCCCTAGTCCAGACTCCTCAACGGGGCGCACACAGTCTCTCGCGGGGAGGCGGGTCCGACGGAGAAACTCGATGTGCTCCGCCCACGCCCGAAAGCCGCCCCACACGCTGAACGCATAGGGGGCGCGCGGAGGAAGAGCTCATCGCCGACGAGAGAGGATGCGTTGGCTCGCGCGGAGGAAGAAGAGAAGGCAGAGAGCGGGGAGAGGGTGTGCGTGCAGCGTCGCCCTTCGCCTCCCCGCTTATTTATAGCCCTACGGCCGAGGAGCCGAGGGGCGGACGGGATTAATCGCGCCGAGGCCCCACGCCGCCGATTTACCCCACGGTTATCGCGCGTAGTAACAACGGGGGATGCCAACCGTCCGCAGCCGCAGCGGATTCGCTCGGAAGCCGAGGCGCGGTAATGGCGGGACCCACCTGGCGGCCCGTCCCGTCGTGCGCGTGGGTGGGCAGACTATCCTCCCCACGTGGCGCCGCACGATAGGACCGTCTCGATGGCGGCAGGGAAGCGTATCCGATACGCCGCCTGTTTTCCCGCCGCGACTTACGAATAATGGCCCCTCGCTGAACAAATCCGACTTCGGCGAGTCGGCCCAAAGAAACAGCGGCCGAGTCTCAGAGTCGGCGCTGGGAAGATTGAAACTGTTGAAGCCCCACAAGGCGGCGCGCCGCAGGCTTCACCAGCCGGGGACTATCGTCGAGTAATGGGCCACGGGTAGGCCGACCCGGGACCCAGGATCTTTCAAGACATCAGGGCAGGCCGCGCCCCTCTGGTCGAGTCCCAGCTGGCGACCTTCGGAGAGGCCGAGTCCCAAAGGGCGATCCCCCGAAAAGCCGAGCCCCAGACGACGACTTTAAAGCAAGCCGACTCCCTGCTTGCGACCTCCAAAAGTGCCGACTATGGGAGTCGGCCCGCGACCTTTCACGAAGACCGATGCAGGGCACGGCCCCGACGTGGCCGTCCCTTCCTGCCTACGAGGGGTTGGCATGGCTCTGATGAGTCAGACGCCGAAGATCTCCCGCGAGGCGCGCATGCTGCCGTGCCTCCTCGACCTCGCATACAGGCGTGATGCACTGTGCCCACGACGCCGCCTGACGCCCGAGATCGCAGGCCACCCGTCAGTGGGTGAATCAGAGAGGCAGAGTGCCAGAAGACGGCCCTGAGGGAGTCGGCCTCCACGGAGTCGGCCGCCTCCCCGCTAGGGCCCCATGAGCCATAAACCAGATTAGATGGGGAGTGGCGACAGTGGTCACCTGACAGACGGTGGCACTGTTGCAACGACCCCATGACCAAGCCTCGCCATCGAGTATTGCAAGTTGTTCGGCTCGTCTGTGGGACCCACCAGTCGGCGGGCCCCAGATGCCGGCAGGAAGGACGGCGGCATGAGAGACAGACGGCTGGGGGCCACGCCCAGACAGATTACTATTGTACCCTCGGGGGGTAGGCCTATATAAACCCCCCGGGGCACCCATGCAAAGGGTTCGGCCTTTGATAGAGTTAGACACATAGACAGGGGAGGAGAGAGCCAGCCTAGCTCCCTCCTGCCTCCCGATACAGCTCTAGGAGCACCCTTGTAACCTTTTCGCCATAGTGACCATGCGGAGACCCCGCAGAGCAGCAGTAGGGGTGTTATCTCCCCGGAGAGCCCTGAAGCTGGGTAAGATTCGCCGGCGTGCATGTCTGTGCCTCATTCCGTTTCCAGGCACAGGCGACGTTCTACTCGCCCCCACCATGATAAGCCATCCTTTGGCATATGTCGCACCCAACCCCCGACAGAGATAGTATGATAAGATAAATACATTTTTGGTATTTTATAATATAGATGCAAAAAGCAAAGATGCAAATAAAAATAGATTGGAAGCAAATATGATAAGAGATAGACCCGGGGGCCATAGGTTTCACTAGTGGCTTCTCTCAAGATAGCATAAGTATTACGGTGGTGAACAAATTACTGTCGAGCAATTGATAGAAAAGCGAATAATTATGAGATTATCTAGGCATGATCATGTATATAGGCATCACATCCGCAACAAGTAGACCGACTCCTGCCTGCATCTACACTATTACTCCACACATCGACCGACTCCTGCCTGCATCTAGAGTATTAAGTTCATAAGAACAGAGTAATGCCTTAAGCAAGATGACATGATGTAGAGGGATAAACTCAAGCAATATGATATAAACCCCATCTTTTTATCCTCGATGGCAACAATACAATACGTGCCTTGCAACCCTTTTCACTTTGGTAAGGACACCGCAAGATTGAACCCAAAGCTAAGCACTTCTCCCATGGCAAGAAAGATCAATCTAGTAGGCCAAACCAAACTGATAATTCGAAGGGACTTGCAAAGATAACTCAATCATACATAAAAAAATTTAGAGAAGATTCAAATATTATTCATAGATAAACTTGATCATAAACCCACAATTCATCGGATCTCGACAAACACACCGCAAAAAGAGTTTACATCGAATAGATCTCCACAAGAGAGGGGGAGAACATTGTATTGAGATCCAAAAAGAGAGAAGAAGCCATCTAGTTAATAACTATGGACCCGTAGGTCTGTGGTAAACTACTCACAACTCATCGGAGGGGCTATGGTGTTGATGTAGAAGCCCTCCATGGTCGATTCCCCCTCCGGCGGAGCGCCGACGAAGGCTCCAAGATGGGATCTCGCGGATACAGAAGGTTACGGTGGTGGACATTGTGTTTCGTTGGCTCCCTGGATGTTTTCGGGGTATGTAGGCCTATATAGGAGGAAGAAGTACGTCGGTGGCCGCCCGAGGGGCCCACGAGATAGGGGGGCGCGCCCTACCCTCTCGTGGCCGCCTCGGCTGCTTCTTGACTTGCACTCCAAGTCCTCCGATCACGTTCGTTCCAAAAATCACGCTCTCGAAGGTTTCATTCCGTTTGGACTCCGTTTGATATTCCTTTTCTTCGAAATACTGAAATAGGCAAAAAAAACCATGTGGGCTGGGCCTCCGGTTAGTAGGTTAGTCCAAAATGATATAAATGTGTAAAGTAAAGCCTATAAACATCCAAAAGGGGTAATATAATAGCATGGAACAATCAAAAATTATAGATACATTGGAGACGTATCTCCCCAAGCTTAATTCCTACTTGTCCTCGAGTAGTGTCAGGACCCCAAATCAATGCCACATTGATCTAGCATGTAACACCTCATATCACTTTGCGGCCTCACGCATGGTATTCCCACGGGTGTCGCCTTACCTTTGCCCGGGACCGTTTGCGCCTTTTGGCACACGTATATGATAGTGTCGCTAGCATCCATATGATAAGGAGCCCGGGCTGACATGGCTAGTCGTAAACCCAAAGTGGCACAAACTTACAGGACAGCATCCATGACCCAACATCGAACGTGTCGGTCATCACGAAAGTGAATCAGTGCTGTAGCACTGGCTAGCACGACCGTGAACTGGTTGTAGCGGGCTAACAGGACTACGGTATTCATCGCGTGACATTTCCCGAATGGACAGACACAGGAACGAAGAAGGACACATGCCAGCCAGCCTAAGTGTTCAGGAGCAGTAGCAAGCTACCATGGCTCAGTGGAATCACTAGGAGACATTTCCCGATAAGAGAGGCTACTAAGGATAAACAACTAGATAGTCAGATCCCACACATACCAAGCATTTCAATAACATACACACAATATGCTCGATATGTGCAAATACAACATGGCATCACAACATGACTCTACAACTCAAGTATTTTATTCAATAGGCTCCGAGGAGCGAGATATTACAAACATGGGTCTCATGACACAGCATTCAAAGCACACAAGTCAAAGCACAAGCGGAAGCTTAACATGTTTGAGTACAGACATCTACAAATGAAAAAGGCTGAGAAGCCTGACTATCTACCAGATCCTGCCGAGGGCACAAGATCGTAGCTGAGGTAACAAGCTAAACATCGAAGTCCACGTGGAACTACTAGTGAGACTGAAGTATCTCTGCAAAAACATAAAATAGGCAAACGCGAGTACAAATGTACCCAGCAAAACTTACATCAGAACTATCTACATATGCATCATTATCAACAAGGGGGTGGTGGAGTTTAATCGCAGCAAGCCAAAGATTGACACGGTGGCTATCCCGATCTACATCGCGTGTAACTCTTTTGAGGTGGCGCACACGAGTCCACATATTCACCATATCAATACACCACTATGGATCCGCTCCGCCTCCCCACGAGAACGCCATCCATACCACTCATGCTTATCTTGCGATTTTAGAGTATCCACTTTCACTTGTCTATGAACCTGCACAGCAACCCAGAAGTCCTTTACCGTGGACACGGCTATTCAATAGATAATGTTAACCCTGCAGGGTGTACTTCTTCACACGCCTCGCCACTTACCGCCATGTACACGTCATGTATCTCGGCAACCTTCAAGCGGAAGCCTGGCGAGGGAGTCGTCCACAACCTGACTAATCACACAAGTCTCTCGTCCAGGTTTATCGCCTATTCGGGTTCCATCCGCAAGGAGATCCGGCCGGGGTGTCACTCATGGCCCCAAACGATGTGAGCAGGGTTCGCAAGCCCACCTCGACGGGTGGATCTACGCTTGGTACACCATGCCACGGTGCCTAGTCTGTCCCAAGCCCACCTGTACCGGGTGCCACTTGGTAGACTACTAACACTACCTACAAACACCAGAAACTAGTTGCAACTCCTGGACAGAGATCATGTTGATTAATAAGTCGAGAGGGTCGAGTTACGGAACCCAATGTGTGGTAGTAACTGCTCATGGATCACAAACACGTAACTCAGTTCGAGGATGGTTTCAATGAGACAACCCACCATGTACTCCTACATGGCCTCTCACCGCTACCTTTACCAAATCGTGTTCACACACTTAGCTCAAACACGAGAGGACGGTTCACACACCTCGATTCATCCCCGATGAATCGGACCTCGACTCAACTCTAAGCAAGAGAGTGCATGACAAACAAGCATGAATGAGTAGGCACAACAGGGCTCAAACAACTCCTACTCATGCTAGTGGGTTTCATCTATTTACTGTGGCAATGATAGGTCATGCAGAGGATAAAGGGGTTCAGCTACCGCAGTAAGTAACAGATGAATCGTTGTTGTCCTAATGCAGTAAAAGAGAGCAGGAGCGAGAGAGTAGGATTGTATCGGAATGAACAAGGGGGTTTTGATTGCCTGGCACTTCTGAAGATAATATAGTTCTCCATCAGTGTCATCGAATAATCGTCGAAACTACGTTTACTGAGAGGGGACAAACACTGGCAATAGAGAAGAAATACAATCAATGCATTGCACAATATGATGCATGATATGACATGGCAAAATGAGTGTGTTGGGCTAATGCATCTACAACCAGGGTGGTTTGTGCTCATTTGAATCAAAGATTCATATGCAAACTCAAGTTATGGGTTTATAAAGTGCATTGTCATGTTTTGATATAAACAGAAGGTTTAAGTTGCTTAAACATGCATGAAACCAATGCAGGTGGATAGACTGGATTTTTCTGATCATTTTTCATATATAAATTATTTCATTCTCAGTTACGGTTGAATTTATATGAATTTTAGAAGTTTAAGCCTTTTTCAGGATTTTCTGAATAAATAGAATTAAATTAATACCAGAAAAGGATTACTGCGTCAGCCTAACGTCAGAAGGTCAACAGAGCTGCCCCGGGTCAAACCTGACCAGGGGTCCCACCGTCGCTGTCACGGTCTTTGGTTAGGTCGCTAACGCAGGGGCCACCAACGCCGCCACGCCGGTCAACTCAGGCATGTGGGTCCCGTTGGGTTTTAAACTAACCTAAACAGAAACAAAACTGTGATTAATTAGGGCGCGGGGCCCATGCGTCAGTGGCCCAGGGGGTTGGTTAGCGGTGTGATTAGGCCCTAATCACGGCCACATCAGCGGTTAACCGCCGGTGACACACAGACGCGGCGGCGTCGCTCGTCCCGGCGGCTCCAGCGACGAGAGGAGGCGGGGTTGGGCTCTAAGGCTGCATCGCGACGAGGCGCATCGGGTGGTGGCTGCGGGGCTGCCGGAGATGGCCTGAGGCGGCGGCGGCGTCAAGCGGAGTGGCGCCGGAGCATGGCTCGACCGTTGCGACACTACGGGCGTCGGCAGAACGACGGGTACGGCGGGCGAATCACAACGGGGTTAGGGGTAATCGATGGCGGAACTCACAGTGAGGTCGACGGGCGCGAGAACGAGGTCGGGGATGCGTTGGTGCGACCGGAACGGCGACGGCGATCTCGAGCGGCCGAAGGTGAAGACAGCGATGGTGGAGGCGATGCAGAGCTTCCCGGCTCGCGTGGATCGGCAGGAAGGACGGGGGCATCACGGCGGTTCTTCTGGAAGCAACTACGACGCGAGGGGTTGGCGGTGGACGCGGCAACAGTGGGCGGCGGCGACGGCTCCGCTCGGGCGCGAGCGAGGGAACAGAGGAGGGGGCGGGAGAGCCAGAGAGCGAGAGGAAAGTGAGGGGATGCGTCGGGCGTCTCCGTGGCGTGAGGGGGAGGCAGGAGGTGGCAAGCAGGAGGTTGCCGCGTTCGACTGCGCGCTCGCCACGCACCTGCTTCTCCTTTTGGCAGAAGGTTGAAGAAGCAGGCAGCACTGGCTGGGCTGGGCCAGCCAACTGGGCTGCCAGGTGGCCTGGCCAGGTGGGTTGCCAGGTATAGGTAAGCTGGGTCAGGTTAGTTTCCTTCCTTTTTTCACATTTCTGTTTCTGTTTTCTAATATTTTAATTCTGTTTTGATTTGATTCACAGCCCAAATCATTTAGTAGCTTCTAAAAATATTTATGTGGCTTGATGCAATATATTCAAAGCCACTCATAGGTTTTTTTCAGAATTGTTGGACTTGCTATTCTTTTATAGAAACATTAAGTCCAACTCAAATATTTATTGATTTAAATCCAAATAGCCAAAATAATTCCTCAAAAATGTTCCATATTTTTGGTTTGGACCAAAACCCTTGCCAAAGATATTAAACATCATTGAAGAGCATTTTGGAAACATTGGATGCATTTTCCAGGGTTATTTGCCCTTCTTTTAATTAAAATTTTGAGGCTTCAAAATTTCCTCAATTCAAGTTTCAAAATTTTAAACATGATGCAAGCAAGATGCAAACACTAGGCAGCACCAGAAGCTAGGGATGTGACAACTCACCCCTACTAAACAAGAATCTCATCCCGAGATTCAGGCGTAGGGTAAGATGAAGGGGAAACGCAACTAACACAATCTTCACGATCCAGGTTGCACTTCAAATGAACGATGATTCAATCACCATCTTGTCTCGACGTCTTGCTTTGAGAACTCCAACTAACATGACAACGAGAGGGAAAGAAAGATTCTGGAAGGATCGATCTTCTCGAAGGTCGAACAACTCAGGATCAACTCATGGAATGAGACATTGAAACATCTCTCGAGCTGAGACATGAAGCATACATCTGAAGGAATGGAGTGAGATAGATGACGAGGGTTCACTAGGTAGACAGCAATTCTACCCTTAAGAGGGTGGTGAATGGTTGTCATCGTAGCGAGGAGTTGAGTTGCCATGATACCATAACGATGCACCTTAGGTAAGGTGACTCGTAGAAATATCCCCTTAAGTGGCAAAAAGAATTACCTTCGATTCAGAGATCATTGAAACTCTTTATACCAGCCTAAGGCAATTCACCAACAATTGTTTGACGGAGTTCGAAGGAATGGCATACTCAGATCGGAATGGAAACTATGGTTATAGAACAACTCGGCAAACGGAAGGCACATTCCAATTGATACCGAGAATATAACCCAGCGACTGAACGTGCTCTCAAGAACTTGAGCATTTCCATATTCATCAAGGTCTTACCAATATCCACCTCAAGGATCCTGGCAATACAACATTCCACCATGATGAATACCGGTGGAGGATGCAGATGCAAAGGATGATAACACTTCCTCAGATTTCACCTTAGTGAGGCCAAGAAAACAAAATCTGGACGATCGACCGAGAGACATTTAGTACTCCGCTTCTAATGTTCTCCTTGATGTGCTAGCTACCACGATCATGCTTTAAAGCATCGACATGGCCATCAAGTAAAGGCCGGACTTCGAGAGCACAAAATCCATAAGCATCAATTTCTAGAATAAGTCATGCGAGATCCTCATGGGAGGTGACCAAACGGCTTAATCAAGATACTACAACAATAGTGCTTCCAGCTAGGTGCGTCCACTTCACTGGAACCTATATCATAGTTCTTGGAAGAGGTTCCAACCATCATATCTGCCTGAGATTCAGATCCGGTTGGTAACAGAATATTTCAGACAACATGTCTGGAAAAGAAGGTTTGCAACACAAACCGACGAGATAATGTTGCGAGATTCTCGGGAAATGAACTACGGTAGTAAGCTCCAAAACATGAACTGGTTCTGCTACACACATGTGAACACGCTATCCCGGACAAGCATGACCACACAGAAGTCTTATAATAAAATACTACCGAGTTCAGGTGGGGAACCATCATCGAGGATATCGAAGTCCTAACATAAGTCATGATTCTTAAGAAGGAACTTCTTCTCCTTGAACAAATCAATCAGTGGCTTGGTGTGCTACGGAATACATATGGAGTGGAGGCAATTAATCTACCAAACCATAGTATACTTTGCACATGTGTTTCTAATTTGGGATGATTCCAGGGGAAACAAAACAAACCTTTCTCAAATTCATGGTGGCAACTTACACAAAATGCACGTGAACTTGGAGAAAGTCACTTCTTTCTCCAAACATATACTTAATGAACGGGGCATGAAGAAAATGCTTACACAAGTTTCCAACACTAGCTGGATGTTCAACACGAATCATGGAGGAGACAAAATGCTGCTGATGGTGGACTCAACAACAACTCATCAGAATTTCCATATAACTGGACTTCCACCATCATGTGAACACGGTGATAGCATTGGTCAGACCAAAAGATGTAATGGTGTATGCTCGAGGAATCAACAACGAGTAAGACAACATTACGAACATCGTTGGTTCTAATTTGATTTGAGAATAGCCCACACTCAAATCAAAGTTTTGACAAGATAATAGGTCCAACAACTGATCACAGGGACCAATCGATGAAGACATCATCTTTCTTCAACATACATACAAGATATCCCTTAATATGAACTAAGTCAGAGAAGCCTTTATCTTCCAGCTCTCCAAGTTGTTGTTTAGCTTAACCAACTAGCTCAGGGGTATCCAACACGGATTCTTGGAGAAAGGGTGGTTTACAGGAATAAACCAACTTGATCACGAACTCAACATAAGGGTCAGGGGACAACCTGGTAATACTTCCAAGAAGATATTCGGGAAATCACGAACCACTGATATGTTACTAAGCTCGAGAACAATCTTGCTTTTCAGGGCAAGACGATATGATCAATAGAGCGGTGATTTGAAATAATCCTAACTCATCGATCGAGGAGTGCACCAGGAGAATGGACTAGGTAGCACGATCAATCTTAGAATGATGATTCAATAACCAACATGCTAAGAATGAAATTATTGTCCTTTAACTACCAAGCAACAGATTTGCTAGGAGTATTGAGTTCACACATCACGATTCACTTGTCGGCACTCCGGCTGCAACAACACGGAACCGAGGAATGAATAAGGATGGCGAGAAGTATCACTACGTCAAGAATTCACAAGAGATGGTGAAATTCTCATGACAATCCCGACGTAAAGAGGGTAACACTCCAAGGTGGAACAGACCAAAAGCTTGATTGCATTTGATCTGCGGAATACAACTGCTTTGACCCAATCCTAGAAATGGATGAGGTACTGGAGTTTGTTTCTCCTAGTCATTCTGAACTAGAATGGCTTGACGGACCACAAGAATGTTAGGCACCGATGAACGTATGCACGCATACTCTTGACTACAATTGATAGACGGAGGTCAGAAGACAACTAGGGGGGACAACTCAAAAGAACATACGATTTTCTGAGTTGTGGACGCATGGATTAGAATGATGAACCAAGTTCAACAGGTTTCTTCCGGATAACCCATGCAGAAAGGTTGAACTGGCAGAGCCGCAAAATAGAATGGAGAACCTATCGATAGCACTCTGGTTGTGATCTTTTGGTTCAAAGAACTCCTGCCAAAAATGGTTCATGGTATTTGGAAGAACGATATAACACAGACCTCGAGGACTATCGCAAGGGTTACTAATATCCTAAAGGAACTAGCAAACACTATCAACACGAGGTAAGTAGGGTGAATCTCGGGTTCAAAACCCAAGGAGTAGAATACCTACTACTAAGTGGCATCACGGGATGCTTTCAAGAATAAAGGCCAGAATCATCACACTGGGAACACAAATCATGGCTAGCTTACTAGGTGGTACTCTAAGACACCTAGGGTCATAATACTAGCTCCAACATATATACCGAGGCAATGAAGTACCTCAACACACTAGTTGGTGTGGTTAATCTGGCCAAAGGAACATCGGAACGGTAAGAAGGGATTTGCAAATGCATCAGACTATTTAGAAACCTGGGATGACTCGGAAAGCATAACGGCTGTAAATGCTCAAAAGAATTTAGACATGCTACAAAAATGGTGGCATCGCCACTCAGAAGCACAATATCAAGGTTTCGAGATCAACAATTAACATACGAAAGTAGTAGGAACTTAACTGAGGCTTGAACCCAACAATCCTATAAGTCTATGGATTAGTAACACATGATCCTAATAGAAAGAAGAGAAGGCCTAGTTCTTAACCCCGTAGAGAAGAAGAGGGTGACTCAGATCAGAAGGACATAAGTTAAAGGAGTAAAAAGAGCCTTACGTTCCATCCCACAATCAATTCCCCTACATATAACTAAAGCATTTCTCGACTCAACTTCGACCAGTTTGGCTTGGTAATCCTACAGGCAGTCAAGCTCTAATACCAAAGCTGTCAGGACCCCAACTCAATGCCACATCGATCTAGCATGTAACACCTCATATCACTTTGCGGCCTCACGGACGGTATTCCCACGGGTGTCGCCTTACCTTTGCTCGGGACCGTTTGCGCCTTTTGGAACACGTATATGATAGTGTCGCTAGCATCCATATGATAAGGAGCCCGGGCTGACATGGCTAGTCGTAAACCGAAAGTGGCACAAACTTACAGGGACAGGCATCCATGACCCAGCATCGACGTGTCGGTCATCATCGAGTGAATCCAGGCTGTAGCACTGGGCTAGCACGACTCCGGTGAACCGGGCTGTAGCGGGCTAACAGGACTCCGGTATTCATCGCGTGACATTTCCCCGAATGGACAGACACAAGAACAAAGAAGGACACATGCCGGCCAGCCCAAGTGTTCCGGAGCAGTAGCAAGCTACCATGGCTCAGTGGAATCACTAGGAGACATTTCCCGGTAAGAGAGGCTACTAAGGATAAACAACTAGATAGTCAGATCCCACACATACCAAGCATTTCAATAACATACACACAATATGCTCGATATGTGCAAATACAACATGGCATCACAACATGACTCTACAACTCAAGTATTTTATTCAATAGGCTCCGAGGAGCGAGATATTACAAACATGGGTCTCATGACCCAGCATTCAGAGCACACAAGTCAAAGCACAAGCGGAAGCTTAACATGTCTGAGTACAGACATCTACAAATGAAAAAGGCTGAGAAGCCTGACTATCTACCAGATCCTGCCGAGGGCACAAGATCGTAGCTGAGGTAACAAGCTAAACATCGAAGTCCACGTGGAACTACTAGTGAGAGTCAAGTCTCTCTGCAAAACATAAAATAGGCAAACGTGAGTACAAATGTACCCAGCAAGACTTAAATCGGAACTATCTACATATGCATCATTATCAACAAGGGGGGTGGTGGAGTTTAACTGCAGCAAGCCAGCTTTGACTCGGTGGCTATCCTGATCTACGACTGCATGTAACTCTTTTGAGGTGGCGCACACGAGTCCACATATTCACCATATCAATACACCACTATGGATCCGCTCCCGTTTCCCTACGAGAACGCCATCCATAGCACTCACGCTTATCTTGCGTATTTTAGAGTATCCACTTTCACTTGTTTATGAACTGTACAGGCAACCCAGAAGTCCTTTACCATGGACACGGCTATTCTAATAGATAATGTTAACCCTGCAGGGGTGTACTTCTTCACACACGCTCTCGCCACTTACCGCCATGTACACGTCATGTATCTCGGCAACCTTCAAGGGGAAGCCTGGAGAGGGAGTCGGCCACGACCTGACTAATCACACAAGTCTCTCGTCCAGGTTTATCGCCTATTCGGGTTCCATCCGCAAGGAGATTCGGCCGGGGTGTAGCTCATGGCCCCAAACGATGTGAGCAGGGTTCCCAAGCCCACTTCGACGGGTGGATCTACGCTTGGTACACCGTGCCATGGTGCCTAGTCTGTCCCAAGCCCACCTGTATCGGGTGCCACTTGGTAGACTACTAACACTACCTACAAACACCAGAAACTAGTTGCAACTCCTGGACAGAGATCATGTTGATTAATAAGTCGAGAGGGGTCGATTTACCGGAACCCAATGTGTGGTAGTAACTGTTCATGGATCACAAACACAGAACTCAGTTCCTGAGGATGGTTTCAATGAGACAACCCACCATGTACTCCTACATGGCCTCTCACCGCTACCTTTACCAAATCGTGTTCACACACTTAGCTCACACACAGTAGGACATGTTCACACACCTCTTATTCATCCCCGATGAATCAGACCTGACTCAACTCTAAGCAGTAGCAGGCATGACAAACAAGCATGAATGAGTAGGCACAACAGGGCTCAAACAACTCCCACTCATGCTAGTGGGTTTCATCTATTTACTGTGGCAATGACAGGTCATGCAGAGGATAAAGGGATTCAGCTATCACAGCAAGTAACAGATGAATCGTTGTTGTCCTAATGCAGTAAAAGAGAGCAGGAGCGAGAGAGTAGGATTGTATCGGAATGAACAAGGGGGTTTTGCTTGCCTGGCACTTCTGAAGATAATATAGTTCTCCATCGGTGTCATCGAATAATCGTCGGAACCACGTTTACTAAGAGGGGACAAACACTTGCAATAGAGAAGAAATACAATCAATGCAATGCACAATATGATGCATGATATGACATGGCAAAATGAGTGTGTTGGGCTAATGCATCTACAACTAGGGTGGTTTGAGCTCATTTGAATCAAAGATTCATATGCAAACTCAAGTTATGGGTTTATAAAGTGCATTGTCATGTTTTGATATAAACAGCAGGTTTAAGTTGCTTAAACATGCATGAAACCAGTGCAGATAGATAGACTGGATTTTTCTGATCATTTTTCATATATAAATTATTTCATTCCGAGTTACGGTTGAATTTATATGAATTTTAGAAGTTTAAGGCTTTTTCTGGATTTTCTGAATAAATAGAATTGAATTAATACCAGAAAAGGATTACTGAGTCAGCCTGACGTCAGTGTGACGTCAGCAGGTCAACAGAGCTTCCCCGGGTCAAACCTGACCAGGGGGTCCCACTGGTCAGTGTCATGGTGCTGGTTAGGTCGCTGACGTGTGGGCCCAGTCAACGTCCACGTCAGCGGGTCAACTCAGGCATGTGGGTCCCGCTGGGTTTTAAACTAACCTAAACAGAAACAAAACTGCGATTAATTAGGGAGCAGGGCCCATGCATCAGTGGCCCAGGGGGTTGGTTAGCGGTGTGATTAGGCCCTAATCGCAGCCACGTCAGCGGTTAACCGCCCGTGACACACAGATGCGGCGGCGTCACTCGTCCCGAGGAACCCAGCGACGAGAGGAGGCGGGGTTGGGCTCTAAGGATGCAGCGCGACAAGGCGCATCGGGTGGTGGCTGCGGGGCTGCCGGAGATGGCCTGAGGCGGCGGCGGCGTCAAGCGGAGCGGCGCCGGAGCACGGCTCCACCATTGCGACGCTACGGGCGTCGGCGGAACAACGGGTACGGCGGGCAAAACACAATTGGGTTAGGGGTAATCGACGGCGGAGCTCACAGTGAGGTCGACGGGCGCGAGAACGAGGTCGGGTATGCGTTGGTGCGACCGGAACAGCGACAGCGATCTCGAGCGGCCGGAGGTGAAGACGGCGATGGTGGAGGCAATGCAGAGCTTCCCGACTCGCGTGGATCGGCAGGAAGGATGAGGGCATCATGGCGGTTCTTCTGGAAGCAACTACGAGGCGAGGGGTTGGCGGTGGACACGGCGGCGACGGCTCCGCTCGGGCGCGAGCGAGGGAACAGAGGAGGGGGCGGGAGAGCCAGAGAGCGAGGGGAAAGTGAGGGGATGCGTCGGGTGTCTCCGTGGCGTGAGGGGGAGGCAGGAGGTGGCGCGTTGGTTGCTTGGCTGCCACACGACTCGCTTCTCCTTCCGCGAAGGTTGAAGAAGCGAGCAGCGCTGGCTGGCTGGGTCACCAACTGGGCCGCCAGTGGCTGGCAGTGGGCTGCTGTGCATGTAAGCTGGGTCAGGTTAGTTTCGTTCCTTTTTTTTCACATTTCTGTTTCTGTTTTCTAATATTTCAATTCAGTTTTGATTTGATTCACAACCCAAATCATTTAGTAGCTTCTGAAAATATTTATGTGGCTTGATGCAATATATTCAAAGCCACTCACAGGTTTTTTCAGAATTGTTGGACTTGCTATTCTTTTATAGAAAAATTAAGTCCAACTCAAATATTTATTGATTTAAATCCAAATAGCCAAAATAATTCCTCAAAAATGTTCCATATTTTTGGTTTGGACCAAAACCCTTGCCAAAGATATTAAACATCATTGAAGAGCATTTTGGAAACATTGGATGCATTTTCGAGGGTTATTTGCCCTTCTTTTAATTAAAATTTTGAGGCTTCAAAATTTCCTCAATTCAAGTTTCAAAATTTTAAACATGATGCAAGCAAGATGCAAACACTAGGCAGCACCAGAAGCTAGGGATGTGACAAGTAGGTAAATGATAAAAAAGAAAATTTTGATGTGGAATGCTACCTAGCATAATTCTCAATGTAATTTTCTTTATTGTGGCATGAATGTTCAGATCCAAATGATACAAAATAAAAGTTCATATTAACATGAAATGGTGATACTTCAAGCATACTAATCAAAGTAATCATGTCTTCTCAAAATAACATGGCTAAAGAAAGTTATCCCTACAAAATCATATAGTCTGGCTGTTCCTCTATCTTCATCACACAAAGTATTTAATCATGCACAACCCCGATGACAAGCCAAGCAATTGTTTCATATTTTAATAATCTCAAACTCTTTCAACTTTCACGCAATACATGAGCGTGAGCCATGGACATAACACTATATGTGGAATAGAATGGTGGTTGTGGAGAAGACAAAAACGAGAAGATAGTCTCACATCAACTAGGCGTATAAACGGGCTATGGAGATGCCCATTAATAGATATCAATGTAAGTGAGTAGGGATTTCCATGCAACGGATGCACTAGAGCTATAAATATATGAAAGCTCAACAAAGGAAACTAAGTGGGTGTGCATCCAACTTGCTTGCTCACGAAGACCTAGGGCATTTTGAGGAAGGCCATCATTGAAATATACAAGCCAAGTTCTATAAAGAAAAATTCCCACTAGTATAAGAAAGTGACAACATATGAGACTCTCTATCATGAAGATCATGGTGCTATTTTGAAGCACAAGTGTGGAAAAAGAGATAGTAGCATTATCCCTTCTCTCTTTTTCTCTCATTTTATTTTTTTTTCTCTTTTTTTCTTTTTCTCTTTTTTTTCTTTGGCCTTTCCTTTTTTTGGCCTTTCTCTTCCCCCCTTTTTTTTCTTTTTGTAAAGTCCGAAGTTTCATCCCGACTTGTGGGGGAATCATAGTCTTCATCATCCTTTCCTCACTAGGACAATGCTCTAATAATGAAAATCATGACACTTTTATGGATTTACAACTCAAGAATTACAACTCAATGCTAGAACAAGATATGACTCTATATGAATGCCTCCGGCGGTGTACCGGGATATGCAATGAATCAAGAGCGACATGTATGAAAATTATGAAGGTGGCCTTGCCACAAATACGATGTCAACTACATGATCAAGCACAAAGCAATATGATAAAAGTAATGCGTTTCATATGAACGGAACGGTGGAAAGTTGCATGGCAATATATCTCGGAATGGCTATGGAAATGCCATAATAGGTAGGTATGGTGGCTGTTTTGAGGAAGGTAAATGGTGGGTGTATGGTACCGGCAAAAGTTGCGCGGTACAAGAGAGGCTAGCAATGGTGGAAGGGTGAGGTGCGTATAATCCATGGACTCAACATTAGTCAAAATAACTCATGTACTTGTTGCAAAAATCTAGAAGTCATCAAAAACCAAAGCACTACGCGCATGCCCCTAGGGGATAGATTGGTAGGAAAAGACCATCGCCCGTCCCTGACCGCCACTCATAAGGAAGACAATCAATAAATAAAATTGTGCTCCAACTTCATCACAAAGCGGTTCACCATACGTGCATGCTACAGGAATCACAACACTTAACACAAGTATTTTTCATATCACCTCAACTAGCATGACTCTAATATCACTACCTCCATATCTCAAAACAATTATCAAGCATCATATTGATCATAGCATCCAATTCTTTCCTATGATAGTTTTTATTATACCCAACTTGGATGCTCATCATTCTAGGACTAACTTTGTAACCATAGAAAATACCATGCTGTTCTAAAAGACTCTAAAAAAGATATAAGTGAAGCATGAGAGACTAGCAATTTCTTCAAAATTAAGTCACCACCATTCTCTAAAAAATATAAGTGAAGCACTAGAGCAAAAACTATCAAGCTCAAAAGATATAAGTGAAGCACATAGAGTATTCTAGCAAATCCTAATCAAGTAGGCTTCTCCGAAAAGGTGTGTAAAGCAAGGATGATTGTGGTAAACTAAAAAGCAAAGACTAATATAATACATGACGCTCCAAGCAAAACACATATCATGTGGCGAATAAAAATATAGCTCCAAGTAAAGTTACCAATGAGCGAAGATTTAAAGAGGGATGCCTTCCTGGGCATCCCCAAGCTTAAACTTTGGCTATCCTTGAATATCTTGGGGTGACATGGGCATCCCCAAGCTTAGGCTCTTGCCACTCCTTATTCCATAGTCCATAAAAGCTTACCCAAAACTTGAAAACTTCACAACACAAAACTCAACAGGAAATCTTATAAGCTCCGTTAGTGAAAGAAAACAAAACCACCACATAAGGTACTGTAATGAACTCATTCTTTACTTATTTTGGTGTTAAACCTACTGTATTCCAACTTCTCTATGATTTATAAACTATTTTACTAGCCATAGATGCATCAAAATAAGCAAACAACACACGAAAAACAGAATCTGTCAAAAACAGAACAGTTTGTAGCAATCTGTAACTAACGCAAACTTATGGAACTCTAAAAATCCTACCAAAATATGAAGGCCTGGAAAATTTGTTTATTCATCAGCAGAAAAAAGAATGAACACAAAAGAACATTTCTGTGATTTAACAAAACTAAATTCGTGCGTGCACAGTTTCTGTTTTTCAGCAGAATCAAATCAACTATCATCATAGGTTATCCTATAGGTTCTACTTGGCACAAACACTAATTGAAAGATAAAAACATATCTAAACAGGAGGTCGATGCAAGATTTATTACTAAACAGGAACAAAAACAAAAAACACAAAGAAAATTGGGTTGCCTCCCAACTAGCGCTATCGTTTAACGCCCCTAGCTAGGCATAAAAGCGAAGATAGATCTAAGTAGTGCCATCTTTGGCACTCATCTTCTTAAAGGAGTTATTCTCAAGTCCGGGAGGCTCTTTGCATTTCCCTTCATGCTCAGAGATCCTATGATCTAAGGCATCCAACCGCTTATTGTAAAGTGTGATCAAATTATTCATGCGGTTGATACTTGCAACAATATTTTTAAAAGGTTCAACAAGTTTTTGCAATTCAACGAGTTTCTCTAAAATTTGGGTTCCTTCAAGAGATAAAGATGATCTTTCTTGTCGGGGAAGTACTCCTACTATCCCCTCTAAAATTTCATAAGCGGAACTAGGATCAATTTCAATAAATTCCCCTTTTGCGGCAACATCAAGGAGATGTTTGTTGGGTAAGGTTAACTAAACCTGGGCAAACGTCGGGCCGGGCCGGGTTTCGGGCCGGGCTTGTAAAAGCCCGACCTTCATTTCTCAAGCCCGAGCCCGGCCCGAAGCCCGAAATACTCCATATTTTCAAGCCCGAGCCCGGCCCGAAATCAAGCCCGAAGCCCGAAAGCCCGGCCCGAATGCTGTTTTTTAGTACACGCACGTGCAAGCCCGACCCGAAGCCCGAAAGCCCAGCCCGAAATACAGAAAAAAATGAAGCCCGAGCCCGGCCCGAACTATCTGTCGGGCTGCAAAACAAAGCCCGAGCCCGGCCCGAATGTCAAGCCCGGCCCGGCCCGGCCTGGGTTTTTCGGGCCGGGCTCGGGCCGGGTCGTCGGGCCGGGCTGCCTATGCCCGGGTTTAAGGTTAACCCAATGTAAAAATTGCGAATTAAAATCTTGAAATCTCCTTCTAAAGCACAACTACGATAAGATTCTAACATCCTAAACCAAGCATATTTTAGATTTTCACCTTGTCTTTGCTTGAAGTGGAGAACTTCAAAGTCGGGAGATGAAGGGAGAAAAACTGAGCTAGCCATGACGACAACGTAAACGATCTAACACACGAGCAAACAGAAAAATGCAAGTGGAAGAGAGAGGGCGAATAAAATGGCAAGGGTGAAGTGGGGGAGAGGAAAACGAGAGGCAAATGGCAAATAATGTAAATGCGAGGGAGATGGGTTTGTGATAGGCACTTGGTATATCTTGACTTGAGCGAAGACCTCCCCGGCAACGGCACCAGAAATCCTTCTTGCTACGTCTTGATCTTGCGTTGGTTTTCCTTGAAGAGGAAAGGGTGATGCAGCAATAGTAGCGTAAGTATTTCCCTCATTTTTTGCGAACCAAGGTATCAATCCAGTAGGAGGCTCCTCAAAAGTCCCACGCACCTACACAAACAAACAAAGAACTCGCAACCAACGCAATAAAGGGGTTGTCAATCCCTTCACGGCCACTTGCGAAAGTGAGATCTAATAGAGATAGTATGATAAGATAAATATATTTTTGGTATTTTATAATATAGATGCAAAAAGTAAAGATGCAAATAAAAGTAGATTGGAAGAAAATATGATAAGAGATAAACCCGGGGGGCATAGGTTTCACTAGTGGCTTCTCTCAAGATAGCATAAGTATTACGGTGGTGAACAAATGACTGTCAAGCAATTGATAGAAAAGCGAATAATTATGAGATTATCTAGGCATGATCATGTATATAGGCATCACGTCCGCAACAAGTAGACCGAGTCCTTCCTGCATCTACTACTATTACTCCACACATCGACCGACTCCTGCCTGCATCTAGAGTATTAAGTTCATAAAGAATAGAGTAACACATTATGAAAGATGACATGATGTAGAGGGATAAACTCAAGCAATATGATATAAACCCCATCTTTTTATCCTCGATGGCAACAATACAATACATGCCTTGCAACCCTTTATGTCACTGGGTAAGGACACCGCAAGATTGAACCCAAAGCTAAGCACCTCTCCCATGGCAAGAAAGATCAATCTAGTAGGCCAAACCAAACTGATAATTAGAAGAGACTTGCAAAGATAACTCAATCATACATAAAATAATTTAGAGAATATTCAAATATTATTCATAGATAAACTTGATCATAAACCCATAATTCATCGGATCTCGACAAACACACCGCAAAAAGAGTTTACATCGAATAGATCTCCACAAGAGAGGGGGAGAACATTGTATTGAGATCCAAAAAGAGAGAAGAAGCCATCTAGCTAATAACTATGGACCCGTAGGTCTATGGTAAACTACTACAACTCATTGGAGGGGCTATGGTGTTGATGTAGAAGCCCTCCGTGGTCAATTCCCCCTCCAGTGGAGCGCCGGCGAAGGCTCCAAGATGGGATCTCGCGGATACAGAAGGTTACGATGGTGGAAATTGTGTTTCGTTGGCTCCCTGGATGTTTTCAGGGTACGTAGGTTTATATAGGAGGAAGAAATACGTCGGTAGCCGCCCGAGGGGCCCACGAGATAGGGGGTGGGCCATGTAGGGGGGGGAGCGCCCTACCCTCTCGTGGCCCCTTGGCTGCTTCTTGACTTGCACTCCAAGTCCTCTGGATCACGTTCGTTCCAAAAATCACGCTCCCGAAGGTTTCATTCCGTTTGGACTCCGTTTGATATTCCTTTTCTTCGAAATACCGAAATAGGCAAAAAAACAGCAATATGAGCTGGGCCTCCTTTTAGCAGGTTAGTCCCAAAAATGATATAAATGTGTAAAATAAAGCCCATAAACATCCAAAAGGGGTAATATAATAGCATGGAACAATCAAAAATTATAGATACGTTTGCGACATATCAGCTCCTTCCAGCCGGCCCAAGGTGGCAAGAAAAAGGCCTTCAGCATCCCAGCTGGGCTACCAACTCAATCAGGCGCAGGGAGAAGTTGCCTCGCTCCAGAACGGTTTTTGGCTCGCCACCGGAAGTAAGAAGTTACCTTAGATGCTAGATATGAGAAGTTTTGGAGAAGCTAGGGAGTTTCAGAACATGCCCATAATAAGAAGGAACTGTGTGCGCTACTGTTATTAATCTCACACGTTGTTTCTTGGTTGGTCGTGTGTGCAATAGAGATTCATAGCACACATAGTGATCTGAGAAGCATGTCTGATCTTGACATTTATAACACACGTTTTGCTTTCGTAAACCATGTGCATTGTAATGGCCTACAGAGCATAATTTATCCCTAATTTAATCCCTGCATTTAAAATTCAAAGAGTTTGAATTTGAAATAGATTTTTAATCTTAAAGTAGGAAATCACTTATTTCATATTGAATCTTGTTTATTACAAATATGGGTTCAAGAACGAATGCATAATTTGACGCACATCTATATATACTAAAGAACTACAAAAGCACCAAGTAAAGAATGATGAACCACAATTGTACTAAAGACACTAAACAGAGAGGCGAAATACATTATGGTTGCTGGAGAAGGTGAAGTAGAATGCTCATATTTTGCCCTCCTCCATGCCTAATGCGCGCATGACTCTAGGCCAATCCCTTGTGATGGACGCCTGACCATCCTTCACTGTCTTCATTAGGACACCTTCATTGCATATCCACCAATCATGTACTTTGCGAGGTAATCTTGAGTAAACTGCTTTGGGAACCACTGCAAACGAAAAAGATTCAGACATTGTTGTCTAACACCCATTATGGGTAGTAAAAAGAGAAGTCTACACAGTTTGTGCAACATCCCAAATTTTCAATTTGGAATGTTATACAATAGATCATCATTGCATATCATATTGTATTGCATTTTGGCTTGATCCAAGAAATTCTACGCAACTCAAGGACCCATGGAGAGAGTTGGGGATTTCGTTATTTTCATATTTGAATTTTCTCAAATTTTGAAAATAGGATCATTTGATTTTAATTATTTTATCTTCGAATATTTCAATTATAAAAATAAGAGAGAGGGAATAAAATAACTTTCCCAAATAAAGAAATATTGGAGATTTAATAATAAAATCAAATAAGATTCTATTTCGGAGTTTTATCGCTATTTTATTTGAATTAGGAAAAATACGCGTTTTTTCAAAATTGCATTTTAGGCCCAAATAAATGTTCATCCTGTCCGGCTTATTTTTAGAGGACGGGGAAAATTTATTTCAGGATTTTTGGAGTCCGTTTACTTGGGCATTGTGGGCAACCGGACTCCGTCCGCCAAAGACATTTATAAGCCTTGAGCTGCCCATTTGCCCCCCAGCCAGCGCCGCCACGAAACCCTAACCTAGCTGCGCCTCGATCCGGCGCCGCCGCCGATTACCGCCCGCCGCTAGTTTCCACCGCCGCCGTCGCCCTCGCCCGCCGCCGCTTCTTCTTGCCCGTCGCCGCCGCCTTGTAAGCGCCGCCGCCTTGCCGCCGCCTCGCCATCGGCAATTGCCGCCGAGCCATTGCCGAGCCGCCGCGCCACCACCCGCCCACCGAGCCCGCCGCCCCACCTCGCCGGAGGTAGCCGCCCGCCGCCGCCAGTTTTCTCTAGAAAGCCACCCGTTTTTTTTAAAAAAAACCGCGGTTGTTTTTTTATGTAGATTGGTTTAGTTTTTTCCTGTTTATTTATTTAGCGGACGTTCGTCCGTACATTCGTTTTAACGAACGGTTTTCGTCTTTTAGCCGTAGACAGCGAACGTTCGTTCGTTAGCCTGTTTGTCAGTTTTTTCTTTTTCTCAGATTTTCCGCGATTATTTTCGATCGCGATTCCTGATCCGATTTTCGTTCTAGTATAACTTTTCGCTCGCTATCGGAATCAGGCGATTCAAGCGCCTAGAGTTTCATCTCGAAACTCTCTTTCCGTTTAACCAACTCAAACAAGTTTTTGCTACTGTAAAACTTGACTTAGGTCCAGATTAGTAATAGAAGCTTGTTTCTTTCGCCGTTTGAGTTTCGTTGCTTCGTTTGATTTGATTCTTTTTGCAAACCGGAGTTCTTAAGTTGAACTTTCTGGTTGGATCTATTATTTGAGTTTTACTTGTGCATTAGATGAGTACTTATTGTATCCTTGTTTGTTTGCGATAGAGTACCCGGAGTGCACAGCGTGCTACTACGAGTCTCTAGGTTTCACGGATCATCAGCAAGGCAAGTAATACTTTGATCATATCTTTTTACTACCCAGTTTTATTGCATTAGATCAATCCTCAAACAATTGCATGGTTAGGATCTGATTAATATGTGGGTTCTAGGAAGTAGATGAGGTAGTACCTATTACCTGTTTATTATCAAACCTTTGGGATTTACTACTACGTTTGCTTATATCGCTATGCTATACTAGTAGACGTGGATTGGGTGAGTGTATCCATGACAGATGTGAGATTGTTAATTAATGGTTTACATAAGGTGGCAACTTTAGTACGCATCTGTGTGGACTGAGGCACCTGGGGAACCCAGTGTGCCTGTATTTTTGGAAATCCCGGGGTACTGTGTGATTCTCCTTTGGACCGCCACCTAGGCTCAAAGGGATCATGAGATTATTCATGCTAGAAACTTCTGTGTGCAGCCGCAAGCTACTATGGGCTCTAGCATAGTTGATTAAGTCGCGGGAACTCTTACAGTGGTAGACTAGCAGATGTAGGGGAAGGTAGGTGTAACTGTCTACCCATCGTAAGGTGCAAACGCTCTGAAAGACTATGTCTCGGTCATCCATTTCTCAAACACCATGTAGTGCGAGAAATCCAACCGAGGAGATCGAGTCTTGTGGGGAAAAGTGCGCAAACCTCTGCAGAGTGTATAAACTAATCATGGTTAGCCGTGTCCCCGGTTATGGACGTTTTGAGTATCTAGTACCTGGATTATCATGTGAATATCATCATGTTACTTTAATTTAAATTGTTGGGTTTTAATGATGATGCTTAATTCGGATTGAGTTGGGTGAACCTTCTCAATGTTTAACAACCACCATGATAGTTAAATAAAGTTTATTCCTTTGTTGTAGGGAAAAATTGGCTTTATGCAAAACTGTAACCATAGAGCTTTCCACCAGCCATATATGCATGTAGTGATAGCATTTTCTGTTCATTACTCTCTATGTGTTACATTGCCAGCATATTCCATGTGCTAACCCGTTTTCGGGCTGCAACGTTCATGTTGCAGACTTTTCAGACGACGAGTAAGGTGCCTTAGGTCGTGATATTATACTTAGTGATGCCGCTGGAATTGATGGACTCGCTTTATCTTCCGAGCCTTCCGCTGTTATCATTACTAGATGGCCTTAAGCCATATTTATTGTAATAAGTTCTCTTTTGAGACATTCGATGTAATATGTGTGTGATTGCTACTCTATTATAAATCCTTCAAGTACTGTGCATGTCAGCATTACCGATCCAGGGATGACACTGATGCACAGAGATCAGACTGTTTGAGGTCTGGTCGCTACAAGATGGTATCAAAGCACACGCTGACTGTAGGACACGACCACTAAGCTAAAGCCCTAGATCACTACTCTCTTCTCATGTCTGACTCCTCTCCTTTTCTACTCTTTTAGGATGGCGGATGCAAGGAACAATTTCGCGCAACCGGATGAAGATACACCCTTTGGACGCCACTTGAAGGAAGTCACTAGGTACCTGAACATCAGAGTACCAAGCTTCACCGGAACCTACATCGCCACTCTACCAGAAGAGGAGCGTTGGACGATTCAAGTTCAAGTTCCAGGAAGGACGTTCATGCCAGTCACTCAGCCCATAGAGTTTTCCTTTGATGCACCAACCTGGAGTCTAGGAAAGAGCATGGCAGCCCACATCACCATGGGACGCATTGGAGAAGTTTACCTCAAGGATCTCAAGGATACTATCTACCAGATTTGTGGGCGCCGAGATGAGCAATGGGAGATGATCGACACCACGAAGGATAGATCAATTGCAGCATCCATCTAGGAGTTAAACCAGCACATTCGCCGCCAGGAGAACCAGATGTGCGCATGCATGATAGATCTGAAGAAGGCTATGACCAAGATCACGGAGCTGGAGGAAGAACTCAAGTCTACACGTGGTGGATATGAGGAGGAAATGACGACACTCATGGAGAAGAATGAAGATCTGAAGAAGAAGCTAAAAGTATTCATGGGATTCCCCGCGACGAGAGGAGAAGACGATGATTGCACTTGCCCAGAGAACTACATCATCATCGACGACACCGACTCGGACCCAGACGATAGCGATGATGACTTTGTTGATGAAGCTGGAGCAGATATCATGGAGTCTTCGACCGATCAATTTTTCTAGTCGACCACCATAACAGTAGTAGTATTTCCCCCATGTATATAGTATAGTCCGAGCATTTTTGTAAAGATAGCTAGACCGTTGTATGCCCTTGTTTCAATTGATTGAAGTGATATGTTTGTGCTTGTCTCATGTCCATATGGGTAGTGTTTTTATCTATAGACCTCATTTTATTCTGTATTCTTATCTTTTCTAAACCCTCAGATGCCTCCGAGTCGTGATAATGGATTTGCTTTCCCACCGGAGCTCACTCAGTTGATCCAGCAGCAGAATGCATTGATGCAGATACTAGTCTAGAATCAGAATCAGGGGAACAACAACAACAACAACAACAACAACAACAACAACAACAACAACAACAACAACAACAACAACAACAACAACAACAACAACCCACCACCACCACCACCACCACCTGTTGATCACTCAACCCGTTTCTTGAGGCTAAATCCGCCGGTGTACTCCAGTAGCACCGAGCGGATAGTTGCAGATGATTGGCTCCGCAAGATGGGAAGGGAGTTGACCATCGTGGGGCCTTGCAGATGCGGAGAAGGTGCATTTTGCCGCACATCAGCTTGATGGACCCGCAGCATCATGGTGGGAGAATTTCACAGCCACTTACCCCATCGAAACTGTCACATGGGACCAGTTTCAGCAGGCTTTTCGTACTGCCCATGTTTCAGCAGGAGCTATGGCCATGAAGAAGCGTGAGTTTCGCAACTTGCGCCAAGGAGGACGTACTGTTGGCCAGTATGTGGATGATTTTAGTAAGCTAGCAAGTTATGCTCCAGATGACTTTGCTACAGATGCAGCTAAGCAGGAGAAGTTTCTGGAAGGACTGAATGATGAGCTGAGCATGCAGTTGATGGTGGCAACCTTCAACAACTACCAGGAGTTGGTAGATAGAGCTCTCATGATTGAAGGGAAGCAACAGCAGATTGGCAACCGCAAGAGGAAGTATGGACAAGGGAAGTAATATTCTGGAGCTCAGCAGAAGCCTCGTTTTACCCCGAACTCGGGAGGACCTTTTCAGCATACCCATGGAGGAGGGAGTTCGCACAACCATAGTGGCCCCAAGAATGCTAATGGGAATGGAGGAAGCAATGGCCAGAACCGTACCAACCCATCAACCCCAGCCAAGAAGGACATGAGCCACGTCACTTGCTACAAGTGCCAGAAGACTGGACATTATGCCAATGAATGTCCTGAAGCTAAGAATTGAAATGGCAATGGAAGCTCTGGAAAGAAGCCGAACCCTTTAAACATGGGAAAGGTGAACCACGTTAACGTGGAGGAGGTTGAAGCCCAACCAGATGCAGTAATAGGTAAGTTTTTGGTTAAGTCATTTACTGCAATTGTTCTTTTTGATACTAGTGCATCGCATTCATACATATCAAGGGGATTTATGGATAAGTATAAACTGCCCACCAAGGTTCTTAGAACACCTATGTTAGTAAGCTCATCAGGAGCGGAGTATATGTCCAGTCAAGGATGTTTTTAGATGCCGTTGACCATAGGTAGGCATTTTCCCCCTCGGATTTAATCATTTTGGAGTCGCAAGGACTGGATGTGATATTAGGCATGGATTGGTTATCAAAGTATGGAGGGAACATGGAATGCGCCAGTAAGTCGATTTTGCTTACCACGACAGAAGGAAGAAGGATCAAGTATGTATCCCGGCACGTGCCGAAGGGGACTCAAGTGAATTCCTTATCAGGAGTTGTACAGGAGGATGTACCAGTGGTGAAGGATTTCCCTGACGTATTTCTAGAGGAGTTGCCAGGCATGCCACCGGATAGAGACATTGAGTTTTTAATTGAGCTTTTGCCAGGCACAGGGCCAATATCTAAGAGACCGTACAGGATGCCCGCAAAGGATTTGGAGGAAATTAAGAAGCAGATTAAGGAGTTACTGGATAAAGGCTATATTCGCCCAAGTTCGTCACCTTGGGGATCACCAGTGCTTCTAGTGGAGAAGGACGGATTATTGAGGATGGTTGTTGATTATCGAGGATTGAATGAAGTGACAATCAAGAACAAGTACCCACTGCCAAATGATCAATGATCTGTTTGACCAGTTGCAAGGAGCTAAGGTATTTTCCAAGATCAATCTGCGATCAGGATACCACCAGTTGAAGATTCGAGAGCAGGATATACCTAAGACGGCTTTTACCACCAGGTACGGGCTGTATGAGTAAACCGTTATGTCATTTGGTCTAACTAACGCACCTGCCTATTTCATGAACATGATGAACAAGGTGGTTATGGAGTTTTTGGATAAGTTCGTCGTGGTATTCATTGATGATATTTTGGTCTACTCAAAGAATGAAGAGGAGCATAAGGAGCATTTGCGTTTGGTACTTGGGAAGCTCATAGAACATCAGCTATATGCCAAATTCAGCAAGTGTGAGTTTTGGTTGAAGGAAGTTGGATTTCTCGGACATGTTATATCCGGAGAAGGAATAGCAGTAGACCTCACCAAAGTTGTCACTGTGACAAATTGGGAAGCACCCACGTCAGTTGGAGAGATCCGTAGTTTCCTTGGACTCACAGGATACTACCGGAGGTTCATTGAGAATTTCTCGAAGATTGCAAAACCCATGATGGAGTTGTTGAAGAAGGACACCAAGTTCAAATGGACTGAGGAATGTGAGGCCAGTTTCCAGGAGTTGAAGAAACGTTTGGTTACATCACCAATATTGATCCTACCAGATCAGCGCAAGGATTATAAAGTTTATTGCGACGCTTCTCGTCAAGGACTTGGAGCAGTGCTTATGCAAGAAGGAAGAGTTGTTTCGTATGCCTCACGACAACTTAAACCCCATGAGTTGAATTATGCTACACATGATTTGGAGTTAGCACCCGTAGTGCATGCGTTGAAGACATGTAGACATTTTCTCATCAGAAACCATTGTGAGGTGTACACGGATCACAAGAGTTTGAAGTACATATTCACACAGAAGGAGTTGAATCTCAGGCAAAGGAGATGGTTGGATCTCATAAAAGATTGCGATATGAGATTGCATTATTGCTACGTCTCGAGCTAGGTTGGTTTTCCCTGAAGAGGAGGGGGTGATGCAGCACAGTAGCGTAAGTATTTCCCTCAGTTTTTGAGAACCAAGGTATCAATCCAGTAGGAGGTCACGCACAAGTCCCTCGTACCTGCACAAAACTATAGCAACTCACAACCAACGCTTAGGGGTTGTCAATCCCTTCACGGTTACTTACGAGAGTGAGATCTGATAGAGATAATATTTTTGGTATTTTTGATAGATAGATGCAAAGTAAAAAGTAAAGGTAAAGTAAAAACAAAGCAAGTAAATAAAGTGATATAGATTGATATGATGAGAATAGACCCAGGGGCCATAGGTTTCACTAGTGGCTTCTCTCAAGAGCATAAGTATTCTATGGTGGGTGAACAAATTACTGTTGAGCAATTGATAGAATTGAGCATAGTTACGAGTATATCTAGGCAATGATCATGTATATAGGCATCACGTCCGTGACAAGTAGATCAAAACGATTCTGCATCTACTACTATTACTCCACTCATCGACCGCTATCCAGCATACATCTAGAGTATTAAGTTAAAAACAGAGTAACGCCTTAAGCAAGATGACATGATGTAGAGGAATAAATTCATGCAATATGATAAATACCCCATCTTGTTATCCTCGATGGCAACAATACAAGACGTGCCTTGCAACTCTTTACATCCTTGAGTAAGGACACGCAAGATCGAACCCAAAGCCATGCACTTCTCCCATTGCAAGAACTACCAATCTAGTTGGCCAAACCAAACGGATAATTCGAAGAGACTTGCAAAGATAACTCAATCATACATAAAAGAATTCAGAGAAGAATCAAATATTTTCCATAGATAAGTTGGATCATAAACCCACAATTCATCGGTCTCAACAAACACACTGCAAAAAGAAGATTACATCGAATAGATCTCCACGAGAGAGGGGGAGAACATTGTATTGAGATCCAAAAAGAGAGAAGAAGCAATCTAGCTACTAGCTATGGACCCGAAGGTCTGAAATAAACTACTCACACTTCATCGGAGGGGCTATGGTGTTGATGTAGAAGCCCTCCATGGTGGATGCCCCCTCCGGAGGAGCTCCGGAACAGGCCCCAAGATGGGATCTCGTGGATACAGAAGGTTGCGGCGGTGGAATTAGGTTTTTGGCTCCTTCTCCGGTCTAATGGGGGTACGTAGGTATATGTAGGAGGAAGGAGTACGTCGGTGGAGCTTCGAGGGGCCCACGAGGCAGGGGGGCGCGCCCTCCACCCTCATGACCGCCTCGTGGCTTTCTTGACGGAGGGTCCAAGTCTCTTGGATCTTATCTGATGAGAAAATCACACTCCCGAAGGTTTCATTCCGTTTGGACTCCGTTTGATATTCCGTTTCTTTGAAATACTGAAATAGGCAAAAAACAGCAATTCTGGGCTGGGCCTCCGGTTAATAGGTTAGTCCCAAAAATAATATAAAATTGGAAAATAAAGCCCAATATAGTCCAAAATTATAGATACGTTGGAGACATATCAAGCATCCCCAAGCTTAATTCCTGCTCGTCCTCGAGTAGGTAAATGATAAAAAAGAATTTTTGATGCGGAGTGGTAATTTGGCATAATTTCAATGTAAATCTTCTTAATCATGGTATGAATATTCAGATCTGAAAGATTCAAGACAAAAGTTCATATTGATACAAAAATAATAATACTTCCAGCATACTAATGAAAGTAATCATGTCTTCTCAAAATAACATGGCAAAAGAAAGTTCATCCCTACAAAATCATATAGTTAGGCTATGCTTCATTTTCATCACACAAAGACGTTCTCAACTTCTAGACCCCCGATGACAAGCCAAGCAATTGTTTCATATTTAATAATCTCAAACTTTTTCAACCTTCACGCAATACATGAGCATGAGCCATGGATATAGCACTATGGGTGGAATAGAATATGATGATGGGGATTGTGTGGAGAAGACAAAAAAGGAGAAAGTCTCACATCAACTAGGCGTATCAATGGGCTATGGAGATGCCCATCAATAGATATCGATGTGAGCGAGTAGGTATTGTCATGCAACGGATGCACTAGAGCTATGAATGCTCAACAAAAGAAAACTAGTGGGTGTGCATCCAACTTGCTTGCTCACGAAGACCTAGGGCATTTGAGGAAGCCCATCATAGGAATATACAAGCCAAGTTCTATAATGAAAAATTCCCACTAGTATAAACAAGACTACTTATGAGACTCACTATATGAAAAACAAATTATCAAGGCAAGCAAGAACTAGCATATGCAAGGAAGAACAAAGAGATGATAGCAATCTCAACATGAAGAGAGGTAATTTAGTAACATGAAAACTTCTACAACCATATTTTCCTCTCTCATAATAATTACATGTAGTATCATAAGCAAATTCAACAATATAGCTATCACATAACATATTCTCAACACGATCCACATCCATGCAAAGTTGACACTCTTCCAAGATAGTGGGATTAACATTAACTAAAGTCATGACCTCTCCAAACCCACTTTTATCAAAAATACCATAAGATTGAACATTCTCCAAATATGTGGGATCTAAAGTTGAAACTCTTCCAAACCCACTTTCAATAGTATTGCAAACGTTATTATCAATTTCATATTCATCATGGGGGTTAAATAAATTTTCAAGATCACAAGAGGAATCACCCCAATCATGATCATTGCAACAAGTAGAGGACATAGCAAAACTAGCATCCCCAAGCTTAGGGTTTTGAATATTATTAGGACAATTGACATCAAGAGAATTTATAGTAAAATCATTGCAATCATGCTTTTCATCGAAGGAACAACCAAGTATGGGTGCAATAGCAACGATCTCATGTTTAACATAAGGAACTATAGCAAATTCATCTTCATAAATATTGGCATCATGGCCACAAGAATAGCAAACATCATGTTCATCAAGGGGTGTTTCAGTCAAATCATCGGAATCATCATTTTCTATAGATTCATGCATATCATTATTTTCTTCCAAAGCAACGGTCATTCTTTCAATAAACTTTTGGACATAGACATTATGAGCAAGGTTTTCATTGCAATACTTAAGTATGACGAAATTTTCAGATTTGTTGAGAGTAAAATCATACTTTTCAATCAAAGAAGCAACTTCATGAGCACCCTTAAAAATGACAAATTCTTCAATTTGTTCGATATCATAGTAACTATAAACACCCTTTGCATAAGAAGATAAGATTTCATTATCATTGAACTCACATAGGTAGGGAAGGTGTTTTTTAGGGTCCTTAGAGCAACAAGTAAAATCACACATTTCACAAAGATTCAAAGCATAGCACAACAATCTGTTTATTTGACTCCATAGGCGTCTCCCTTTTTCAGACAAACGGTGACGCGCATAATAAAAATGCTCATCTAAAGATTTCCCATCAACTAGGCTAGTTGGGGTTTCAGCACGAGCACATAAGGATCGAAGATGATCCAAGTAGAACACTTTAAGTGGATCCATATCAATAGATTTTCAGCAAGCGAAGATGCAAGCATAAAGAAGGCACAAGGAAACACAAACAAAGATACATATAGGAAGAAGGCAAACGGGAAAGAGAGGAGGAGATTGGGAAAGAGAGGGCGAATAAAACGGCAAGGGTGAAGTGGGGGAGAGGAAAACGAGAGGCAAATGGCAAATAATGTAATGCGAGAGATAGGGATTGTGATGGGTACTTGGTATGTTGACTTTTCGTAAGCCTCCCGCAACGGCGCCGAAATCCTTCTTGCTACGTCTCGAGCTAGCGTTGGTTTTCCCGAAGAGGAGGGTGATGCAACACAAGATGGCGTAAGTATTTCCCTCAGTTTTGAGAACCAAGGTATCAATCCAAGAGGAGGTCACGCGCAAGTCCTCGTACTGCACAAAACGATAGCAACTCGCAACCAACGCTTAGGGGTTGTCAATCCCTTCACGGTTACTTAGGAGAGTGAGATCTGATAGAGATAATATTTTTGGTATTTTTGATAGATAGATGCAAAGTAAAAAGTAAAGGTCAAGTAAAAGCAAAGAAAGTAAATAAAGTGATATAGATTGATATGATGAGAATAGACCCGGGGGTCATAGGTTTCACTAGTGGCTTCTCTCAAGAGCATAAGTATTCTACGGTGGGTGAACAAATTACTGTTGAGCAATTGATAGAATTGAGCATAGTTATGAGTATATCTAGGCAATGATCATGTATATAGGCATCACGTCCGTGACAAGTAGATCAAAATGATTCTGCATCTACTACTATTACTCCACTCATCGACCGCTATCCAGCATGCATCTAGAGTATTAAGTTAAAAACAGAGTAATGCCTGAAGCAAGATGACATGATGTAGAGGAATAAATTCATGCAATATGATAAATACCCCATCTCGTTATCCTCGATGGCAACAATACAATACGTGCCTTGCAACTCTTTCTGTCACTGAGTAAGGACACCGCAAGATTGAACCCAAAGCCATGCACTTCTCCCATTGCAAGAACTAACAATCTAGTTGGCCAAACCAAACGGATAATTCAAAGAGACTTGCAAAGATAACTCAATCATACATAAAAGAATTCAGAGAAGAATCAAATATTTTCCATAGATAAGTTGGATCATAAACCCACAATTCATCGGTCTCAACAAACACACCGCAAAAAGAAGATTACATCGAATAGATCTCCATGAGAGAGGGGGAGAACATTGTATTGAGATCCAAAAAGAGCGAAGAAGCAATCTAGCTACTAGCTATGGACCCGAAGGTCTGAAGTAAACTACTCACACTTCATCGGAGGGGCTATGGTGTTGATGTAGAAGCCCTCCGTGGTGGATGCCCCCCTCCGGCGGAGCTCCGGAACAGGACCCAAGATGGGATCTCATGGATACAGAAGGTTGCGGCGGTGGAATTAGGTTTTTGGCTCCTTGTCCGGTCTAATGGGGGTACGTAGGTATATATAGGAGGAAGGAGTACGTCGGTGGAGCTTCGAGGGGCCCACGAGGCAGGGGGCGCGCCCTCCACCCTTGTGACCGCCTTGTGGCTTTCTTGACGGAGGGTCCAAGTCTCCTGGATCTTATCTGATGAGAAAATCACGCTCCCGAAGGTTTCATTCCGTTTGGACTCCGTTTGATATTCCGTTTCTTCGAAATACTGAAATAGGCAAAAAATAGCAATTCTGGGCTGGGCCTCCGGTTAATAGGTTAGTCCCAAAAATAATATAAAAGTGGAAAATAAATCCCAATATAGTCCAAAACAGTAGATAAAGTAGCATGGAGCAATCAAAAATTGTAGATACATTGGAGACGTATCAATTATCACCCCGGAAAGGCTAACGTAGTAGTCGATGCGTTGAGCCGCAAGAGCCATGTAAACACACTCTTGACTGGAGAGTTACCAAAGGAGCTAGCCGAGGATCTTCACGAGCTATGTTTGGAGATAGTTCCGAGAGGCTATGTAGCAGCATTGGAAATTCAGTCTACTTTGATGACAAGATCAGAGAAGCTCAGAAGACAGACAAGGAGATTGCCGAGATAAAGGAGAAGATGGGCAATGGAAAAGCTAAGGGATTTCATGAGGATGAGCACGATACCCTATGGTTTGAGGACCGCGTTTATGTGCCCAATGACCCGGAGATCAGGAAGTTGATTCTGCAGGAGGCCCATGATTCACCGTATTCAATTCACCCAGGAAATACCAAAATGTATCTGGATTTCAAGGACACTTTCTGGTGGACCGGAATGAAGAAGGATATTGTGGAGTATGTAGCAGTTTGTGATGTATGTCAGAGAGTGAAGGCAGAACATCAAAAGCCAGCAGGATTGCTACAGCCATTGCCGATACCCGAATGGTAGTGGGATAAGCTAGCCATGGATTTTATCACGGGATTGCCCAGGACACGTTCAGGCTATGACTCGATATGGGTTGTAGTTGATTGTTTGACGAACGTAGCTCATTTCATCCCAGTGAAGACCACTTATACCAGTGCTAAGTTGGCGAAGATATACATGACCAGGATCGTATGTCTGCATGGAGTTCCGAGGACCATTGTATCAGATAGAGGAACCCAGTTTACCTCAAAGTTCTAGAATCAATTGCACGAAACTTTGGGTACCAGGCTAGAGTTTAGTACAGCCTTTCATCTGCAGACAGATGGACAGACCGAGAGAGTAAATCAGATTCTAGAGGACATGCTGAGAGCTTGTGCGCTAGATTATGGATCTAGTTGGCACAATAGTTTGCCATATGCAGAGTTCTCTTACAAAAATAGTTATCAATCCAGTTTGAAGATAGCCCCTTTTGAAGCCTTGTACGGAAGGAGGTGCAGGACACCGTTGTTGTGGGATGAAGTTGGAGATCATAAGTTGTTTGGACCAGATTTGATTAAAGAGTCTGAAAAGAAGGTTAAGCTGATTTGCGATAGGCTCAAGGTAGCCCAGTCCAGGCAGAAGAGCTATGCGGATTCTAAACGCAAGGAGACAGTTTACAAAGTCGGAAACAGAGTTTATCTTTGTGTGTCCCCACTTCGAGGAGTTAAGCGTTTTGGAGTTAAGAGAAAGTTAGCACCATGTTTTGTGGGACCATACAAAGTTTTGGAGTGTATGGGAGAAGTTGCTTACAAGTTGGAATTGTCCGAAGGATTGTCAAGAGTTCAGGATGTGTTCCATGTTTCCCAGTTGAAGAAGGGCCACGCAGAGATGGCCGATATACCGCTGAGAGATACCGTGCCACTGGAAACAATTTAGTTGGACAATGATTTGACCTACGAGGAGAAACCAGTGAAGATTCTCGAGTTTGCCAGCCGAGTCACGCGCAACAAGGTTATCAAGTTTTGCAAAGTTCAGTGGAGCCACCATACCGAGGATGAAGCCACCTGGGAGCGAGAGGAAGACCTACTGAAGGACCACCCTCACCTATTTTCTAGCCAACCTGTAAGGACCCCAACTCAATGCCACACCGATCTAGCATGTAACACCTCATATCACTTTGCGGCCTCACGCACGGTATTCCCACGGGTGTCGCCTTACCAGGCCCGGGACCGTTTGCGCCTTTTGGCACACGTATATGATAGTGTCGCTAGCATCCATATGACAAGGAGCCCGGGCTGACATGGCTAGTTGTAAACCCAAAGTGGCACAAACTTACAGGGATAGGCATCCATGACCCATCATCGAACGTGTCGGTCATCAGCGAGTGAATCCAGGCTGTAGCACTGGGCTAGCAGGACTCCGGTGAACCGGGCTGTAGCGGGCTAGCAGGACTCCGGTGAACCGGGCTGTAGCGGGCTAACAGGACTCCGGTATTCATCGCGTGACATTTCCCGAAGGGATGCAGACTGAAGCGAAGAAGGACACATGCCGCCAACCTAAGTGTTTTGAGCAGTAGCAAGCTACAATGGCTCGATGGAAGCACTAGGAGACATTTCCCGGTAAGAGAGGCTACTAAGGATAAACAACTAGATAGTCAGATCTCACACATACCAAGCATTGCAATAACATACACACAATATGCTCGATATGTGCAAAACAACATGGCATCACAACATGACTCTACAACTCAAGTATTTTATTCAATAGGCTCCGAGGAGCAAGATATTACAAACATGGGTCTCATGACCCAACATTCAGAGCATACAAGTCAAAGCACATGCGGAAACTTAACATGTCTGAGTACAGACATCTACAAATGAAGAAGGCTGAGAAGCCTGACTATCTACCAGATCCTGCCGAGGGCACAAGATCATAGCTGAGGTAACAAGATAAACATCGAAGTCCACACGAAACTACTAATGAGACTGAAGTCTCTCTGCAAAAACATAAAATAGGCAAACGTGAGTACAAATGTACCCAGCAAGACTTACATCAGAACTATCTACATATGCATCATTATCAACAAAGGGATGGTGGGGTTTAACTGCAGCAAGCCAGCTTTGACTCGGTGGCTATCTTGAACTACATTTGCAAGTAACTCTTTTGAGGTGGCGCACGAGTCCACATATTCACCATATCAATACACCACTATGGATCCGCTCCGTCTCCCTCACGAGAACGCCATCCATAGCACTCACGCTTATCTTGCGTATTTTAGAGTATCCACTTTCACTTGTCTATGAACCGCGAGCAACCCGAAGTCCTTTTCATGGACACGGCTATTTGAATAGATCATATTAACCTGCAGGGGTGTACTTCTTCACACACGCTCTCGCCACTTACCGCCATGTACACCTCGTGTATCTCGAAAACCTTCAAGCGGAAGCCTGGCGAGGGAGTCGGCCACGACCTGACTAACCGTGCAAGTCTCTAGTCCAGGTTTATCGCCTATCCGGGTTTTATCCGCAAGGAGATCCGGCCGGGGTGTCGCTCACGGCACCTAACGATGTGTGCAGGGTTCCCAAGCCCACCATCCGGGTGCCACTTGGTACAAGGCCATTGTGCCTAATCATCCCAAGCCCAAGCATGCGGGTGCCACTTGGTAGACTACTAACACTACCTACAAACACCAGAAACTAGTTGCAACTCCTGGACAGAGATCATGTTGATTAATAAGTCGAGAGATCTTGGAGTGCCCAAAGCCCAATGTGTGGTAGTAACTGTTCATGGATCACAAACATAGAACTCAGTTCCTGAGGACGGTTACAATGAGACAACCCACCATGTACTCCTACATGGCCTCTCGCCGCTACCTTTACCAAATCGTGTTCACACACTTAGCTCACACATAGTAGGACATGTTCACCACTTTCCAATTCATTCCCGGTGAATCAGACCTGACTCAACTCTAAGCAGTAGCAGGCATGACAAACAAACATGAATGAGTAGGCACATCAGGGCTCAAACAACTCCTACTCATGCTAGTGGTTTTCAACTATTTACTGTGGCAATGACAGGTCATGCAGAGGAAAGGGGTTCAACTACTGCAGCATGTAACAGTTGAATCATTGTTGTCCTAATGAAGTAAAAGAGAGCACGAGCGAGAGAGTGGGATTGTATCGGAATGAACAAGGGGGTTTTGCTTGCCTGGCACTTCTGAAGATAATATAGTTCTTCATTGGTGTCATCGAACTCATCATCGGTACCATGTCTATTGAGAGGGGACAAACACCGGCAAACAAGGAAGAACACAATCAATGCAAGGCACAATATGATGCATGATCATGACATGGCAATATGCTGTGAGTTGAGCTAATGCAACTAGCAACAGATTAAATGAAGTTGGTTTGAATACAAGATTCAAATTCAAAATCCATATGTGATTATTCAAATGCCATTTAATTGATTTGACCTAAACAGTGAACAAAAGTTGTTCTAACATGCATGAAAATGGTGCAGATGGATAGCTTGGATTTTCTTGATCATTTTTCATATATAATTTATTTCATTTGGAGTTACGGTTGAATTTCTATGATTTTTAGAAGTTTGTGGTATTTTTTGGAATTTCCTGTATAAAAATAAATCCAGAAAATACTTATTGCGTCAGCATTGTGTCACTATAGCGTCGGCGATCAACGAGGCGGTCCAGTCAAACTGGCGTGTGGGGTCCACACGTCGGTGACTAACTAACTAATCTAAATTAATTAGTGTTAAGCTACTACTAACTAAAAATGTCAGTGGAATTAATTAAACTTAATTAAAAATTAAACTAGGATTAGCTGGGGCCTGGGCCCACTTGTCAGCGACCCAGGGAGGGTCAAACTGTGGTCAACCCCGGGTCAAACTCACCGGAGTTGACCCGCGGCTCGTCGTCGGCGAGGCCAGGGACGGCGGAGGCGCTCGGGTTTCCTCCTCCGTGACCAAATGGCGGCGGAGGGCATCTCTGTGACGGGAGGCTCGTCGCGTCGAGTGGTGCCTGCAAGCAGCTCCGGTGGCCTAAGTCGACGGCGGCAGCGACTTGTGGCGGCGGAGTTTGGCCGTTACTCGAAATGGCGTTCTGAGAAGCGTCGGGGAGCAGCGGGTGGTCGTGTTCGACTGTGGGGATGTCTTGGGTGCGATGGTGAGCTCGGGTGCAAGCTTGTGTTGTGGCCATGGCTACGCCATGGCGGAGAAGCTCTCGGCATGATGGGAAATGGAGCTAAGCGTCGAAAGCGAGCTTGAGAGAAGAGGGGAGAGGAAGAGGGGCTCACGGTGATCTCGTAGAGATGCTCAGAGTGCTCGGGGAGGTCCTGTACACGGAGAAATCGACGGCGGCGATCCACGGCATCGAGGAATAAGACGGCATTGAAGGCCGCTCTACGGGGCGTCTGAGCTTGCATGAGTCATCGAGGAGTAAGAGGGGGTCGTGGCGGTCCTTCAAAACACGGAGAGAGGTCAAGGGGGAGGTTGTGGCTACGTAGGCGATGAGCGGCGGCGACGAGCTCCGCTCGGTGGTGCTCGGGAGAGAGGGCAGAAGAGGGAGAGACATGGGAGAGTGAGAGAGGGTCGAGGGGCCACGTGGCGTCTCTAGGGAGTAGCGGAGGCAAGCAGGGAGGCAGGAGGTGGCCAAGCTTGTGCCGGCATGCGTCGGCCATGCGCGCTGCCCACTGGCGCGAGGAAGACGACATGGGGGAAGGCTGCTGGGTTGGGCCAACAGTGCTGGGCCGCCACCGGGCCGGCCAGGTAAGGCAGGTGAGTTTCTCTCCTGTCTGCCTTTTCCTATTTCTGTTTTGTTTTCTATTTTCTATAGTTGTTTGGGCTTTATTAAAAATACCAGAGCACTTATAAAGTCCTGAAAATAATTGTGGCACCTTCTGAAATATATGCAACAACCCACATTTAGTTTCAGAATTATTTGAGCATTTAAATTATTTATAGCATTCAAATGCCCAAATTCAAATACTTTATGAGTGAATTCAAAAATCCATAAATGGCCAAGAAATATGCTCATCATTTTTGGCAGAGGTTTTCACCTTCATCAAAAATCATGAACATTTCCAAAGGCATTTTGGGTTCATTGAAGATTATTTTAGGTTGAACCTATTTGATTTGATCTGGTGCTAGGGTTTGAACAATCCCCATTTCAGGTTTAAATGAAATTTTAAGCATGATGCAACAACAAGCTAGTCCAAGTGCATAGCAAGGCTAGGGACGTGACAACTCACCCCCACTAAACAAGAATCTCGACCCGAGATTCAAGACGTGAGGTAAGAAGACAGAGGGGACACGAAGCTAGCACAATCTTCATGATCTAGGTTGCACTTCATAAGAACCTTGATTCGATCATCATCTTGTCTCGACGTCTTGCTCTGAGAACTCCAACTAACATGACAACGAGAGGAAAAGAAAGACTCTGGAAGGATCGATCTTCTCGAAGGTCGAACAACTCAGGATCAACTCATGGAATGAGACATTGAAACATCTCTCGAGCTGAGACACGAAGCAAACATCCAAAGGGATGGGGTGAAACAGATGAGGAAGGTTCACTAGGTAGACAAAAATTTCACACTTAAAAAGGTGGTGAACTGTTGACAACGTAGCGAGGAGTTGGATTGCCATGATACCATAACGAGACATCTTAGAGGAGGTGACTCATAGAATCATCCCTTAAGTGGCAAAAAGAATTACCTTTGATTCAAAGATCATTGAAACTCTTTATACCAGCTTAAGGCAAATTACAATCGATCATTTGGAGAAGTTCGAAAGAATGGCATACTCAGTTTGGAAAGGAAACAAGAGTTATAAGACAACTCGACAAATGGAAGGCACATTCCAATCGATACCGAGGATATAACCTAGTGTCTGAGCATGCCCTCAAGAACTTGAGCATTTCCATATTCATCAAGGTTTTACCAACATCCGTGACAAGGATCCTGGCAACACATCATACTACCATGATGAATACCCGTGGAAGATGCAGATGCAAAGGAAGGTAACACCTTCTCAGATTTCACCTTGGCGGGGCCATGGGAACAAAATTTGGATGATCGACCGAGAGACATTTAGCACTCCGCTTCTAATGTTCTCCTTGGTGTTCTAGTGTAACCCATTCATAGATATGGTTTGATATCTAGAACATCATGTAAAAGGTCGGACTTCGGGATCACCAAAAATCATAAGGCACAACTAGGGGGTAAATCCTACGAAGTCCTTATGGGGAGGTGGCCAACTTTCTCAATCAGGATACTACAGTAATAGGTCTTCCGGCTGGGTGTATTGGCCACGACATCCACTTTACCGGGTTACAGAGAGACCGATACTATAGTTCTTGGGAAATGTTCCAACCATCATAACTGCCTGAGATTCAGATCTGGTTGGGGTCAGGAAATTCCAGACTAATCAAGTCTAGAAAGAAAAACGAAAGTTTGCAACACAAATCGACGAGATGACGTTGCGAGATTCTCGGGGAATGAACTACGATAGCAAGTTCCAAAACATGAGTTGGTTTTGCTACATACATGTGAACACGTTGTCCAAGACAAGCAAGACCACGTAATAGTCTTATGATAAAACACTACCGAGTTCAGGTGGGATCCATCATCAAAGATTTCAAAGTCTTTACGCGCGCTAGACTTCTTTTCCTTGAACAAGTCAATCAGTGGCTTGGTGTGCTAGGAACACATATAGCATGGAGATAGCTAATCTCTCAAACCATAGTATACTTCGCATCTGCATGACTGACTTGGGATGATTCCAGAGGAGGCAAAACAAGCCTTCTCAAACTCATGGCGGCAACTTGCATCAAATGCACATGAATTAGAGGGACTCACTTCTTTCGTCCAAACATATGCTTCACGAACGGGTCATGAAGATAATGCTTATAAAAGTTTCCAATACTAGCTGCATGTTCAACACAGATCATGAAGAAGATAACAATGTTGCTGATGTGCTCAACAACAATTCATCCAGGTTTCCATATAATTGGAGTTCCACAATTGTGTGAACACGGTGATAGCATTGGTCAGACCAAAGGATGTAATGGTGTATGCTCGAGGAGACAACCACAAGTAAGACAACATTACGACCATCGTTGGTTCTGATTTGATTTGATGATAACCCACACTCAAATCAAAGCTTCGGTAAGAAAATAGATCCAACAATTGACCACGAGGATCAATCAATGAATATATCATCCTTCTTCAACACACACTCACACAAAGATATCCCTTGAAATGAGCTAAGTCGGACAAGCTTTTATCTTCCAACTCTCCAAGTTGTTGTTTAGCTTAACCAACTAGCTCAGGGTATCCGACACAGATTCTTGGAGAAGGGGTGGTTTACAAGGAACCAACTTGATCACGAGCTCAACATAACAGTCAGGTGATGACCTGGTGATACTTTCGAGAAGATATTCGGAAAATCACGAACCACCGATATGTTACTAAGCTCAATAACAATCTTGCTTTTCAGGGCAAGACGATATGACCAAATAAGCAAGGATTGACACTGTCCTAACTCATTGATCGGAGAGTGCATCGGAAATAAGGACTAGGTAGCACGATCATCCTTAGGATGGTGGTTCAATAACCAACACGCTAAGAATGATTTTGATGTCCATTAACTACCAAGCAACACGGTATGCTATGAGTATTGATTTCACACATCACGATTCACTTGACGGCATTCCGGTTGCGACAACACGACACCGAGGAATGAATAATGAGGGCGAGAAGTATCACTGTATCAAGAGTTCATCGGATGGTGTGCTATTCCCATGGCATTCTCAATATAAAGATGGTAATACTCCAATGTAGAGCAGAACAAGAGCTAGATTAGCATTTTGATCTACGGAACACAACGACTTTGACCCAATCCTCGATATGGATGAGGTTCTGGAGTTTGTTTCTCCTAGTCATTCCGAATAGAATGACTTGATGGACCACAAGAGTAATAGGCATCGATGAACGAATGCACACATACTCTTGACTATCAATTGATAGACGAGGGTCGGAATATAATTAAAGAGGGACAACCCAAGAGAACATATGATTTTCTGAGTTGTGGATGCATGGACTAGCATGTCGAACGAGTTCAACATATTTTTTCCGGATAACCCATGCAGAAAAGCTAGAACTGGCAGAGTAACAGCATAGAATCGAGAACTCGTCAAGAGCACTGGTTGTGATCTTTCGGTTCAGCGAGGAACTTCTGCCAAAATGGTTCATGGTATTTCGAGGAAGGGAATACCACAGACCTCGAGGACTATCGCAAAGGTAACTAATATCCTAAAGGAACTAGCAATCACTATCAACATGAAGTAAGTAGGGGAATCTCGGGTTCAGAAACCCAGGAGTAGAATACCTACCACTAGGTGGCATCACGGGATGCTTTCGAGAATGATGGCCAGAATCATCACACCGGGAACATGAGGCATGGCGAGATTACTAGGTGATACTTTAGACACCTAGGGTCATAACAATAGCTCATCCTATATACCGAGGCAATAGGGTACCTTAACTCAGCAATTGGTGTGATTAACCTGGCCTAAAGGAACACCGAAACCAGAGGGAAAGGATTTTGCAAATGCATCAGATTTTTTAGAAACCTGGGATGACTCGGACAACATAATGGTTGTAAATGCTCAAAAAGATTTGAGACATCCTGCAAAATGGTGGCATAACCACTCGATCATCATAATATCAAGGTTCTGAGATCAACTATGAATACATGGAGACAGTAGGAACTGAACTGAGGCTTGAATTCAACAATCTTATAAGTCTACGGATTAGTAACACGTGATCCTAATAGAAAGAAGAGAAATCCTAGTTCCTTAACCCCGTAGGAAAGATAAGATGACCCAGATCAGAAGGCATAAGGTATAAGGAGTAAAAAGAGCCTTACGTTCCATCCCACAATCAATTCCTTTACATATAACTAAAGCATTTCTAGACTCAACTTCGACCAGTTTGGCTTGGTAATCCTACAGGCAGTCAAGCTCTGATACCAAAGCTGTCAGGACCCTGACTCAATGCCACACCGATCTAGCATGTAACACCTCATATCACTTTGCGGCCTCACGCACGGTATTCCCACGGGTGTCGCCTTACCAGGCCCGGGACCGTTTGCGCCTTTTGGCACACGTATATGATAGTGTCGCTAGCATCCATATGACAAGGAGCCCGGGCTGACATGGCTAGTCGTAAACCCAAAGTGGCACAAACTTACAGGGACAGGCATCCATGACCCGACATCGAGCGTGTCGGTCATCACGAGTGAATCCAGCTGTAGCTTTGGGCTAGCAGGACTCCGGTGAACCAGGCTGTAGCGGGCTAACAAGACTCCGGTATTCATCGCGTGACATTTCCCTGAAGGGACAGACACAGGAACGAAGAAGGACACATGGTGGCCAGCCTAAGTGTTCCGGAGCAGTAGCAAGCTACAATGGCTCAGTGGAAGCACTAGGAGACATTTCCTGGTAAGAGAGGCTACTAAGGATAAACAACTAGATAGTAAGATCCCACACATACCAAGCATTTCAATAACATACACACAATATGCTCGATATGTGCAAATACAACATGGCATCACAACACGACTCTACAACTCAAGTATTTTATTCAATAGGCTCCGAGGAGCGAGATATTACAAACATGGGTCTCATGACACAACATTCAGAGCATACAAGTCAAAGCACATGCGGAAGCTTAACATGTCTGAGTACAGACATCTACAAATGAAGAAGGCTGAGAAGCCTGACTATCTACCAGATCCTGCCGAGGGCACAAGATCGTAGTTGAGGTAACAAGCTAAACGTCGAAGTCCACACAGAACTACTAATGAGACTGAAGTCTCTCTGCAAAAACATAAAATAGGCAAACGTGAGTACAAATGTACCCAGCAAGACTTACATCAGAACTATCTACATATGCATCATTATCAACAAAGGGATGGTGGGGTTTAACTACTGACAAGCCAGCTTTGACTCGGTGGCTATCTGAACTACATTGCAAGTAACTCTTACGAGGTGGCGCTACGAGTCCACATATTCACCATATCAATACACCACTATGGATCCACTCCGTCTCCCCACGAGAACGCCATCCATAGCACTCATGCTTATCTTGCGTATTTTAGAGTATCCACTTTCACTTGTCTATGAGTATGCAGAGCAACCCGAAGTCCTTTTCATGGACACGGCTATTGAATAGATCATATTAACCTGCAGGGTGTACTTCTTCACACGCTCTCGCCACTTACCGCCATGTACACCTCGTGTATCTCGGCAACCTTCAAGCGGAAGCTTTGGCGAGGAGTCGGCCACGACCTGACTAACCACGCAAGTCTCTAGTCCAGGTTTATCGCCTATTCGGGTTCCATCCACAAGGAGATCCGGCCAGGGTGTCGCTCACGGTCCCAAACGATGTGTGCAGGGTTCCCAAGCCCACCATCCGGGTGCCACTTGGTACACAGACCCTTGTGCCTAGTCTTTCCCAAGCCCACATGCACGGGTGCCACTTGGTAGACTACTAACACTACCTACAAACACGTAAACTAGTTGCAACTCTGGACAGAGATCATGTTGATTAATAAGTCGAGAGAGCTTGGAGTGCCCTGAGCCCAATGTGTGGTAGTAACTGTTCATGGATCAGAAACATAGAACTCAGTTCCTGAGGACGGTTACAATGATACAACCCACCATGTACTCCTACATGGCGTCTCACCGCTACCTTTACCAAATCGTGTTCACACACTTAGCTCACACACAGTAGGACATGTTCACCACTTTCCAATTCATTCCCGATGAATCAGACCTGACTCAACTCTAAACAGTAGTAGGCATGACAAACAAACATGAATGAGTAGGCACATCAGGGCTCAAACAACTCCTACTCATGCTAGTGGGTTTCATCTATTTACTGTGGGAATGACAGGTCATGCAGAGGAAAGGGGTTCAACTACCGCAACATGTAACAGTTGAATCGTTGTTGTCCTAATGCAGTAAAAGAGAGCACGAGCGAGAGAGTGCGATTGTATCGGAATGAACAAGGGGGTTTTGCTTGCCTGGCACTTCTGAATATAATATAGTTCTTCATCAGTGTCATCGAACTCATCATCGGTAACACGTCTATTGAGAGGGGACAAACACCGGCAAACAAGGAAGAACACAATCAATGCAAGGCACAATATGATGCATGATCATGACATGGCAATATGCTGTGATTTGAGCTAATGCAACTAGCAACAGATTAAATGAAGTTGGTTTGAATACAAGATTCAAATTCAAACTCCATATGTGATTATTCAAATGCCATTTAATTGATTTGACCTAAACAGTGAACAAAAGTTGTTCTAACATGCATGAAAATGGTGTAGATGGATAGCTTGGATTTTTCTGATCACTTTTCATATATAATTTGTGTCATTTGGAGTTACGGTTGAATTTCTATGATTTCTAGAAGTTTGTGGTATTTTTTGGAATTTCCTGTATAAAAATAAATCCAGAAAATACTTATTGCGTCAGCATTGCGTCACTATGACGTCAGCAGTCAACGAGGACGGTCCAAGTCAAACCTGACATGTGGGGTCCACACGTCAGTGACTAACTAACTAATCTAAATTAATTAGTGTTAAGCTACTACTAACTAAAAATGTCAGTGGAATTAATTAAACTTAATTATAAATTAAACTAGGATTAGCTGGGGCCTGGGCCCACTTGTCAGCGACCCAGGGAGGGTCAAACTATGGTCAACCCCGGTCAAACTCACGGAGTTGACCCGCGGCTCGTCGCCCGGCGAGGCCGAGGGACGGCGGAGGCGCTCGGGTTTCCTCCTCCGGCAACCAAATGGCCGGCAGAGGGCATCTACGCGAAGGGGAGGCTCGTCCGCGTCGAGTGGTGCACGCAACAGCGGCTCCGGTGGCCTAAGTCGATGGCGGCAACGACTTGCACGGCGGGCGAAGTTTGGCCGTTGCTCGAAATGGCGTTACAGGAAACGTCAGGAGCAGCGGGTGGTCGTGTTCGACCTGTGGGGATGTACTGGGTGCAGTGGTGAGCTCGGGTGCAAGCTTGCATGGCTGTGGCCATGGCTACGCCATGGCCGGCGGCGAGAAGCTCTCGGCCGTGGTGGGAAATGGAGCTAGCATACGAGCGCGAGCTTGAGAGAAGAGGGGAGAGGAAGAGGGGCTCACGGCGATCTCGCGGAGATGCTCAGAGTGCTCGGGGAGGTCCTATACGTGGAGAAATCGACGGCGGCGATCCACGGCATCGAGAAATCGACGGCGGCGATCCACGACCTATTTGATTTGATCTAGTGCTAGGGTTTGAACAATCCCCATTTCAGGTTTAAATGAAATTTTAAACATGATGCAACAACAAGCTAGTCCAAGTGCATAGCAAGGCTACGGACGTGACACAACCCGAATCTCGAGGGCAAGATTCATCTTAAGGGCGGTAGGTTTGTAACATCCCAAATTTTCAATTTGGAATGTTATACAATAGATCATCATTGCATATCATATTTTATTGCATTTTGGCTTGATCCAAGAAATTCTACGCAACTCCAGGACCCACAGAGAGAGTTGGGGATTTCGTTATTTTCATATTTGAGTTTTCTTAAATTTTGAAAGTAGGATCATTTGATTTTTATTATTTTATCTTCGAATATTTCAATTATAAAAATAAGAGAGAGGGAATAAAATGACTTTCCCAAAATAAAGAAATATTGAGGATTTAATAATAAAATCAAATAAGATTTTATTTCGGAGTTTTATCGCTATTTTATTTGAATTAGAAAAAATACACATTTTTCAACATTGCATTTTAGGCTCAAATAAATGTCATCCTGTCCGGCTTATTTCTAGAGGACGGGGAAATTATACTTCAGGATTTTTGGAGTCCGTTTAGTATTTCTTTTCTTTGTTTTTCAGCGTGATATATATTTCAAAAAAGTCAACCGACTTGGGCCACCGTGGGCAACCCGGACTCCGTCCCGCCCAGCCTTTATAAGCCACCCAAGCTGCCCAGCCCACCCCAGCCCGCGCCGCCGCCGAAACCCTAACCCTAGCTGCGCCTCGATCCGTGCGCCGCCACCACCGGTTGCCGCCGCCGCCGCCTCGCCCGCCGCCACGCCGCGCTTCGCCGCCGCCCCAACCGCCGTCGACCGCCGCCGCCGAGCCTGCCGCCAAAGCCGCCGCCGCCACCCGCCCGCGGAGCCCTTGTCGGTGTCAAAACCGGCGGATCTCGGGTAGGGGTCCCGAACTGTGCGTCTAAGCGGATGGTAACAGAGACAAGGGACACGATGTTTTACCAGGTTGGGCCCTCTTGATGGAGGTAAAACCCTACGTCCTGCTCGATTAATATTGATGATGTGTATTACAAGAGTGGATCTACCACGAGATCAAGGAGGCTAAACCCTAGAAGCTAGCCTATGGTATGATTGTTGTAATGGATGTTGTGTCCTATGGACTAAAGCCCTCCGGTTTATATAGACCAGGAGAGGGCTAGGGTTACACAGAGTCGGTTACAATGGTAGGAGATCTACATATCCGTATCGCCAAGCTTGCCTTCCACGCCAAGGAAAGTCCCATCCGGACACGGGAAGGAGTCTTCAATCTTGTATCTTCGTAGTCTTGGAGTCCGGCGGACAATGATAGTCCGGCTGTCCGGACACCCCCTAGTCCAGGACTCCTCGGTAGCCCTGAACACTGGCTAGCGATGATGAGTCCGGCGCGCATAATGTTCGGCATTGCAAGGCGGGTTCCTCCTCCAAATAATCCATAGAAGATTGTGAACACCGGGATAGTGTCAGCTCGCAAAATAAATTCCACATTCCACCATAGAGAATAATATATACACAAGTTCAATCTGGCGGCGTATTTTGCGGCATGGCGTCACACCACTACCAACCCTTTAATTGCATCGTTTTTTTATTGTACGCCTCGGTAGCGTTTAGCGGCGGTTTCCTTAACACGTCTTGTCGAGCGAGATCGTGTTCCCCTTATTCGGGATTCTCATCAATACGGACGTGGGTAACCCAACGCGCCCGTCGCCCGCCTCCTCTATCGGCGAGTCGAGCAGTCCGGAGGCGGCTCTTGGTATTCTCCTCTTTATAATAGGACCAAGGCTCGTTTCTTTTCTTCAATCTTCCACGAATCTTCTCCTTGCTCCAAGTTTCAACACCCGAGCCCCAGTTGAGCGCGGACCTTCAACAATGTCGGATCCGACCTTCGGGGCGGTGGATGCCCTCCTCCGTTACGGAGGAGGGCGTGCTAAAGCTGCGAAGCCAAGTACATCCTCTGAGATTTTGCAGATTGCCCGCCGAAGGGCAGGCCATCCGACCCGAGCCCGGCGAGTATGTAAATCTTGTATCCGACCTCCGTCGGGTTTAAACTTCAGCGGATCCTTTGGCTCAAGTTTTCCTATGGGTTGGAATTCCATGACTTGGCTCCGGAGTCCATCCTCTATATTTCCGCGTTTATTGTCGTCTGCGAAGCCTTCCTCCGCGTCACCCCCCACTTCGGTCTGTGGCTGAAAACCTTCAATGTGGAGCCGAAGATGATCGGGGGGCGTCAAGAAGAGTGCAGAGGCGGCCGTAGCGGAGGGCCGATGCCCGTGGCGAGGCTCCTTCAAGAGGAGCTCGGCTTGTGGCAGCAGGAGTGGTTCTATATCACCGCTCGAAGGCGGCGGCGAAGCCGCCGCCTCCATTCCGCTCGGGATCTCCATGGCGGTTGATGTCGTGGGTTGACCAAGGGCTCAATTGGGGTCATCGAAGGCGTGCCCCTATTGCGGGGCGGATTCGAGACCTCAAGCGAGGGAGATCGATCTGGTCTGGTGATGCGAGTTACGCTAATTAGGCGTCTCTGCCTCGCAAACGCCGTCCTCTCCGGCTATGGGAGTTCAATTCGAGAGGACCACAGATTCTCCAACACTTCATGGGTGCGACACCCGTGGATATGTACAAGTTGTTCTTGGATCACGGCGGTGTGTCCGGAATTGTTGAGATGCGGCTTAAGCTGCAATCGCCCGAGATACTCAAGTAAGTAGCTCGGTGTTCGGACATCTTGTTTGTTTGCCTTTCTACAATTCGCCTTTTAACCCGTTATCCTTCAACAGAGTGGATAAGCGCAAGCAAAACTGATCGGTGTCGGCCCCCCTCCGAGACCGGCGGAGCCCGTCTGGTCGAATGTTGGAGGTTGCGCCTTCAGAAGAAGGCGAAGGGGAAAATGGAGGAGCTACCGCTTCGCCCAAGGGGGCGCTTGAAGAAGGGGGGATCGAGAATCCCTCCCTCCAGGGGGAGAAGAGGACCGCCTCCGAAAATCCGAAGGCCAAAGCCCCTAAGCGGGGGAAGAAGTCTTCACCAGAGGGTCCTGCGTCCGGGGAGGCCCCGGCCGCACAATCTCCCCTAAAACATCAGCCTTCCAGCGAGTCGTGAGTAGAAAAAAGGGAGTTTGGTAATGAGAGACTTCCCTATTTATGCTTCTAAGGATAACCGAGTTTTTTACCTTGTAGTTCGGATCTCCGATCTTCTCAGATGAGCTCGTCTTCGGGGGATCTTCGTCCGGAGATGATGGAGAGCGAGACGCCTCCGTCGGCTGCGCTGTTGGATAGGGCGGACGAGCCTGAAGTGTCGTCACAGAGGGTTTCCCCGAGTCCGGCAGAGCTGAAGAGTTCGGCGCCGACTAGTGTTCGGCCGGGGGAGCTGAAGGATCTGCTTTAGAGGGCGTCCATCTCAGAAGATCACCGTGCATTGATGAGTACGGTGATTGGAAGGATTTCGTCCGCCGAAAACGGATTGCATAATGCCATCAGGAGTTTGCTGGCGGGTTTTGAGGTACATAAAAACAACACACCTTTTTGACAGTTTTGCACATGAAAGTGCGTCCTGTATAGATAGTAGCCCCTGAGACTCGGTAGGTTGTCGAAAGCGACAGCGTGCCGAGGATCAAAATCCTAGGTATTGAGTGTCACCTTTCCTATGCAGGTGGCGGATAGTCGAGGCTAGCGGATGATGGAGTTGCTGAATTAATGCGGCAACTTCGATGTTGCGGATCTGCGACATCGCGCTAGTCGACAAGCAACTTGACGAGTCGCAAGGTAAGTTTTCTCTCATGATCACCTATTAAGGGGCCAAAGCCCACCTCTTACAATATTTGTGCTTAACGCAGATGGTGCTGCTTCTTTGTGGAAACCTTGGGCAGAACTTGCTCAAGCCAAGGAGCAAGCGGAAGGAGTGATGCGCTGCCGCGAGGGCGGCCGGGAGTTTAAGCGAAAGGGCTGCACACTGCCGAAGCGAGGAAGAGATGGCGAAGCGGCGTTAAATTAAAGGATGCTACCGACCGCAATGAGGCTCTTGAAAAGGGCGCCTATCGAGCGCGAAGACACTGGGAAGGCCACCGCCAAAGCCAAGGATGCCTGTTCTGCAATGCGGGCTATGAAGGAGGAGCTGCGTCAGGCCGGAGATATTGTGGCTGGCAAGCCTTTTCTGCTGTGCCGCAGGTTTATGGATCCAAAGTATGCTCAGCTTGGCCGGTTGTGGGGCCGGAGGATCCATATATGGACTTAGCGTCGAGTCGCGGCGGATCTTGGTTGTGCACTTCGAAGTCAGAAGGATCACAAGACGGAAGAGCTGTTTTGGTCTCAATTCCATAGTCCGGATCATTCACTTCCGCTGACCGATCGGTTGGCCGAATGGGCTGAGCTAAATAGGTTGTCCAAGCTTGCCATGACGGATATCGTGACTCATATGCGGCGGATAGGCTAAGCCAAAAACTATTTTAAGTTATTGCAGCGGTTTCTTGGGGCGGTGCCGCATATCAAGGCGATGAAGCGGTCGGCCTACATAGAGGGTGCGCGGATGGCCCTCGCCCGTGTGAAGACACATTGGGCGAGATGGATGCCACGCTGTTGCGACCAGGAGTTGGACGAAAGCGGTTACCCGTCGAGCACTATTTTGGGGAAGTTATGCGTGGTGCTCATGTAGTAGAGTCGAAGTGCTCGAAAAATGTCACGTTCAAATGAACGTTTTATTTTGTGAAACAATGGTTATAATGTAATCGCTTTTTATACTTGTGCGTTCAAGTATTGAAATATCTCCTATGCGGCCGTTTATGTATACGTGTGTATAACTTTGAAAGATGGCGTCTTGACTTATTACGCACAAGGTGCGGGGTGTTATAAAAATAGCGCATTTTCACACTTAATCCGACGTCTCGGTCCTGTTAAGGAGGTGGTAGCGTAGCAAACGAGGCAACCGGACTATAACGCTTTATCACTTTCACTTAGCCATTGGAGTTTGAGGGTGGGGCTACGATATAGCCCCTGGGGGCACCGCGCTCTCCGAATTCGAGGCGTGTATGTGCCTGACCTTGAAACGGTCCTTCGTCAAAGCGGAGGAATTCTAAACATTCCGCTGGTCGATCGAGTGGTTCACCAGTCTCTCGCTGTATCATGGCAGTCAGTTTTCGGCTTTCTCTATTGAGGTGCTCGCCCGGCCGGCGGGGCACAATCGCGATAGTTCTCTTGGTGCGCGTTAGCGATGATCTGAGCGTAAGGCAGCAAAACACGAGGAGGGCAAACCCAACATTTGACCAAAGACATGATTCGGAGCTGATGCATATAAGGCCTAACTCGAGGGCAGCGAACACTCCCTAAGGTGTTCGGTCTTTTATAATAACGGCAAAACAATGCCCTAAGCCCCTTGTGTCGAGTGCAGGCGAGGTCCTCTGACGCGGCCGATGCCAAAACGTCGATATCCTCTCTGGTTATCATGAAAAAACCAGGGATTATAGCAACAAGAGAGCGATAAAAAAGGTTTACGCAGGTCTTAATCTGAAAAGAATCCTATCACGGGTCCCTCTTGCGTCTGCTTTGTGTCTCCGTTGTGCCGTTATCTTGGACGGGTGTGTACGGTGTTCATCTGTAAAAAGAGAGGAACTTAGTTTGAAAAGAAATCATGCGAAAAGTGCATAAAGAAAAATATTAATAAATTAATAAATCTGAGCCTATATTAGCCCATTTTTACTTATATGTGCAGCCCCCTGTGAAGGGGTGTGCGGCTAGGGAGCCCCTAGCTTATTTATGCCGGACTCGTCTAGCCGTGTCCGGGGTCTTTGAATGACCCTCTTAATGAAATGATGCCACGTGGACCGGGCATTTTGAGTGTAAGAGACGCGTAATGTGGTATGACGTTGAAGCGAACAAAAGCTTCACGCCCCAATAGTGCTTGATAGCTACTTTTGAATGGGGCGACTTGGAAGATTAGCTTTTCGCGTCGGAAGTTGTCCGGTGACCCGAACACAACTTCTAGTAATAAGGAGCCTGTGCACTTGGCGTAAAGGTCTGGCGTCACTCCTTTGAAGGAAGTGCGGCTATGTCGAATTTTAGTAAGGTCTATCCGCAACTTGCGGATTGTGTTCGGATATAGCAGGTTTAAATCACTGCCGCCGTCCATCAGGACTTGTGTAAATTGTAGTCTGTCGATTATAGGATCCAATATCAGAGCAGTCCATCCTGCGTTCCGAATGCTTCTGGAATAATCCAGGTGGTCAAAAGTGACTGGTTTTGACGTCCAACTTCGAGGTTCCGCTGGGGTGAACCGTGCGGCACTTATTTTGTGGGTGCCTCATTGTTTTTCGTAATATCACATGAAGTGAGTTTCTGTTTTGACTTCTTGTGGGAAAGTCTTTTGTTTTAAGGTGCTCTGCTGGTGGGGTTTATCATCATCCTTGCTTGATGCGTCGAGCCCCTTGTGTTGGCGTTTAGTCGGCGGACTGTTTGAAAACCCAACAATCTCGGTGGGTGTGGTTTGCGAGGCCTTCGAGGTACTATGGATTTGACATATCCGATCCAAAATTTTGTTTAAGTTGGATAGCTCATCCTTTGTTATCCTTAAGAGGCGGTGTTTTGTTGTTTGGTCATGAGCTTTTGAATCCGGCGTTGACCGCCGTATTCTTTGGGCTTTTCTTTATTCGGCGCTGATCCTTTCTGCGTCGTGATTTTCCGTTTCCATCTCTAATCTCGGATGTACTCGGGTCGCTGGTGCTGCATCTTGCTAGCCAGCTGTCCTCCCCCGCGCAAAATCGGGTCATGAGGCTTGTTAGCGTGGCCATTGTCCTCGGCTTCTCTTGGCGAGGTGTCTGCGTGAAACCATTAAATCACAGACGTTGTGTTTGAAAGCTGCTAAGGCCTGCGTCCGGACGATCGACTATTTAGTTCTTTTGGTAAGGAACCTGTTCGAATTCTGCTGGCCGACTCTCCGGGCTGTTGAGTTATATGACTTAAATCGCGCATCCGAAAGGCGGACATAAGTCCCTTGAAAATTTGCTCATCGTCCTCGAGCTCTTCCCAACTTCCATGATGTTTTATGGGAGGCTTTTGAGCCAGCGCCGAGCTAGCCATTTGAGCTTGAGGGGTAGATATTTTATGGCGTGGAGATCATCTCCTCTAGCCATATGTATGTGTAGTATGTAATCCTCTATCCGAGACTCAAAGTGCATTGTTCCGTCGTATGCCTCTATGTTTATGGGTTTGAACCCTTCTAGAAATTCATGATCCAGCACCTCATCGGTGAAACATAGTGGGTGTGCGGCGTCCCTGTATTTGGGTGTGCCGCTGTCTTCGGACACCTGGCGTGTTGTGATGCTTCCTGGGGCCCTCTTTTTTGGCCCGTAAATGTACCTGGTTGGGCCATCTGTTTTCCCAGGATCTTGAGTTGGCTTGAGTGCGGCCCCGCTTGTCGCTTTTGGCCTGTCATATGGTCGTCTATCCGGCCATGCGGCTTCTTTAATATTTGACTATGGTGGGTCTATGGCTTCCTCGTCAAATTCTGGCCGCAGCTTGCGCTTCGGGTAGCTCTTTGATTGATGGTTCTTGCCATATTTGTCTGCGGTCTTGAGTACTTTGCTCCACCTCATTCTGAGTATGTCTTTCGCTGTTTTGAGCTTCCGTTTTTCCTTCTTCAAGCTTCTTGCGGTGGCGACGAGTCTTCCGTGAAGGTTCTTATGCTCCGGTGGTATGTCCGGTGTGAGGTCGTCCGGACTGTTGGTTTCGCCGGGATTGGATTCATTATCCGATTCGTCCTGTTCGGACGGTTGCTTGGTTGCATGTTAAATGCGTCCTTTGGTTTGCCTGCTCTAACGCTGGGTCATTGGGAATCTTGTCTTTCTTTGGCGGGGCTTAGGGCGGCGCTTGCGTCGCCGTTTTGGTTGTTTATCGGCAGGATTATCCTTTGCCGCGCCCCGTTGTTCCTCGTCGTCGCTTCCTTTTGGGGTATCCACCATATATACGTCGTGTGTTGGGGTGGTCTTCCAGTGCCCTGTAGGCTCTGGTTCTTGATCATCTCTGGCATCGTCGTCCATACCGTCGATGTCTTCGGAGTCATAGTCTAGCATGTCTGTTAGATCGTCGACAGTGGCTACAACGTGGGTGGTGGGTGGGTTTTGAATTTCTTCGTCGTCCGCATCCCAACCATCCTGGCCATAATCCGGCCAGGGCTCTCGGGATAGCGAGAGATGCTTTAGAGAATTTAGGATGTCGCCAAAGGGTGAGTATTGGAAGATGTCCGCGGCGGTGAACTCTGTGACCGACGCCCAATCAGATTCGATTGGCAGGGGCGCGGGAGGTTCGGAGTCCAGCAGGGAGTCCAGCACCTCGGAGTCACGAGTTTTGCAAGGGACAAGGTTAGTGTTCGTCTCCATCGCCGTGGAAGTTGCAGCCCCCGAGGGGGTGTCCAGCCACCCATCCTCGATCTGCACAATCGGCTCCAGACCATGGGCCGGAGCGGATTTGTGCGCGGCCTCCAAGGTACTGTCTGGCGGCAGAGTTAGATCGTGCCCATCGCGGCAGTGCGGCACGCTCGGCTGCGGCTTGGATTCATCGAAGATCAAGTCTCCGTGGATATCCGCGGTGAAGTTTAAGCTTCCAAATCTGACCTGACGGCCAGGGGCGTAGCTTTCGATCTGCTCCAGATGGCCAAGTGAATTGGCCCGCAGTGCGAAGCCGCCGAATACGAAGATCTGTCCGGGGAGAAAAGTCTCACCCTGGACGGCGTTGTTGTTGATTGGAGGAGCCATCAAGCCTATCGGTGACGACACAGAGGAACTCCCAATGAAAGCACCAATGTCGGTGTCAAAACCGGCGGATCTCGGGTAGGGGGTCCCGAACTGTGCTTCTAGGCGGATGGTAACAGGAGACAAGGGTCACGATGTTTTACCCAGGTTCGGGCCCTCTTGATGGAGGTAAAACCCTACGTCCTGCTTGATTAATATTGATGATGTGTATTACAAGAGTGGATCTACCACGAGATCAAGGAGGCTAAACCCTAGAAGCTAGCCTATGGTATGATTGTTGTAATGGATGTTGTGTCCTATGGACTAAAGCCCTCCGGTTTATATAGACATCGAAGAGGGCTAGGGTTACACAGAGTCGGTTACAATGGTAGGAGATCTACATATCCGTATCACCAAGCTTGCCTTCCACGCCAAGGAAAGTCCCATCCGGACACGGGAAGTAGTCTTCAATCTTGTATCTTCGTAGTCTTGGAGTCCGGCTGTCACGCCCTCGATGCGGCTATATCTCCCACGTGTCGAAGCACGACTTAGAGGCATAACCGCATTGAAAGCAATGTCGCAAGTGAGGTAATCTTCACACAACCCATGTAATACATAAGGGAAAGAGATACATAGTTGGCTTACAATCGCCACTTCACACAATACATAAATAAACATCCATCATTCAGTTTACACTCGAGGTCCGACTACAGAACCAAAATAAAAGAAGACTACCCCAAATGCAACCACGGATCCCGATCGTCCCAAGCTGAGCTCCACTCTTGATCGTCTGGAAATGAAACATAGTAATGACCAAGGTCCTCATCAAACTCCACTTCAGCTTAGTTCGCCATCTGTATTTGGCATCACCAGTACACGCATCTGTTTTGGTAGAATCATGAGTCACGGGGACTCAGCAATCTCACACCGCGAGATCAAGAATAATTAAGCAAGGGAAGGTTGGTGTAATGAGGTGGAGCTGCAACAAGCGACTAAGCGTATATGGTGGCTACATCGCAAAAGAGAGCGAGAAGAGAAGCAAAACGCGGTCGTGAAGCTAGTAATGATCAAGAAGTGATCACGAAACTACTTCGTCAAACATAACTCCAACACCGTGTTCACTTCCGGACTCCGCCGAGAAGAGACCATCACAGACTACACACGCGGTTGATGTATTTTAATTAAGGTCAACCGGGTTTTCTACAACGAGACATTAACAAATTCCCATCGCCTCATAGCTGCGGGCACAGCTTTCAAAAGATAAATACCCTGCAGGGGTGTCCCAACTTAGCCCATCATAAGCTCTCATGGTCAACGAAGGATAAACCTTCTCCCGGGAAGACCCGATCATTCTCGGAATCCCGGTTCGCATGACATTTCGACAATGGTAAAACAAGACCAGCAAGACCACCCGACTGTGCCGACAAATCCCGATAGGAGCTGCACATATCTCGTTCTCAAGGCACACCGGATAAGTGAAGCGTACAGGTACCAACGTGACCCAAGTTGCCAAGGGACGGTCCCGCACGATGCTCTAGTTTGGACCAACACTCGGAGGAGCACTGGCCCGGGGGGTGGGTAAATAAAGATGACCCTCGGGCTCGCGAAAACCCAAGGGAAAAAGGCTTAGGTGGCAAATGGTAAAACCAAGGTTGGGCCTTGCTGGAGGAGTTTTATTCAAAGCGAACATCACGGGGTCCCATAAATCACCCAACCGCGTAAGGAGCATAAAATCAAGGAACATAACACCGGTATGGCGGAAACTAGGGTGGCAAGAGTGGAACAAAACACCAGGCATAAGGCCGAGCCTTCCACCCTTTACCAAGTATATAAGGTGCATTAATTAAAACAATAGATATTATGATATCCCAAAAGGATCCATGTTCCAACAAGGAACAAACTTCATCTTCACCTGCAACTAGCAACGCTATGAGAGGGGCTGAGCAAAAGCGGTGACATAGCCAAACAACGGTTTGCTAGGAAAAGGATGGTTAGAGGTTTGACATGGCAATGTGGGTGGCATGATATAGCAAGTGGTAGGTAACATAGCATAGGCATAGCAAAAGAGCGAGCATCTAGCAAGCAAAGATAGAAGTGATTTCGAGGGTATGGTCATCTTGCCTGCAAGGTTCTCAGAGTTGTCGAAGTCTTGATCCTCGTAGGCGTTCTCAACAGGTTCCTCGTTCACGTACTCATCTCCCGGCTCTACCCAAAGCAAGAACACAATCAATGGAACAACAATCAAACTAGGAGCAATGCACAAGCAATATGATGCAATACATGACATGCTATGCGGGATGTGATATGCAATGCATATGTGTGCTCCGGAAGGAAAATGATGAACAAGGCATCAACTTGGCAAACCAAGTATGCCGCTGGAAAGATGAGATGATTTTGGTTGAAATCGATATGAAGATCACCGGAAACGGATGCACGGTTTGCAAATGGCAAGCAAAACAATAATGACGCGAATCTGCGTTTAACAGCACGATGCTACTTAGCATGCAACAAGAAACTATGCTACAGCACCCCAACATACAAACAAAACATATGGCAGTGATCTACAGGAGATGCTTAACAAAATAGGAACACTGAGCTACGGCTAAATCACATCATAACAAGTTCAAACAAGCATGGTGAAAGTGCAAAAAAAATCAGGTTCACAGACTTAGTGAAAATACTAGTATGCCAGAAATTAACATCAGGAAGGCATGTTTAGAGCAAGCAAACAACAAGCTACAGGAACTTATAATAGCAAAACAAGGCATGACATGATTCTACTCAAAGCATAGATCAAAAGTCCCTTACTGACCATAAGCCAAAAAGGACCATAAGAAATGATGGCACCCATGTAAACATAGCAAGTTTTATTAACAGTTCCAGACTTAGTGAAATTTCAGGACATGGCAAAAACAGATTCAACATGGCATCTTTACAAGCAGTTAACTCACTATCAGGCATATCATGGCATGGATCAAGTACTAGCATGAAGTAGGCAGGAAAATGAAGCTATCCTTGTACAAAATAACCTCATAGCATGCTTGAAATAAAACACACAAAAATGACAAGACAACATCATGATGTAAAATGACATGTTCATGAACTTGCTCAAATGCAGAAACTAATGCCACCACTGGATTGGTGGGATTTTTCTACCCCAAAAACATATATAATATGTCTAGGTTGCTGTAGAAAAATCCCCACATTTATGCAAAAACCAATACAACCTATAATGGAAACCTCAGCATATGCCAAAACTGGCAATGTTCCGAATTTGGAATAAAACAGAAAAACATGTGGGAAATCTAGATGCACCCAGGCTGTTCCCAGCCGTCAGACTGACTGGTAGGGCCGTGGTCCATGTGGCTGGGTGTGTGTATGACCGGTGGGACCAAAACGTCAGTGTTACAATGAAAAATAAAATCAACAGAAAACTGTGGAGAGCCTGGGATGCGAACCCAGGTCTCCTGGTTACAAGCGTGGGTGCGCTACCAGTTGGGCTAGGACGGGGCTGCTAGTTTGGTAGGGGCTCGTGTCCTGGTGAAGCAACTTGAGGCTGATACGGGCCCCTTCTCATCTACTGAGAGAGAAGGCGCCCGGCGGTGCTGCGAGCAACGACGCGGCGACCACCGGAGCCAAGGGACACCGGCGGGGTGCGGGATAGTCAGTGGTACGCGCATGCGGTCTGGAAGGAGCGTGCGTGCATGTGGAGCAAGCTGCGGGAGTTGGCGTCGCGGGGTACTCGAGCTCGAGCATCTGCTCGACTCGAAATTCTGACGAGCACACGGTGGGCGGGAAGCAGCGGTAGCGGCGCGTGCGGCTGTGAGGGAGTGCGCGCATGGGTGCAGCAAGGCGTGGAGGAGCTCGTCTAGGAGGATCCAGAGCAGGAGGTGCACGTGAGATGTCTCTGAACTACCAAACTGAAGAAAACTTCAGAACTCGCCTCGGTGCGCCGGGAACACGACGACGGCGAGATCTTGGCCGCTCCTACGGAGACCGATCGACGAAAAGAAAAGAGCAGGGAGGAGGATGGGTATACCTAGTATACCTATGACAAGGAGGTGAGGCCGGTGGCGCAGCAGACCGACAGCGGGGAGGCGAAGTTTCCTGGTGGACTTGCTGTCCAAGAAGGAGATGACATAGAGGACGGAGAGGACGTCGGGGAAGGCGTCCTCGGGCTCGGATCGGCGTCAGAATGGACTCGGGGAGGCGCTGCGGTGCTCGGGGTCGATAGAGGGGAGGCCGGCGACGCACCTACGCCGGCGAGGAGCTCTTGCTCGGGCCGGTCATGTTGGCTGTAGGGAGGAAAACGTAGCGGGGAAGCAGGGCGTGTGTCGGTGTCAAAACCGTCGGATCTCGGGTAGGGGGTCCCGAACTGTACGTCTAGGCGGATGGTAACAGGAGACGAGGGACACGATGTTTTTACCCAGGTTCGGGCCCTCTCGATGGAGGTAAAACCCTCGTCCTGCTTGATTAATATTGATGATATGGGTATTACAAGAGTGGATCTACCACGAGATCAAGGAGGCTAAACCCTAGAAGCTAGCCTATGGTATGATTGTTGTAATGTATGTTGTCCCACGGACTAAAGCCTTCGGTTTATATAGACACGAAGGAGGCTAGGGTTACACAGAGTCGGTTACAATGGTAGGAGATCTACATATCCGCATTGCCAAGCTTGCCTTCCACACCAAGGAAAGTCCCATCCGGACACGGGACGGAGTCTTCAATCTTGTATCTTCGTAGTCTTGGAGTCCGGCGGATATTGATAGTCCGGCTGTCCGGGCACCCCCTAGTCCAGGACTCCCTCAGTAGCCCCTGAACCAGGCTTCAATGACGATTAGTCCGGCACGCATAATGTTCGGCATTGCAAGGCGGGTTCCTCCCTTGAATAATCCAGAGAAGATCATGAACACCAGGATAGTGTCCGGCTCTGCAAAATAAATTCCACATTCCACCGTAGAGAGAATAAAACGTACACTTAGTTCAATCCGCTGACGTATTATGCGGCGTGACTTCACACCGCTACCAAGTCTTTGTTTGAATCGTTTTTTACCATACCACCTCAGCACGTTCAGGGAAGCGGTTTCCTTGGCACGTCTTGTCGAAGAAGAGATCGTGTTCCCCTTATTCCAGGATTCTCATCAATACGTACGTGGGTAACCCAACCGCGCCATTGATGGTGGCGCTTGGGAGATAAGCGAGTTTTACCAGGCTGGTGGGGGATGCATAGTTTTGTCCGCCTATATATAAGGGATAAGGATTCACCTTCTCACCTACGCCTTCTTCCTCCTTTGCTTATCCATCCCCGCGAACTCAAGCTCCAACGCCCGAGCTCGCGCATCTCGCCTCGACCTTCTCCGAATATGTACGGAGTGGGAGGTAAATGGTTGGCCTCCACCGCTAAGGAGGAGGACATCACCAGCTTCTTGGCGCGGATACCTTTCGGCGATATCGGCGCATCGGCTGCCCGACGAGGGCAGCTCATCCCTACCCCAGGCCTCATGAGAGGTCGTCTTCCTCCCCACTTCCTCCATGGACTGGGCTTTCCGCTCCATGCATTTGTCAGGGGCTCATGTTTTACTCGGCCTGGATTTCCACGATCGGCGCGAACTTTATCCTCAACATATCGGCGTTTATCGTGGTATGCGAAACCTTCCTCGCATCCGGCCCCACATCGGCTGTGGCTCAAGACCTTCAACGTCAAGCGAAGGTTGTGAAGAACGCATAAGCGGAATCTTGGGCGCCATGTTGGGCAAATTGCCCAGCGTCCCTTGGCTCGAAGGACCTTCGTGGACTCCGTCAAGGGGTGGCAATCGGGGTGGTTCTACATCACCGAGCGCGCAAACCCACATTGGCGGCGGCCCCCGAGTTTAGATCTGGCATCCCCGCAGCTCACCTCCTAGAAAGAAGGGCTTGCGGTGGGGCAATCCGATGGAGGTGGCGGGACTCGAGCATGTATCAAGAAGATGGTGAGCAATAGGCTCGGGCTCGTCGGCGTGGTCCAAGTCATGCTCATCGGCGGATCCTCCCATGCCAAACGGGCATTCAATTTGTGGGAGTTCAATCCGGAACAGCACCGGGCACTAAGTGGGCTCTTGATACAACATACGAAGGCGCTGGAGGTGCTGTTCAAGAAGCGCAAGCCCAGCGTCATGACCGAAGACAGCGGATTCATCTCGCGATATCAAGCGGCGAGGTAAGTGATTCAACCCCATTACGGGACACTTGTGATAATTAGATTGACTCTAGTGAGGTTTCATTCTGCCTCTTCCTTTGACAGAATGGATTGAGAAGGCCAAGATGCTTATCAGCCCGGCTCCCATGCCGAAGACCAGTGGGCGCCCACTTAGCGGGGTTGCTGGTTCGGCACCGCCGTGGTGCGGAGAAGAAACCAAGAAGGTGGCCACGGGGACTCGAAAGAGTTCCCGCAATCAGGCGTCTGACGACGACGAGGACTCCTCCCCTGAAGACGAGGAGGAGGAGTATTCTCTCCCGGAGGAGGGATAGAAGAAGAGGAAGGATTCCTCAATCGGGGAGGCCGAAGGGTCCAAGAGGGGGAGAACTATCCCCCCGGACAGTTTTGCCAACACCAATGTTGGCGAGGATGAGTGGCCTCCAAGGGCCAGGCGTCCGGCAAGATCGTAAGTATCCGGATCCTTGATGTGTAATTTCTTTTATGTCGCGTAGTGTCCTTCTAATGTCGCGTTCTATCCGTAGTCCGGCGATGATGATCTTCCGCTTCATCAAGCGGGTCATTAGCCCGTCGGATGTGGACTCACTTCCGACCGCCACTACCCCGTGGCGAAACGCGAGGTGGGATCGAGAGAGGACCCATCGGAGGAGGCTCGGGCGCCGTCGGGCAGCCTCCGGACTTTGTGCGGACTCTACGCCGGAACCCGCGAGTGGTTCGAGTCCGCAAGCGGCCTACTGAAAGGAGGGCAGGACGCGACCTGGCGGCCTCCGTCCAACCGGGCGCGGATAACTGTTGGGCGCTTAAAGGTGCTTCCATCGAGGAAGAACACCGCACTATCATGAGTGCGGTGATTGAGAAAGTCGGCTTCGCTAAGGCGGGCTGACCGAAAGCCTCTGACAACCTTCTAACAGGCTTTGAGGTAAGAAGTTAAAATTATGTAATGTAATACCGCATAGGCGGTAGCCCACGATGCTCGGTTCGGTGTTTGGAAAGAAAAGCGGATGAGGATCGAACAAGATATCTTGAGGTTGCTAAAAATATGTCAATATGGGTTTGCAGGCTGCGCTGCTGGCCTCTGCCGCACTAACGGCGGAGGTCGATGTGCTGAAGAAGGATCTCGAGCGGTCCGAACAAGAGCTCGGCCATGCCAAGAGGCAGCTCGAGGAAAAAGAAGGTGAGTAACACCACTTTGAATTAGTACCTTACAGAAAAGGATTTCGGTTGCAATAAAATTAACAAGGATAATGTGGGTATTGCAGGGGCCACTAACGAGGTGGCAGCCCTGAAGGAGGTTGTGTCCGTGGCTGAGCATTGCAGCGGCAGCGGAGCAGGCGGCGAGAAAAACAAGAGGCACGGGTGGCGGAAGTTCGGCAAGAGCTCCGGGCTCTCATGGAAAAGCATGAGAGTATGGGCGTGACTCAAGACTTCGAGTGCGAGCTTGCCTCGGCTCGAAAGTGCCAAATCCGCCAAGGCGAGGCCCGTAAGGCCCTTCGGGAGGTTGAAGATATAAAGAAGATAGCGGCGGGTAAGGCATTTTTCATACCAAAGCGAGGCATGTTAATGTGAACTACGACACTTACCGCATTCGGAGCTCTCGAGGCGTTTGCGGATCTGCCGCGTAGTGCGTCGATGCCGCCGCATTCTATCGTGGCGAGGAGGAGCTTGGCGGAGAAGGTCTTACGGTCTCGATGCTGCTGAGGCCGGCCATCCAGTGCCCCAAGCGACCGGTGAAGCGGTGGTCGAACTCCTAAGGTAGGTGAGGAGGCTATGAAGGGCCTCATAGTCGGTGTGGCTGGACAGGCCATGCACAGGAGCTACTTTGGCCCGTCACGACGGCTGGTGGATGCATGCCCTGGGTGGAGGTCATCAAGCGCTCCGCTTTGTATTGAAAGCGCTCGTCGGGCCCTTGCCCGCACAAAGGTGCTGCTGGGGCAAGTTGGATGCGGAGAAGCTTCTCACGGATCCACTTGCCACGGGAAGGGAGTATCGTCGCGGAGAAGTATTATAAAATTGTCTGAAGGGAGCCTGCGATATGCGGATGAGTGCTCTCGAAATGTAATCTTTGAGTGAACTTCGCTATGTATTTATCTGTCGCTGAAAACTTCGTTCATATCGCCATGAGCAACATTTGTTTAATTTAAAATATTACCTTACATGCGGCCGTTTATAAAATCTGTGAGATGGCAAGTCATTGGCTTCACCCCCAAGCGCGAGTCTTTGGGGTGTTGGGATAAACATGAGCACTCTTGTTCCCATTGTTGGGTCCATCGAGGCGCTCAACACAACGAACAAGGCAACGAACTTATAATGCTTGAACACTCTCACTTAGCCATAGAATTCTATAATTTTAAATTTTGGCGAAGCCCTGGTATTGGAAGACCGAATCGGGGTGATATCCACGCCTTTTTGGACATTGTCAGGAACTTCGCTTCAGCGGCGTGAGTCTTTAGGACCGAAAAAACCTCTCGAACAGCGACAGTCTCTCACCTTATCATGCCGGTCGGTTTTAGCTTTCTCCTTTGGCGCTCGCCCGGCTCAACCGAGGCGCAATCGCGATGGTTCTCCAGTGCTACCTTAGCCGGCGGAGCGGGCGTAAGGCACCAAAACATGGGAGCAGGCAAACCCAACTATTGACCCAAGACATGATTGAGCCGATTCATATAATGCTATAAGTTGAGGTGCCGCACTTGTGAAAGTGTTAGGACTTAATCACACCATAATTTGTGGAGCGAAGCCCTGGCGTATTCAGCCGTACCAAAATATCACGGGTGCAAGATGTCATGTAATGAACATATATATAAAATATAATGCCATTGCAATAAAAAGGTGTTGCATTATTTATGAAAGAAAGTGCGCTAGTAGAGCGGTGATACAAATAGTCTTGATAAGCAAGGATTTGGACTAAATAAACATGTCCCCCGAGGGATGAGCTCTGAGACTTGGTGTATATAATCAAATTTAATGCTCATAATTGAGACCACACGGATGTTAATCGTGGCCTTCTTTAGTCCTTATTTGTTGCATCGTGAGTTCGCGGGTTCGCCGGGACGAGAGCTCAGTTAACAAAGTCCTGCGTACATAAAGAAGAAAAATAATAAATAAAAAGGGGCACACTTGCAGCCCCGGTGTGGTCGAACCGTACTGGGGTGCATTGCCATCGTGCCCCTCCCTGTGCCCATGGTATCTCCAAAGCGAAATGATGTCTGTGAGTGTTATTCTTGCGATCATCTTGTGAGGCGAGGTTGGGGCCGCATTACTCTGGCGATGCTCGATTGCGCCAGTGGTCTTGGTTGGCTTTGCTCGGCGCGCTTTCTGTATCGGCGTTTAACGGCGGACTAAGCTGCCTTAGAAGGCTGCTCACTTCCGCCGCGAGCATTGTATGTTCCTCCGTTCGGAGGGCGTTCCGTATTCCCATTGACCGTGATGACTCCACGAGGGCTGGCATCTTGAGCTTTAGGTATGCATAATGTGGCACGCGTTGAATTTTTGACGCGGTTCGTCCGAGCGAGGGCATGATAGCCGCTGCGAAGCGGGACTATGTCGAAGATTAACTCTTCGCTCGAAATTATCAGGGATCCGAAGACCACTTCGGTGTGGTGAGCATGCAGTTGGCCTCCACTCCTGGTATGACACCTTTAAAGGTTGTCTTTGTAGGTTTAATCCTTGATGGGTCTATGCCCATTTTGCGCCTTGTATCGATAAAGCGAGTTTGAGGCTGCTGCCGCCATCCATCGGGACTCTCGTGAGGTGGAACCCATCGACGATTGAATCTAGAACCGAATCGGCGAATCCGCCATGGCGTATGCTGGTCGGATGGTCTCTTCGATCAAAAGTGATCGGACAAGAGGACCATGGGTTGAACTTTGGGGCGACTGGCTCCATCGCATAGACGTCCCGTAGTGCGCGTTTCCTCTCCCTCTTGGGTATGTGGGTCGCGTATATCATATTCACCGTCCGCACTTGCGGGGGAAAACCCTTCTATCCTCTATTGTTCGGCGGCCGGGTCTCTTCCTCGTCGTCGCTATTTAGCCCCTTGTCATTGTTTTTGGCAATTAACTTGCCAGCCTGCTTGAACACCCAGCAATCTCTATTGGTGTGGTTAGCTGGCTTTTCAGAGGTGCCATGTATCTGGCATAAGCGGTCGAGTATTCGGTCCAGATTGGACGGACCCGGAGTGGTTCTTTTAAATGGCTTCTTTCGCTGACCGGGTTTAGAGCCTCGGAATCCGGCATTGACTGCCGTATCCTCCTTATAAATCGCCGTTAATTGGGCGCTTGTTTTTGTTTCGGCGTGACTGCCGTTGTTGTCCTTAGTATCCGGACTGCCGAATTTTTACGGAGATTGTTGCTGCGGGCTAGCCAGCTGTCCTCTCCCGCCAAAAGCGGGTCATTAACGATGTGAGGGCTGCCATGGATTTGGCTTTTCTGCCCGGTGCACGGCTAGCCATTTGTCCCGGATGTTATGTTTGAAGGCTGCAAGGGCTTACGCATCCGGACAATTGGCGATTTGATTTTTCTTCGTCAAGAACCGTGTCCATAATTATGCGGCGATTAAATGCGGCTGCTGAATGATGTGGCTTAGGTCATCGGCGTCGGTGGTCGCACATATGTGCCTTGGAAGTTATCAAGGAATGCGGCCTCGGTCTTAACACCAATTGACTCTGCGGGCAAGCTGTTAAGCCAATGCCGAGCTGGTCCTTTAAGCAGTGGGAGGTACTTGATGGCGTGGAGACCGTCGCGCGGGCCATATGGATGTGGAGAAGGTAGTCTTGATCCACACTGCGGGTCTGTTGTGCCATCGTAAGATTCGATGTTCTGGGTTTAAACCCTTGAGGATCGATGATCCATTACTTCGTCGATGAAGCATAACGGGTGTGCGGCGCCCTGTATTGAGCGATATCGCGGCGCAGCTCGAAGGCGCTATCTGCTGTGTTTGGCTCGGCGGGGTTATTGTATCCGGCACGGCGGTATAAATCGTGGGTCGTAGGCGCCCACGTGATCCATAGATGGATCTGGATTGCCTTGCTTTGTCCTCAATATGTCTCGCATAAGTCGGTAGCGTTCCCTCTTGGCCGTACTTTTGGGGCGGTCTTGGGGTGTGGTCTTGGCTGGGGCACTGGATGCCTCTCTATCACGACCACGGGGTCGTCGATCGACCATATCGCTGGCGCTGGTGATGGAGGTGCGTATGCTTCCTCCTCTAATCGGGGAGCAGCTTGCGTCTTAGGTAACTTTGGAGGGGCGTTCGAGTTTATACTCTTGACGCGAGGACCTCGGTCCATCGATCGGCCAGCAGGTCTGATCAGCTTGAAGCTGCTGCTGCTTTTCTTTAGGCTGTTTCTTTGTGGCGATAAGCACTGTGCTTGAAGCGCTCTTGTTCGACGGGATCCTCGGAGTGCAGCGATTTCGTCATCGTTGAGGCTTGCCGTCTTGGAGGAGGCATATAGTTATGATCCTCAACCTCTTAAATGCTGCCGCCCCTTGTGAGGGCTTGCTTCTACATCCTCTGCGCTGAGTCTTCTTTGGAGGGATTGTCTTCGGCTCTCGGAGTGTTATTATCTCTGTCTTGGAATCTCCATTCTTCTTTGTGGCGGGATTTAAGCGGCGCACCGACGCCGGCGTTTGGGCTGCTTCTTTAAAAGTCGCCTCTGCTTGCTTCTTCGCCATCCCTTCTTTTGGGGTATCCAATATGTATCGTCATATGCGAGGTGGCCTTCGATTGCCTGTGGCGCTGGTTCTGTTCGTCCCGGCATCATCGTCCATAGCGTCGATGTCTTGGTCGTAGTCTAGCATGTCGGTTAGATAAATCGGCGGTGGCTACAAAGTAGGTGGTGGGTGGGCTCTGAATTTCTTCGTCGTCCATATCCCAACCATCCTGGCCATAATCCGGCCAGGACTCTCCTGATAACGAGAGATGCTTTAGTGAATTCAAGATATCGCCGAAAGGCGAGCATTGGAAGATGTTCGCGGCGGTGAATTCCATAACCGGCACCCAATCCGAATCGATTGGTAGGGGCGCGGGAGGTTCGGAGTCCGGCAAGGAGTCCGGCGCCTCGGAATCACGAGTTTCGCGGGGGACAAGATTGGTGTTCGGCTCCATCGCCGTGGATGTTGAAGCCCCTAGGGCGGCGTCTATCCACCGGCCCTCGATCTGGGCGATCGGCTCCGGGCTAATGGCCGAAGCAGATCCGTGTGCGGCCACCAAGGCCTTTGTTCGGTGGCGAGCTAGATCATGCCCATAAATCACGGTCTGGCGGCGCTCGGTGTGGCTCGAGTCGTCGAAGATCAAGTCTCCGCGGACATCGGCCGTGAAGTTTAAGCTTCAAATCGACTGGCGGCCGGGGCATAGCTTCGATCTGCTCCGGATGGCCAGCGAATTGGCCCGCGAGCGAAGCCGCCGAATCTGAAGATCTGTCCGGGAGAAAAGTCTCACCACGGACAGCGTTGCTGGTTGAAGATGCCATCAAGCCTATCGGTGGCGACGGAGGAACTCTCAATGAAAGCACCAATGTCGGTGTCAAAACCGGCGGATCTCGGGTAGGGGTCCCGGCTATGCGTCTAGGCGGATGGTAGCAGGAGGCGAGGACACGATGTTTTACCCAGGTTGGGCCCTCTCAATGGAGGTAAAACCCTACGTCTGCTTGATTAATATTGATGATATGGGTATTACAAGAGTGGATCTACCACGAGATCAAGGAGGCTAAACTCTAGAAGCTAGCCTATGGTATGATTGTTGTAATGTATGTTGTCCTACGGACTAAAGCCTTCGGTTTATATAGACACGGAGGAGGCTAGGGTTACAGTCGGTTACAATGGTAGGAGATCTACAGATCCGTATTGCCAAGCTTGCCTTCCACGCCAAGGAAAGTCCCATCCGGACACGGGACGGAGTCTTCAATCTTGTATCTTCGTAGTCTTGGAGTTCGGCGGATATTGATAGTCCGGCTGTCCGGACACCCCCTAGTCTAGGACTCCCTCAGCATGGGTGCCTCTTACCCGTGGCGGCGGCGCGGAGGGGAAAGAAGGGAGGAGGAGGAACCCTAGGCTTGCCCTGGGGTTGGCCCCTCATAGGGGGAAGCAAGGGATGTGGAAGCCACGGTGGCCATGTGTGCCCCTGTCCTCTACTTTTACTGTGAGAGGAACGAGCGAGGGATGTGGAAGCCACGGTGGCCATGTGTGCCCCTGTCCTCTGCTTTTACTGTGAGAGGAACGAGCGAGGGAGGAGGAAGAGGAACAGGGTTCGGGTCACTGCAGGTGGGGCCGGCACGGCTCCAGCGTGGAAAGGAGGGGGCGGCGGCTGGCTGGCTCATTGTGTGGTGGGCGGCTGGAGTGAGGAGAACCAGCCGGGTTGAGATCTTCTTTGGGTTGTCCTTGCTGCTACCTTTTCTTTTCTTCAAAAGGAAAAATAAACAAGAAAAGTGCAGAGAGCTAAGAGAGGTGTTGGGGATACAAAAAAATATATCTGGGGACCTAGAATTATGGACTATTTGAATAAATTGGTTTGGGCATTTTTAGAGGTAGAAAAATAAAACAAGTTTGAATATAATTCAAACTTGAGGCATTTTTGAACCTAACCAAATCATATTCAAATGAGTTGAAAATTGGCAGAGAGGATGTAGGCATGGTGCAAGATTTACAGGGAGAAGATGAACATTAAAAGAGAAAGGAAAATGGCATTGTCAAAAGAAGGAAGTAGAGGGAAGGAGGAGGTGGTGATGCAAGATTTATGTATTGAACATGCAACAACATAATATGTATGAGATCACAGCAAGCACATGATGAGGATGGAATGCAAAATGACAAGGCACAAATGCAATATGGTAAGGTGAGCATGACAATGAAAAGGGAAAACCACATAACCAAACAAGATGAGGCCAAACATGATAAAACCCACAAGAATTGGATGAAGGTCAAGTTGATATATTGGCAAATATGGAAGTTTTACATCTGGGGTGTTACACCGGCGGACGATGATAGTCCGGCTGTCCAGACACCCCCTAGTCCAGGACTCCCTCACCCACCGCCCCACCTCGCAGGAGGTAGCCGCCCGCCACCGCCGGTTTTCTCTAGAAAGCCGCCCTTTTTAAAAAAAACCATGGTTGTTTTTTTATATAGATCGGTTTAGTTTTTTTCTGGTTTATTTATTTAGCGGACGTTCGTCCGTACGTTCGTATTAGCAAACGGTTTTCGTCGTCTAGCCGCGGACAGCGATCGTTCGTTCGTTAGCCTTTTCGTCAGTTTTTTCTTTTTCTTGGATTTTCCGCGATTATTTTCGATTGCGATTCCTGATCCGATTTTTGTTTTAGTATAACTTTTCGCCCGCTTATCGGAATCAAGCGATTCAAGTGCCTAGGGTTTCGTCTCGAAACCCTATTTCTGTTTAACCAACTCAAACAAGTTTTTGCTACTGTAAAACTCGACTTAGGTCCTGATTAGTAATCGAAGCTTGTTTCTTTCGCCGTTTGAGTTTCGTTGCTTCGTTTGATTTGATTCTTTTTGCCAAACTGGAGTTCTTAAGTTGAACTTTGTGGTTGGATCTCTTATTTGAGTTCTACCAGTGCATTCGATGAGTACTTATTGTATGCTTGTTTGTTTGCGATAGAGTACCCGGAGTGCGCAACGTGCTACTACGAGTCTCTAGGTTTCACGGATCATCAGCAAGGCAAGTAACACTTTGATCATACCTTTTTACTACCCAGTTTTATTGCATTAGATCAATCCTCAAACAATTGCATGGTTAGGATCTGATTAATATGTGGGTTCTGGGAAGTAGATGAGGTAGTACATATTACCTGTTTATTATCAAACCTTTGGGAGTTACTTCTACATTTGCTTATATCGCTATGCTATGCTAGTAGACATAGATTGGGTGAGTGTATCCATGACAGATGTGAGATTGTTAATTAATGGTTTACATAAGGTGGCAACTTTAATACACATCTGGGTGGATTGAGGCACCTGGGGAACCCAATGTTGCTTGTGTTTTTGAAAATCCCGGGGTACCATGTGATTCTCCTATGGACCGCCACCCAGGTTCAAAGGGATCATGAGATTATTCATGCTAGAAACTTCTGTGTGGAGCCGCAAGCTACTATGGGCTCTAGCATAGTTGATTAAGTTGTGTGAACTCTTATAGTGGTAGACTAGCAGATGTATGGGAAAGTAGGTGTAACTGTCTACCCATCGTAAGGTGCAAACGCTTCTGAAAGACTATGTCTCGGTCATCCATTTCTCAAACACCATGTAGTGCAAGAAATCCAACGGAGGAGATCGAGTATTGTGGGGAAAAGTGCGCAAACCTCTGCAGAGTGTATAAACTAATCATTGTTAGCCGTGTCCCCTGTTATGGACGTTTTGAGTATCTAGTACCTGGATTATCATGTGAATCTCATCATGTTATTTTAATTTAAATTGTTGGGTTTTAATGATGATGCTTAATTGGGATTGAGTTGGGTGAACCTTCTCAATGTTTAACAACCACCATGAATAGTTAAATAAAATTTATTCCTTTGTCGTAGGGAAAAATTGGCTTTATGCAAAACTGTAACCATAGAGCTTTCCACCAGCCATATATGCATGTAGTGATAGCATTTTCTGTTCATTACTCTCTTTGTGTTACATTGCCAGCATATTCCATGTGCTGGCCCGTTTTCGGGCTGCAACATTCATGTTGCAGACTTTTCAGACGACGATTAAGGTGCCTTAGGTCGTGATCTTATACTCGGTGATGCCATTGGAGTTGATGGACTCACTTTATCTTCCAAGCCTTCCGCTGTTATCGTTACTAGATGGCCTTGAGCCATATTTATTGTCATAAGTTCTCTTTTGAGACATTTGATGTAATAAGTGTGTGATTGCTACTCTGTTATAAATCCTTCAAGTACTGTGCGTGTCAGCATTACCGATCCAGGGATGACACTGATGCACAGAGATCAGACTTTTTGAGGTCTAGTCGATACAGTTTGTAGTTACCATCCTACAGCTCACTGTTGTGTTGGATAGAGTGTAAACAATTAATTTAATTGCCATTGTTTGTACCTTTTTGCTAATAATCCTTATTAGTTTCCTCACTTGATGCTCGTTCATGAATATCCTATTGCCCATACGCCAAAAAGGTGTCACATCCCTGGTCCTGGTATGCAGTAGGCTAGCCCTTCATGTGTGCATCATGTTTAACTTTTCAAATGAACTTGAAATGGGGACTCATCAAACCCTAGCACCAGATCAAATCAAATAGGTTCAACATAAAATCATTTTCAATGAACCTGAAATGCCTTCTAAAATGTTCATCATCTTTGCCTTGGTCTTAAACCTCTGACAAAAATGATGCACAATTTTCTTGGTCATCCTAAGGTCACTGAATTAAATCATAAGTATTTGAATTTGGACATTTAAATTCTATAAAATATTTTAAATGTCCAAATACTCCTAAGCTGAAGTGTTCCATGTTGGATATATTATATACAGTGAGCATCTGCAGTTTAGTGATTTTTGAAAGGGACTAGGTATTTTTAGAAAAGCCCTAAAGATTACAGAATAATAGAAAACAGAAATTAAAATAGAGAACCAGAGAGAGAGAACTTACCTGGCGCTCACCTGGCAGCCCACTTACCTGGCTAGGCCCAGCACAGCCCGGCCCATCTGGCCGTGCCAGTCGTCACCTACCTCTGCCGATGGCGGAGGAGGAGGCAGCTGCCTTGTGAGCCGTGGCGACACGCCTCCTCCCTGCTCGCCTGCCTCACCGGGCGCCTCGAAGCCCCTCCTCGGCGCCGCTCGGGACCCCCTGCACCCCTCTCCTCTCTCTCTGGACCCTTTCCCCCTCCTCTGCTCTCTCTCTCTCTCGCGATCGACCACGAGCACCGAGAGCCCCGACGAGCACCACCACGGCCACCGGCCACCCCACGCCTCACCGACGCGCTCAGAGGCTCCGCCACTTCGTCCTCTACCTCCTCGATGAGCCATGAGGCCCCGGACGTGCTGCAACAGCGCCACCGCCGCCGCCCTCTTCGTTCGGCCACCGAGATCGCCGGCGACCTCTCGTCACCACCAGCCCCTCCCCAAGGCCGCCGAGGCCACCTCTGAACTCGCGGTGAGATCCTCAACCGATTCCCCCTACTCCCATGCCCACTAGCCAATCGTAGCACCCGTTCCCGTCGAGCACGAGAGCTTGGCTCCGCCGGCCATGGCGCCGCCGCGGCCACAGCTCCTGCCGCTCGTGTCGGAGCACGTCAACGTGCTCAGGAGGCCCCAAGAGCCTAACCCACACACTCACTCGCCCTACCGCGCACCCTAGCACCAACCCCGCAGTCACCCAAACTCCGGCGCCGCCCCGAGCTCGGGCCGTCCCCGCTGCCGCCGCATGCCGTGCTGGATGCGGGAGAGCTCCAGCTCCCCGTAGATGGCCTCGGCCGCCGTTTTGGTCCACGTAGCGCGAAACCCGCAGCCCTCCGCCGCGTCTGGTCTCGCCGGCGTCGAGCCGCCGGCGAGTTTGACTCCGCTGACCATTGATCTTGGGTGGACCCAGTTTGACCCTCTGGGTCACTGACGTGTGGGCCCCAGACCACTAACGAACCAGGATTAGAATTAACTTAAATTAGTTAAACTAATGACCCTGACACGCGGGGCCCACATGTTAGAGTTGACCTGGACCGTGCCTTTGACCCGATTACGTCACCCTGACCTCATGCTGACGCAATAATCATTTACTGGAAATATTCTTATACAGGAAATTCCAGAAAGTAGTCAAAACTTCTAAAATTCATAGTAATTCAACCATAGCTCCAAATCAAACAAATTATATATGAAAAATTATCAAAAAAATGCAATCTATCCATATGTACCATTTTCATGCATGACAAACTAAGTTATACCTGCTGTATAACTAAAAACATGCTAGTGGCATTTAAATAACCACATGTGGAGTTTGAATTTGAACCTTCGGTTCAAACCAACTTCATTTAATCTGGTCTCTAGTTGCATTAGCTCAAACACAAGCATATTGCCATGTCATGATCATGCATCATATTGTGCATTGCATTGATTGTGTTTCTTTCTCTGTTGCCGGTATTTGTCCCCTCTCGATAGACGTGGTTCCGACAATGTGATCGATGACACCGATGAAGAACTATACTATCTTCAGAAGTGCCAGGAAAGCAAAACCCCCTTGTTCATTCCGATACAATCCCACTCTCTCGCTCCTGCTCTCTTTTACTGCATTAGGACAACAATGATTCAACTGTTACTTGCTGCGGTAGTTGAACCCCTTTATCCTCTGCATGACCTGTCATTGCCACAGTAAATAGATGAAACCCACTAGCATGAGTAGGAGTTGTTTGAGCCCTGATGTGCCTACTCATTCATGCTTGCTTGTCATGCCTGCTATTGCTTAGAGTTGAGTCAGGTCTGATTCATCGGGGATGAATCAGAGGTGTGCAAACATGTCCTACTGTGTGTGAGCTAAGTGTGTGAACACGATTTGGTAAAGGTAGTGGTGAGAGGCCATGTAGGAGTACATGGTGGGTTGTCTCATTGAAACCGTCCTCAGGAACTGAGTTCTGTGTTTGTGATCCATGAACAGTTACTACCACACATTGGGCTCCGGGCGCTCCAAGCTCTCTCGACTTATTAATCAACTCGATCTCTGTCCAGGAGTTGCAACTAGTTTCTGGTGTTTGTAGGTAGTGTTAGTAGTCTACCAAGTGGCACCCGGTATAGGTGGGCTTGGGACAGACTAGGCACCGTGGCACGGTGTACCAAGCGTAGATCCACCCGTCGAGGTGGGCTTGGGAACCCTAATAGGCGATAAACCTGGACTAGAGACTTGTGTGATTAGTCAGGTCATGGCCGACACCCTCGCTGGGCTTCCGCTTGAACGTTGTCGAGTACATGTCGTGTAAACGGCGGTAAGTGGTGAGAGCGTGTGTGAAGAAGTACACCCCTGCAGGGTTAACATCATCTATTCGAATAGCCGTGTCCACGGAAAAGGACTTCTGGATTGCTGTGCGGTTCATAGACAAGTGAAAGTGGATACTCTAAAATCGCAAGATAGCGTGAGTGCTATGGAGGCGTTCTCGTAGGGAGGCGGGAGGCGGATCCATAGTGGCGTATTGATATGGTGAATATGTGGACTCGTGTGCGCCACCTCAAAAGAGTTACTTGCAGTCGTAGTTTAGGATAGCCACCGAGTCAAAGCTGGCTTGCTGCAGTTAAACTCCACCATCCCCTTTGTTGATAATGATGCATATGTTGTTAGCTCTGATGTAAGTATTGCTAGGTACATTTGTACTCACGTTTGCCTATTTTATGTTTTTGCAGAGAGACTTCAGTCTCGCTAGTAGTTCCGCTTGGACTTCGACGTTTAGCTTGTTACCTCAGCTACAATCTTGTGCCCTCGGCGGAGATCGGTAGATAGTTAGGCTTCTCGGCCTTTTTCATTTGTAGATGTACGTACTCGGACATGTTAAGCTTCGCTTGTGCTTTGACTTGTATGCTCTGAGTGTTAGGTCATGAGACCCATGTTTGTAATATCTCGCTCCTCGGGCCTATTGAATAAAATACTTGAGTCGTAGAGTCATGTTGTGATGCCATGTTGTATTTGCACATATCGAGGCATATTGTGTGTATGTTATTGAAATGCTTGGTGCGTGTGGGATCGACTATCTAGTTGTTTATCCTTAGTAGCCTCTCTTACCGGAAATGTCTCCTAGTGCTTCCTTTGAGCCATGGTAGCTTGCTCTTGCTCTGGGACACTTACGCTGGCGGCATGTGTCCTTCTTCGTTCTGTATACATTCCTTGGGAAATGTCACGCGATGAATACCGAGTCTGTTAGCTGCTACAGCCAGTTCACGAGTCTGCTAGCCAGTGCTATAGCACAGATTCACTTTCGTGATGACCAAACACGTTCGATCTTTGGGTCATGGATGCTGTCCTGTAAGTTTGTGCCACTTTGGGTTTCGACTAGCCATGTCAGCCGGGCTCCTTATCATATGGATGCTAGCGACACTATCATATCGTGTGCCAAAAGGCATAAGCGGTCCCGGGCAAAGGTAAGGCGACACCGTGGGGATACCGTCGTGAGGCGCAAAGTGATATGAGGTGTTACATGCTAGATCGATGTGGCATTGAGTCGGGTCTGACAGCTTTGGTATCGAGCTTTGTTGCTGTAGGATTACCAAGCCAAACTGGTGAAGTTGAGTCTAGAAATTCTTTATTTATATAAGGGAATTGATTGTGGGATGGAACGTAAGGCTCTTTTTACTCCTTTACCTTATGCCCTTCTGATCTGAGTCATCTTATCTTTTCCTACGGGGTTAAGAACTAGGCCTTCTCTTCTTTCTATCAGGATCACGTGTTACTAATCCATAGACTTATAAGATTGTTGGATTTAAGTCTCAGTTCAGTTCCTACTATCTCTGTATGTTAACTGTTGATCCCGAAATCTTGATATTGTGCTTCTGAGTGGCTATGCCACCATTTTTGTAGCATGTCCCCAATCTTTTGAGCATTCTGATCGTTATCTTTGTCCGAGTCATCCCAGGTTTCTAAACAATCTGATGCATTTGCAAATCCTTTCCCTCTAGTTTCGATGTTCTTTTAGGCTGGGTTAATCACACTAATTGCTGAGTTGAGGTACTCTATTGCCTCGACATATATGTTGGAGTTATTATTATGACCCTAGGTGTCTAGAGTATCACCTAGTATCCCAGCCATGCTTTGTGTTCCCTATGTGATGATTCTGGCCATCATTCTCGAAAGCATCCCGTGATGCCACTTAGTAGTAGGTATTCTACTCCTGGGTTTCTGAACCCGAGATTTCCCTCCTTACTTCATGTTGTTAGTGTTGCTCGTACCTTTAGGATATTAGAAACCTTTGTGATAGTCTTCGAGGTCCGTGGTATATCATTCTTCCAATACCATGAACCATTATGGCAGAAGTTCTTTGAACCAAAAGATCGCAACCAGAATGCTCTTGATGAGTCCTCCATTCATAATTGTGATTCTGCCAGTTCTACCTTTCTGCATGGATTATCTGGAAGAAATATGTTGAACTTGGTTCGACATACTAATCCATGCATCCACAACTCAGAAAAACATGTGTTCCTTTGAGTTTTCCCTCTTTAGTTGTTTTCTGGCCCTCGTCTATCGATTGATAGTCAGGAGTAGTTATGCATTCGTGTTCATCGATGCCACTACTCTTGTGGCCCGTCAATCCACTCTATTCGGGAATGACTAGGAGAAACAAACTCCAGTACATCATCCATATCTAGGATTGGGTCAAAGTAGTTGTATTCCACAGATCAAAATGCCAATCCAGCTTTTGTTCTGTTCTACCTTGGAGTGTTACCATCTTTATGTCAAGAGTGTCATGAGAATTGCACCATCACTTATGAATTCTTGACGCAGTGATACTTCTCGCCATCATTGCTTCATTCCTCGGTTCCGTGTTATTGTAACTGGAATGCCGACAAGTGTACTGTGATGTCCGAAAATCAATACTCCTAGCAACTCCGTTGCTTGGTAGTTAATGGACAATACTCTCATTCTTAGCGTGCTGGTTATTAAATCATAATCCTAAGATTGATCGTGCTACCTAGTCCATATTTCTGGTGCACTCTTCGATCAATGAGTTAGGATTGTGTCAATCCCTCACTCTTTTGATCATATCATCTTGCCCTGAAAAGCAAGGTTGTTCTCGAGCTTAGTAACATACCGGTGGGTTGTGATATTCCGAATATCTTCTCGGAAGTATCACCAGGTTGTCACCTGACCGCGTTGTTGAGTTCGTGATCAAGTTGGTTTTCTTGTAAACCACCCTTTCCCCAAGAATCTGTGTTGGATATCCCTGAGCTAGTTGGTTGAGCTAGACAACAACTTGGAGAGTTGGAAGATAAAGCTTCGCTAAACTTAGTTCATCTCTAAGGGATATCTTTTGTGTGTGTGTGTGTGTGTTGAAGAAGGTTGATATCTCCATTGATTGGTACTCGTGATCAGTTGTTGGACCTATTGCCTTGACAAAACTTTGACTTGAGTATGGGCTATCATCAAGTCAAACCAGAACCAACGATGTTTGTAATGTTGTCTTACTCGTGGTTGATCCCTCGAGCATACACCATTACATCTTTGGGTCTGACCAATGCTATCACCGTGTTCACATGATGGTGGAAGTCCAGTGATATGGAAATTCCGATGAGTTGTTGTTGAGCCCATCAGCAGCATTTTGTCTCCCCCATGATTCATGTTGAACATCAACCTAGTGTTGGAAACTTGGTAAGCAATGCCTTCGTGTTCCGCTCATGAAGCTTATGCTTGGATGGAAGAAGTGACTTCCTCTAATTCACGTGCTTTTGATGCAAGTTGTCGCCATGAATTCGAGCAAGATTGTTTTTACTTCCTCCGGAATCATCCCAAGTTAGTCATGCACGTGCGAAGTGCGCTATGGTTTGATAGGTTGGCCGCCTCCACTCCATATGTGTTTCCTAGCACGCCAAGCCACTGATTGAATTGTTCAAGGATAATAAGTCCTAAGTGCTAGTCCTGAAGGTACCAGACGGATTTGTACAGGACTTCGTTATCCTTGATGATGGTTCCCCACCTGAACTCGGTAGTGTTTTATTATAAGACTACCACGTGATCATGCTTGTCTGGGACAGTGTGTTCACATGTGTGTAGCAGAACCAGCTCATGTTTTGGAGCTTACTATCGTAGTTCATCTCCCGAGAATCTATAGCGTTATCTAAATCGATTTGTGTTGCAACTCTTCTTTTAAGACATGTGAGTCTGAAGTATCCTATCACCAACCGGATCTGAATCTCAGGCAGATATGATGGTAGGAACATTCCCAGCAGTTGCATTTTGCCCTAGCTTGCACCGCCATTGTGCTAATTTCCCATGGGCTGCCCTTCTCAGTGGTTGCTGTCCAAGATCATCTTTAAAAGTGGACTTGTCATGGGTCCCATCCATTTCCGGTGATAAGTAAAAGTCATCCATTGCGTTGTCTTCAACAAGGTAGTCCACATCATCCATCCTAGTCCGAGTATGCCATTCCTTCGAGCTCTTTCAAACGATCAATTGTAAATTGCCCCACGCTGGTTTAGAGAGTCTCGATGATCTCTATGCCAAAGGTAATTCTTTTTGCCACTCAAGGTAATAATTCCACAAGTCACCTCTTCTAAGATGTCTCGTTATAGTATCATGGCAATCCTTTCTCGCTATTTTGAAACCCTCGTCAAATTGTTTCTTCCGTCTCTCCTGCTGCATGTTTTGCCCCTCAGCTCGAGAGATGTTTCAATGTCTCACTCGATGAGTGATCCCGAGTTGTTCGATCTTCGAGAAGATTGATCCTTCTAGAGTCTCCTTTTCCTCTCATTGCCATGTTAATTGGAGTTCTCAGAGCAAGACATCGAGACAAAGATGGTGATCTAATCAACGCCCCTATGAAGTGCAACCTGGATCGTGAAGATTGTGTTAGTTTGCGTTCCCCCTTCATCTTACCCTACGCTTGAATCTCGGGACGAGATTCTTGTTTAGTAGGGGTGAGCTGTCACATCCCTGGTCCTGGTATGCAGTAGGCTAGCCCTTCATGTGTGCATCATGTTTAACTTTTCAAATGAACTTGAAATGGGGACTCATCAAACCCTAGCACCAGATCAAATCAAATAGGTTCAACATAAAATCATTTTCAATGAACCTGAAATGCCTTCTAAAATGTTCATCATCTTTGCCTTGGTCTTAAACCTCTGACAAAAATGATGCACAATTTTCTAGGTCATCCTAAGGTCACTGAATTAAATCAAAAGTATTTGAATTTGGACATTTAAATTCTATAAAATATTTTAAATTTCCAAATACTCCTAAGCTGAAGTGTTCCATGTTGGATATATTATATACAGTGAGCATGTGCAGTTTAGTGATTTTTGAAAGGGACTAGATATTTTTAGAAAAGCCCTAAAGAATACAGAATAATAGAAAACAGAAATTAAAATAGAGAACCAGAGAGAGAGAACTGGCGCTCACCTGGCAGCCCACTTACCTGGCTAGGCCCAGCACGGCCCGGCCCATCTGGCCGTGCCACTTGTCACCTACCTCTGCCGGTGGCGGAGGAGGAGGCTGGCCTTGCCAGCGTGGCGACACGCCTCCTCCACTGCTACTTTGCCTCACGGGCGCCTCGAAGCCCCTCCTCAGCGCCGCTCGGGACCCCCTGCACCCCTCTCCTCTCTCTCTCTGGACCCTTTCCCCCTCCTCTGCTCTCTCTCTCTCTCGCGATCGACCACGAGCACCGAGAGCCCCGACGAGCACCACCACGGCCACCCGCCACCCCACGCCTCACCGACGCGCTCAGAGGCTCCGCCACTTTGTCCTCTACCTCCTCGATGAGCCATGAGGCCCTGGACGTGCTGCAACACCGCCACCGCCGCCGCCCTCTTCGTTCGGCCACCGAGATCGCCGGCGACCTCTCGTCACCACCAGCCCCTCACCGAGGCAGGAGAGCCACCTCTCGAACTTCATGATGAGCTCCTCTACCGATTCCCCCTACTCCCATGCCCACTAGCTAATCATAGCACCCGTTCCCGTCGAGCCCGAGAGCTTCGCTCCGCCGGCCATGGCGCCATCGCGACCACAGCTCCTACCACCCGTGTCGGAGCGCGTCAACGTGCTCAGGAGGCCCCAGGAGCCTAACCCACACACTCACTCGCCCTACCGCGCACCCTAGCACCAACCCCGCAGTCACCCGAACTCCGGCGCCGCCCCGAGCTCATTTCCGGCGAGCTACGGCCGTCCCCGCTGCCGCCGCATGCCGTGCTGGATGCCGGAGAGCTCCAGCTCCCCGTAGATGGCCTCGGCCGCCGTTTTGGTCCACGTAGCGCGAAACCCGCAGCCCTCCGCCGCGTCTGGTCTCGCCCGCGTCGAGCCGCCGGCGAGTTTGACTCCGCTGACCATTGACCTCGGGTGGACCCAGTTTGACCCTCTGGGTCTCTGACGTGTGGGCCCCAGGCCACTAACGAACCAGGATTAGAATTAACTTAAATTAGTTAAACTAATGACCCTGACACACGGGACCCACATGTTAGAGTTGACCTGGACCGTGCCTTTGACCCGATTACGTCACCCTGACCTCATGTTGAAGCAATAATCATTTACTGGAATTATTCTTATACAGGAAATTCCAGAAAATAGTCAAAACTTCTAAAATTCATAGTAATTCAACCATAGCTCCAAATCAAACAAATTATATATGAAAAATTATCAGAAAAATGCAATCTATCCATCTGTACCATTTTCATGCATGACAAACTAAGTTATACCTGCTGTATAACTAAAAACATGTTAGTGGCATTTAAATAACCACATGTGGAGTTTGAATTTGAACCTTGGGTTCAAACCAACTTCATTTAATCTGGTTTCTAGTTGCATTAGCTCAAACACAAGCATATTGCCATGTCATGATCATGCATCATATTGTGCATTGCATTGATTGTGTTTCTTTCTCTGTTGCCGGTATTTGTCCCCTCTCGATAGACGTGGTTTCGACAATGTGATCGATGACACTGATAAAGAACTATACTATCTTGAAGTGCGGGCAAGCAAAAACCCTTGTTCATTCGATACAATCCCACTCTCTCGCTCCTGCTCTCTTTTACTGCATTAGGACAACAACGATTCAACTGTTACTTGCTGCGGTAGTTGAACCCCTTTATCCTCTGCATGACCTGTCATTGCCACAGTAAATAGATGAAAACCACTAGCATGAGTAGGAGTTGTTTGAGCCCTGATGTGCCTACTCATTCATGCTTGCTTGTCATGCCTGCTATTGCTTAGAGTTGAGTCAGGTCTGATTCATCGGGGATGAATCAGAGGTGTGCAAACATGTCCTACTGTGTGTGAGCTAAGTGTGTGAACACGATTTTGGTAAAGGTAGCGGTGAGAGGCCATGTAGGAGTACATGGTGGGTTGTCTCATTGAAACCATCCTCGAGGCCTGAGTTACGTGTTTGTGATCCATGAGCAGTTACTACCACACATTGGGCTCCGCCGCTCCAAGCTCTCGACTTATTAATCAACTCGATCTCTGTCTAGGAGTTGCAACTAGTTTACGGTGTTTGTAGGTAGTGTTAGTAGTCTACCAAGTGGCACCCGATGCAGGTGGGCTTGGGACAGACTAGGCACCGTGCACGGTGTACCAGCGTAGATCCACTGCCGAGGTGGGCTTGGGAACCCTGCTCACATCGTTTGGGGCGTGAGCGACACCCCGGCCGGATCTCCTTGCGGATGGAACCCGAATAGGCGATAAACTTGGACTAGAGACTTGTGTGATTAGTCAGGTCGTGGCCGACACCCTCGCTGGGCTTCCGCTTGAAGGTTGCCGAGTACATGTCGTGTAAAAGGCGGTAAGTGGTGAGAGCGTGTGTGAAGAAGTACACCCCTTCAGGGTTAACATCATCTATTCGAATAGCCGTGTCCACGGAAAAGGACTTCTGGGTTGCCTGTACAGTTCATAGACAAGTGAAAGTGGATACTCTAAAATGCGCAAGATAAGTGTGAGTGCTATGGAGGGCGTTCTCGTAGGGAGACGGGAGCGGATCCATAGTGGCGTATTGATATGGTGAATATGTGGACTTGTGTGCGCCACCTCAAAAGAGTTACTTGCAGTCGTAGTTTAGGATAGCCACCGAGTCAAAGCTGGCTTGCTGCAGTTAAACTCCACCATCCCCTTTGTTGATAATGATGCATATGTAGTTAGCTCGATGTAAGTCTTCTGGGTACATTTGTACTCACGTTTGCCTATTTTATGTTTTTGCGAGAGACTTGATCTCGCTAGTAGTTCGCTTGGACTTGACGTTTAGCTTGTTACCTCAGCTACGATCTTGTGCCCTCGGCGAGATCTGGTAGATAGTCGGGCTTGAGCCTTTTTCATTTGTAGATGTACGTACTCGGACATGTTAAGCTTCGCTTGTGCTTTGACTTGTATGCTCTGAGTGTTGGGTCATGAGACCCATGTTTGTAATATCTCGCTCCTCGGGCCTATTGAATAAAATACTTGAGTCGTAGAGTCATGTTGTGATGCCATGTTGTATTTGCACATATCGAGCATATTGTGTGTATGTTATTGAAATGCTTGGTATGTGTGGGATCGACTATCTAGTTGTTTATCCTTAGTAGCCTCTCTTAGGAAATGTCTCAGAGTGCTTCCTTTGAGCCATGGTAGCTTACTCTTGCTCAGGACACTTAGGCTAGCCGGCATGTGTCCTTCTTCGTTCTGTATACATTCCTTGGGAAATGTCACGCGATGAATCTAGGAGTCTGTTAGCCTACTACAGCCGGTTCACGAGTCTGCTAGCCCGTGCTACTGACTGGATTCACTTTCGCGATGACCGACACGTTCGATCTTTGGGTCATGGATGCTGTCCTGTAAGTTTGTGCCACTTTGGGTTTACGAGTAGCCATGTCAGCCCGGGCTCCGTATCATATGGATGCTAGCGACACTATCATATACGTGTGCCAAAAGGCGCAAACGGTCCCGGGCAAAGGTAAGGCGACACCCGTGGGGATACCGTGCGTGAGGCTGCAAAGTGATATGAGGTGTTACATGCTAGATCGATGTGGCATTGAGTCGGGGTCCTGACAAAAGGATCCAGGTGTGGATCTTTGCTGAGGGCATATGTAGCTACAACCAACAACTCAATATTAGAAGCTAAAAAGTGTCCATGCATGGATCTAACTGCATTATATTATGGAACGGAGGGAGTATAAGTCGAGGGATGAAGCTAACCTCGGTGGAAACACCGACCACTCCCGTTGTTGTCCTATGTAAGCACATGGAAAGGCATGATAAGTACAGCAGGCTTAACATCAACCAAATATAGCCATGGTAAACAACATCATCTCCAAATGATAGCTTGAATGTGTTGGTTTCAGCATGCAACAAGCTTAACAACGACCAAATATTGTAATTCAAACTGGTATTGTTGAAATTGAATTGGACGTAGCTCATGCTTAAACATCACACTACATAAATGTGTGAAACTGAAATAAAGGGCATGTGTTAACTACACGAGGCATTACAGGAACCAAATATAGTCGTTCAAACTGGTATTGATGAAAACAAACTACATAGTTCATATTTGCACATAATGAACATCACATTGTGAATAACTGAAGTAAACAAGAAATATATGCTCACTATAACAACCAGATATAGCCATTCAAAACTGGACAAAGGCTCACTAGAAACAACCTAACAAGCAAATACAGATAAATAAGGCATCTGCTTGAAAGCTGGACAGAGGCTCACTTCAACCAACCTAACAAGCAAATGCAGATAAACAAGGCATCTGCTTGAAAACTGGATGAAGGCTAACTTCAATGACCTAACAAGAAGCAAATATAGATAAACAAGCCCTATTGAATATTACATTTTTGTATAACTGAAATAATTAAACAAGTCACAGGTACAAAATCGCATGGCAAAATCTACTACAACAATGGTTACGAGTTGGCTAGCTAGAAAATGCAAGATTTACTGATAGGATATTGCCTCACTTGCCATGGACGGGATCCTTCCACTTGGAAGAGCACAGGCCCAGGGTGCGCTCCCTGATGTTGTAGATGGGCTATTTCACCTTGGAAGAGCCATAGTGGGTGCCCTTCTCATAGTCATGGTCGATGAGATCTAACTTGCCAGCTGAGGATCCCAAGCCACCGCCATAGAGCATGTCCTTAAGAAATGACAAAATGGGCTCGATGTGTACAAGGATCGCAAATCCTTGACCGCGATGCGGGGGAGATAAGCTATGGGGCCTTCAATGAGATTAACGGTGGTTGAACCAGAGGCGTTGAGGATGGACCACTTAACATGTGACATGGCTCACGTGAAACCGCCGCTATCGATGAGCTTGATGTCGTAGTCGGCTGTCCTGAGATACAGGAATATGCGAGCCCACTAACTTGAAGCCTTTGACATGGCAATGTAGTCAACTGATACGTCTCTAATGTATCTATAATTTTTTGTTGTTCCATTCTATTATGTTATCCATCTTAGATGTTTTATACGCATTATTATGCTATTTTATATCATTTTTTGGGACTAACCTATTAACCTAGTGCCAAGTGCTAGTTGTTGTTTTTCCTTGTTTTTGTCTTTACATAAAATCAATACCAAACGGAACAAAACTGTTGACGATTTTTCTTGGACCACAAGACACCTTGGAAGCTTTGGGAGGAGGCCAAAAGGGCGACGGGATGGCCACAAGCTCACAGGGCGCACCCTAGGGGGCACCCTGCAAGGTTGCGCCCCCCTCCGTGGCACTTCCAACCCTAATTCCTCTTCTATAAATACCCAAATATTCCCCATAGACCATCGGGCACACCAAAAATACTTTTCCACCACCGCTAGATTATGTCCTCTTGAGATCCCATCTAGAGACCTGTTTCCGGTACTTCGCCGGAGGGGGATTAAATCATGGAGGGCCTCAGCATCGACCTTGCCGCCCTTTGGATGATGTGTGAGTAGTTTACCACATACCTACGGGTCCATAGCTAGTAGCTAGATGGCTTCTTCTCTCTCCTTGATCTTCAATACAATGTTCTCCTCAATGTTCTTGGAGATCTATTCAATGTAATCTTCTTTTGTGGTGTGTTTATTGAGATCCGATGAATTGTGGATTTATGATCAGATTATATGTGAATATTATTTGAGTCTTCTCTAAACTCTTTTATGCATATTAAGATAGCTTTGTATTTCTCTCTGATCTATTGATTTGGTTTGGCCAACTAGATTAAGTTTTCTTGCCATGGGAGAGGTGCTTTGTAATGGGTTCAATCTTGTGGTGCTTATTCCTAGTGACAAAAAGAGACATGACACATATTTTTATTGTTGCCATTAAGGATAAAAAGGTGGGGTTTGTTCATATTGATTGGATCTATCCCTCTACATCATGTCTTCTTGCTTAAGGCGTCACTCCGTTCTTGTTAAATTAATACACTAGATGCATGATGGATAGCGGTCGATGTGTGGAGTAATATATAGTAGTAGATGCAGGCAAAAGTTGGTCTACTTGTCAAAGACATGATGGCTATATTCATGATCATTGTCTTAGATATCGTCATAACTATGCGCTTTTCTATCAATTGCTTAACAGTAATTTGTTTACCCACTGTATACGTTCTTTCAAGAGACAAGCCTCTAGTGAAAACTTTGGCCCCCGGGTCTATCTTTTACCATATTATTCTCAGATCTATAAAACCAAAAACCCAATACATTGCTGCAATTTATTTATCTTTACTTTATTTTGCACTTTTACTTATCTTTATTACCTATCTCTATCAGATCTCTGAAGGAAATATCCCCTAGAGGCAATAATAAAGTTATTATTTATTTCCTTATTTCATGATAAATGTTTATTATTCATGCTAGAATTGTATTAACCGAAAACTTAGTACATTTGTGAATACATAGACAAAACAAAGTGTCCCTAGTATGCCTCTACTTGACTATCTCGTTAATCAAAGATGGTTATGTTTCCTAACCATAGACATGTGTTGTCATTTGATGAACGCAATCACATCATTAGGATAATGATGTGATGGACATGACCCATCCGTTATCTTAGCATTATGATCGTTACAATTTCATTGCTACTTATTTCTTCATGACTTATACATGTTCCTCAAACTATGAGATTATGCAACTCCCAAATACCGGAGGAACACTTTGTGTGCTACTAAACGTCACAACGTAAAAGGGTGATTATAAAGGTGATCTACAGGTGTCTCCGAAGGTGTTTGTTGGTTTGGCCTAGATCGAGATTAGGATTTGTCACTCCGTGTTTCGGAGAGGTATCTCTGGGCCCTCTCGGTAAAGCTCATCACTATAAGCCTTGCAAGAATTGTGACTAATGAGTTAGTTACGGGATGAAGTATTACGAAATGAGTAAAGAGACTTGCCGGTAACGAGATTGAAATAGGTATGATGATACCGACGATCGAATCTCGGGCAAGTAACATACCGATGACAAAGGGAACAACATATGTTGTTATGCGGTTTGACCGATAAAGATCTTCATAGAATATGTAGGAGCCAATATGAGCATCCAGGTTCCGCTATTGGTTACTGACTGGAGATGTGTCTCGGTCATGTCTACATAGTTCTTGAACCCGTAGGGTCCGCACGCTTCACGTTCTATGACAATATGTATTATGAGTTATGTGTTTTTGATGACCGAAGTTTTTTCGGAGTACCGGATGAGATCACGGACATGACGAGGAGTCTCAAAATGGACGAGACATAAAGATTGATATATTGGACGGCTATATTTTGACACCCGAAGTGTTCCGGAAAGTTTCGGGTAAAACCGGAGTGCCGGAGGGGTTACCGGAACCCCCCGGGGGAACTAATGAGCCACATGGGCCTTAGTGGAGAGAGAGATGGGCAGCCAGGATAGGTCGTGCCCCCCATGGGTCCGAATTGGACTAGGAAAGGGGGGGTGGCGCCCCCTTTCCTTCTCCCTCTCCCTCTCCTTCCTTCCCCCTCGCTCCCTCTTGGTGGAATCCTACTAGGACTAGTAGTCCTAATAGGACTCGCCTTGTGGGGAGCGCCCTAGGAGGGCCGGTCGGCCTCCCCCTTGCGCCTTTATATACGGGGGCAGGGGGCACCCTAGAAAACACAAGTTTCTCTCCCAACCATGTGCGGTGCCCCCCTCCACAGTTACACACCTCGATCATACCATCATAGTGCTTAGGTGAAGACCTGCGTCGGTAGCATCATCATCACCGTCGCCACGCCGTCGTGCTGACGGAACTCACCCTCGTCCTCAACTAGATCAAGAGCACGAGGGACGTCATCAAGCTGAATGTGTGCTAAACGCGAAGGTGTCGTGCGTTTGGTACTTGATCGGTTGGATCACAAAGAAGTTTGACTACATCAATAGTGTCAATGAAGTGCTTCTACTTTCAGTCTACGAGGGTACGTGGACACACTCTCCCTCTCATTGCTATGCATCACCTAGATAGATCTTGCGTGATCGTAGGATTTTTTTTTTGAAATTACCGCGTTCCCCAACTGTGGCATCCGAGCCAGGTCTTGATACTTCTCCAACGTATCTATAATTTTTGATTGTTCCATGATATTATATTACCACTTTTGGATGTTTATGGGCTTTATTTTACACATTTATATCATTTTTGGGACTAACCTACTAACCGGAGGCCCAGCCCGTATTGCTGTTTTTTTGCCTATTTCAGTATTTCGAAGAAAAGGAATAACAAACGGAGTCCAAACGGAATGAAACCTTCGGGAGCGTGATTTTTGGAACGAATGTGATCCAGAGGACTTGGAGTGCAAGCCAAGAAGCAGCCGAGGCGTCCACGAGGGTGGAGGGTGCGCCCACCCCTACAGGACGCACCCCCCTGTCTCGTGGGCCCCTCGGGCGGCCACCGACGTACTTCTTCCTCCTATATATACCCACGTACCCCGAAAACATCCAGGGAGCCAACGAAAAACAATTTCCATCGCCGTAACCTTCTGTATCCGCGAGATCCCATCTTGGAGCCTTCGCCGACGCTCCGCTGGAGGGGGAATTGACCATGGAGGGCTTCTACATTAACACCATAACCCCTCCAATGAGTTGTGAGTAGTTTACCACAGACCTTCAGGTCCATAGTTATTAGCTAGATGGCTTCTTCTCCCTTTTTGGATCTCAATACCATGTTCTCCCCCTCTCTTGTGGGGATCTATTCGATGTAACTCTTTTTGCAGTGTGTTTGTCGAGATCCGATGAATTGTGGCTTTATGATCAAGTTTATCTATGAGAAATATTTGAATCTCCTTTGAATTCTTTTATGCATGATTGAGTTATCTTTGCAAGTCTCTTTGAATTATCAGTTTGGTTTGGCCTACTAGATTGATCTTTCTTGCAATGAGAGAAGTGCTTAGATTTGGGTTCAATCTTGCGGTGTCCTTACCCAGTGACAATAGGGGTTGCAAGGCACGTATTGTGTTGTTGCCATCGAGGATAAAAAGATGGGGTTTATATCATATTGCTTGAGTTTATCCCTCTACACCATGTCATCTTTCTTAATGCGTTACTCTGTTCTTTATGAACTTAATACTCTAGATGCATGCTGGATAGCGGTCCATGTGTGGAGTAATAGTAGTAGATGCAGGTAGGAGTCGGTCTACTTGTCACAGACGTGATGCCTATATACATGATCATGCCTAGATAATCTCATAATTATTCTCTTTTCTATCAATTGCTCGACAGTAATTTGTTCACCCACCGTAATGCTTATGCTATCTTGAAAGAAGCCACTAGTGAAACCTATGGCCCCCGGGTCTATCTTTTATCATATAAGTTTTCAATCTACTTTTATTTGCATCTTTACTTTTCCAATCTATATTATAAAATACCAAAAAAATTATCTTATCATACTATCTCTATCAGATCTCACTTTCGCAAGTGGCCGTGAAGGGATTGACAACCCCTTTATTGCATTGGTTGCGAGTTCTTTGTTTGTTTGTGTAGGTGCGTGGGACTTCTGAGGAGCCTCCTACTGGATTGATACCTAGGTTCTCAAAAACTGAGGGAAATACTTACGCTACTATTGCTGCATCACCCTTTCCTCTTCAAGGAAAACCAACGCAAGCTCAAGACGTACCAGGTCTATGCGTAGATGTTATATGCACGAGTAGAACACAAAGAGTTGTGGGCGATAATAGTCATATTGCTTACCACCAACGTCTTACTTTGATTCGGCGGTATTGTTGGATGAAGCGGCCCGGACCGACATTACAAGACCACGTTTATGAGACTAGTTCTACCGACGTGCTTTTGCACAAAGGTGGTTGGCGGGTGTCTGTTTCTCCAACTTTAGTTGAATCAAGTTTGACTACGGCCGGTCCTTGTTGAAGGTTAAAATAGCACACTTTATGAAAAATCGTTGTGGTTTTAATGCGTAGGTAAGAACGGTTCTTGATAGAAGCCCGTAGCAGCCACGTAAAACTTGCGACAACAAACTAGAAGACGTCTAACTTGTTTTTGCAAGGCTTGCTGTGATGTGATATGGTTAACGCATGTTGTGATATAATTGTTGTATGAGATGATCATGTTTTGTAACAAAGTTATCGGCAACTGGCAGGAGCCATATGGTTGTCACTTTATTGTATATAATGCAATCACCATGTAATTGTTTTTACTTTATCACTAAGCTGTAGCGATAGTCATAGTAACAATAGTTGGCGAGACGACAACGATGCTACGATGGAGATCAAGGTGTCGCACCGGTGACGACGGAGATCATGATGATGCTTCGGTGATGGAGATCGTGAGCACAAGATGATGATGGCCATATCATGTCACATATTTTGATTGCATGTGATGTTTATCCTTTATGCTTCTTATTTTGCTTAGTACAGCGGTAGAATTATAAGATGATCCCTTACTAAATTTCCAGATATAAGTGTTCTCCCTGACTATGCACCATTGCTACAGTTCGTCGTGCCGAGACACCACGTGATGATTGGGCGTGATAAGCTCTATGTTCACATACAACGGGTGCAAGCCAGTTTTGCACACGCAGAATACTCGGGTTAAACTTGACGAGCCTAGCATATGTAGATATGGCCTCAAAACACTAAGACCGAAAGGTCTAACATGAATAATATAGTAGATATGATCAACATAGTGATGTTCACCATTGAAAGCTACTCCATCTCACGTGATGATCGGACATGGTTTAGTTGATTTGGATCACGTGATCATTTAGATGACTAGAGGGATGTCTATCTAAGTGGGAGTTCTTAAGTCATATGATTAATTGAACTTTAAATTATCATGAACTTAGTCCTGATAGTTATTTCGCATGTCTATGTTATTGTAGATCAATGGCCCATGCTACCGTTTCTTTGAATTTTAATCCATTCCTAGAGAATGCTAAGTTGAAAGATGATGGCAGCAACTACACGGACTGGGTCCATAACTTGAGGATTATCCTCATTGGTGCACAGAAGAATTACGTCCTGGAAGCACCGTTAGGTGTACCACCCGCGCCAGCAACTGCAGACATTGTGAATGCCTGGCAGACGCATTTTGATGACTACTCGATAGTTCAGTGTGCCATGCTTTACGGCTTAGATTCGGGACTTCAAAGATGTTTTGAAAGTCATGGAGCATATGAGATGTTCCAAGAGTTGAAGTTAATATTTCAAGCAAATGCCCGAGTTGATAGATATGAAGTCTCCAACAAGTTCTACAGCTCCAAAATGGAGGAGAATAGTTCTGTTAGTGAACACATACTCAGAATGTCTTGGTACCATAACCACTTGACTCAGCTAGGAGTTAATCTTCCTGATGATAGTGTCATTGACAGAGTTCTTCAATAACTGCCACCAAGCTATAAAGGCTTCATGATGAACTATAATATGTAAGCGATGAACAAGACTATCCCGAGCTCTTCGCAACGCTAAAAGTTGCGGAGGTATAAATCAAGAAGGAGCATCAAGTATTGATGGTCAATAAGACCACTAGTTTCAAGAAAAAGGGCAAAGGGAAGAAGGGGAACTTCAAGAAGAACAACAAGAAAGTTGCTGCCCTGGAGAAGAAACCCAAGTCTGGACCTAAGCCTGAAACTGAGTGCTTCTACTAGAAAGGAACTGGTCACTGGAAGCGGAACTGCCCCAAGTATTTGGCGGATAAGAAGGATGGCAAAGTGAAAGGTATATTTGATATACATGTTATTGATGTGTACCTTATTAATGCTCATAGTAGCGCCTGGGTATTTGATACTGGTTCTGTTTCTCATATTTGCAACTCAAAACAGGGGCTACAGATTAACGAAGATTGGCTAAGGACGAGGTGACGATGCACGTGGGAAATGGTTCCAAGGTCGATGTGATCGCCGTTGGCACGCACCTCTACATCTACCTTCGGGATTAGTTTTAGACCTGAATAATTGTTATTTGGTGCCAGCGTTGAGCATGAACATTATATCTGGATCTTGTTTGATGTGAGACGGTTATTTATTTAAATCAGAGAATAATGGTTGTTCTATTTATATGAGTAATATCTTTTATGGTCATGCACCCTTGCTAAGTGGTCTATTTTTGTTGAATCTCGATCGTGATGATACACATGTTCATAATATTGAAGCCAAAAGATGCAAAGTTGATAATGATAGTGCAACTTATTTGTGGCACTGCCGTTTGGGTCATATCGGTGTAAAGCGCATGAAGAAACTCCATGCTGATGGACTTTTGGAATCACTTGATTATGAATCACTTGGTGCTTGCGAACCGTGCCTCATGGGCAAGATGACTCAAACTCCATTCTCCGGAACAATGAAATGAGCTACTGACTTATTGGAAATAATACATACTGATGTATGCGGTCCAATGATTGTTGAGGCTCGTGGCGGGTATCGTTATTTTCTTACCTTCACAGATGATTTGAGCAGATATGGGTATATCTACTTAATGAAGCATAAGTCTGAAACATTTGAAAAGTTCAAAGAATTTCAGAGTGAAGTGGAAAATCATCCTAACAAAGAAAATAAAGTTTCACAACTTACGCCACCTGGAACACCACAGCGAAATGGTGTGTCCAAACATCATAACCGTACTTTATTGGATATGGTGCGATCTATGATGTCTCTTACAGATTTACCGCTATCATCTTGGGGTTATGCTTTAGAGACGACTACATTCACATTAAATAGGGCGCCATCAAAATCCGTTAGGCGACGCCTTATGTACTGTGTTTTGGCAAGAAACCAAAGTTGTCGTTTCTTAAAGTTTTGGCTGCGATGCTTATGTGAAAAAGCTTCAACCTGATAAGCTCGAACCCAAATCGGAGAAGTGTGTCTTCATAGGATACCCAAAGGACACTGTTGGGTACACCTTCTATCACAGATCCAAAGGCAAGATATTCGTTGCTAAGAATGGATCCTTTCTAGAGAAGGAGTTTCTCTCGAAAGAAGTGAGTGGGAGGAAAGTAGAACTTGATGAGGTAATTGTACCTTCTCCCTTATTGGAAAGTAATTCATCACAGAAATCAGTTCCAGTGATTCCTACACCAATTAGTGAGGAAGCTAATGATGATGATCATGAAACTTCGCATCAAGTTACTACCGAACCTCGTAGGTCTTCTAGAGTGAGATCCGCACCAGAGTGGTAGAGTAATCCTATTTTGGAAGTCATGTTACTAGACCATGGTGAACCTACGAACAATGAGGAAGCGATGATGAGACCAGATTCCGCGAAATGGCTTGAGGGCATGAAATCTGATATGGGATCCATGTATGAGAATAAAGTGTGGACTTTGGTGGATTTGCCCGATGATCGGCAAGCCATAGAAAATAAATGGATCTTCAAGAAGAAGACTGACTGAGGGAGTCTTGGACTAGGGGGTGTCCGGATAGCCGAACTATCATCTTTGGCCGGACTCCAAGACTATGAAGATACAAGATTGAAGACTTCGTCCCGTGTCCGGATGGGACTTTCCTTGGCGTGGAAGGCAAGCTTGGCGTCTGGATATGTAGATCTCCTACCATTGTAACCGACTCTATGTAACCCTAGCCCTCTCCGGTGTCTATATAAACCAGAGGGTTTTAGTCCGTAGGACGAACAACAATCATACCAGAGGCTAGCTTCTAGGGTTTAGCCTCCTTGATCTCGTGGTAGATCTACTCTTGTACTACCCATATCATCAATATTAATCAAGCGGGAGTAGGGTTTTACCTCCACCAAGAGGGCCCGAACACAGGTAAAAACATCATGTCCCTTGTCTCCTGTTACCATCCGCCTAGGCGCACAGTTCGGGACCCCCTACCGAGATCCGCGGTTTGACACCGACATTGGTGCTTTCAGAGAGTTCCTCGTAGCCGTCACCTATAGGCCCGATGGCTCCTTCGATCATCAACAACAACACGGTCCAGGGTGAGACTTTTCTCCCCGGACAGATCTTCATATTCGGCGGCTTCGCACTGCGGGCCAATTCACTTGGCGATCTGGAGCAGATCGAAAGCTACGCCCCTGGCCATTAGGTCAGATTTGGAAGTTTGAACCATACGACTGACATCCGTGGAGACTTGATCTTCGACGGATTGAGCCTGACCGAGCGCGCCGCCTTTATCACGATGGGCATGATTTAGCTCTACTGCCGGACAGTGCCCTGGAGGCCGCACAAGAGTCCGCTCCGACCCTTATCTCGGAGCCGATTGCGCCGATCGAGGATGGGTGGCTGGACACCGCCTCGGGGGCTGCTACCTCTATGGCGATAGAGCCGAATACCGACCCTGTCCCTTGTGAAGCTTCGTGACTCCAAGGTGCGGACTCCTCCGGACCCGAACCTTCGCGCCCGCCAATCGAATCCGATTGGCGCCCGATCATGGAGGTCACCGCTGCGGACATCTTTCAGCACTCACCTTTTGGCGACATCCTGAATACGCTAAAGTGTCTCTCTTTATCAGGAGAGCCCTGGCGGATTATGGTCAGGACGGTTGGGATGCGGATGACAAAGAAATTCAAAGCCCACCCACCATCCACTTTGTAGCCACTGTCGATGACTTAACCGACATGCTAGACTTCGACTCCGAAGACATCGACGGTATGGACGACGATGCCGGAGACGACCAAGAACCAGCGCCTACAGGGCACTAGAAGGCCACCTCAACTCACGATGTATATATGGTGGATACACCTAAAGGAAGCGATAACGAGGAACAATGGGAGGCCGCGGAGGATAATTCCCTCAAAAAACAGTCAAAACAGCGACGTAAGCGCCGCTCAAAGTCCCGCCTCGACAACGGTAGCACCCATACAGACCCAGCCATAGAGCAGGGCGAACCTGTGGTTGACGAACATGCCCACGAGCAATCATCCGAACAGGATAACTTGGATAAACAATCTGCCCCCGGTGAAAACAACAGTCCGGACGATCTCACGTCGGACACATTGTTGGATCTGAAGAACCTCCACAAAAGGCTCGTCGCCATTGCACGAAGTCTGAAGAAGCAGAAGCGGAAGCTCAAAACAGCGGAAGACATACTCAGAATGAGATGGAGCAAAGTACTCAAGACCGCAGACAAATACGGCGATAGTCGCCAAACAAAGAGCTACCCAAAGCGCAAATTACTGCCCGAATTTGATGAGGAGGCAGTAGAGCCCCCACAATCAAAGAACAAAGAGGCCGCCCGGTTGGATAGACGACCACATGACAAACAAAGAGCGGCAAGCTGTGCCGCACACAAGCTGGCACGCGATCCGCATAAGGATCCTCACCAAAAGGATGGCCCGGTCAGGTCCATCTATGGGCCAAGAAAGCAAGCTCTAGAAAGCAATACAACACGTCGAGTATTCGAACATCATGGCACACCCAAATACAGGGGCACCGCACACCCCCAATGTTTCACCGATGAGGTGCTGGATCATGAATTTCCAGCAGGATTCAAGCCCGTAAACATAGAGGCATACGACGGAACAACAGACCCTGGAGTCTGGATTGAGGATTATATCCTACACATACATATGGCTAGAGGAGATGACCTCCACGCCATAAAATACTTACCCCTCAAGCTCAAGGGGCCAGCTCGGCATTGGCTCCAAAGCCTCCTAGAAAATACCATTAGAAGTTGGGAAGAGCTCGAGGATGCGTTACGGGCAAATTTTTAGGGGAACTATGTCCGCCCCCCAGATGCAGACGATTTAAGTCACATAACTCAACAGCCCGGAGAGTCAGCCCACAAATTCTGGAATAGGTTCCTCACCAAAAAAACCAAATAGTCGACTGTCCAGACGCCGAAGCCTTAGCAGCCTTCAAAAATAACGTCCGAGATGAATTGCTCGCCAGACACCTCGGCCAGGAAAAGCCAAGAACAATGGCCGCACTAACAAACCTCATGACCCGCTTTTGCATGGGAGAGGATAGCTGGCTGGCAAGATGCAGCACCAACGACCCAAGTACATCCGAGGTCAGGGATGGAAATGGGAAACCACGATGCAGCAAGGACCAGCACCGAACTAAGGGAAATGGTCCAAAGAGCACGGCAGTCAACGCCGGATTCAAAAGCTCTAGGCAGAATAACCAAAAACCGCCTCTCAAGGACAACAGCGAAGAGCTATCCAACCTAAACAAAATCTTGGACAAGATATGCCAAATCCACAGTACCTCCGGGAAGCCTGCAAACCATACCCACAGAGATTGTTGGGTCTTCAAACAGTCCGGCCGACTTAATGCCGAACACAAGGGGCTCGACACACCAAGTGAGGACGATGACGAACCCCACAAGCAGAGCACCGGAAAACAAAGGAATCTCCCACAAGAGGTCAAAACAGTAAACTCACTTCAAGTGACAACAGGACAAAATAGAGTGGCACCCATTAAAATACGCGCCGCACGGTCCACCCCAGCGGAGTCCCGACACTGGATGTCAAAACCAATCACTTTCGACTATCAGGATTACTCCGGAAGTATTCAGAACGCAAGATGGACTGCTTTGATATTAGATCCTATAATCAACGGACTACAATTTACACAAGTCCTAATGGACGGCGGCAGTGATTTAAACCTGCTATACCAGGATACATTCCGTAGAATGGGGATAGACCCAACCAAAATGCGCCATAGCAACACTTCCTTTAAAGGAGTGATGCCAGGCACATATGCCCATTGCACGGGCTCTCTACCACTAGAAGTTGTGTTCGGCTCATCCGACAACTTCCGTCGCAAAAAGTTAGTCTTCCATATCGCCCCATTTAAAAGTAGCTATCAAGCACTATTGGGACGCGAAGCTTTCGCCCGCTTTAACGCAATACCGCATTATGCGTCCCTTATACTTAAAATGCCCGGTCCACGCGGCATTATCTCATTAAAGGGAAACTTCGAATGTTCCTTGAATACAGAAGAAAGTGAGACTGCCTTGACAGCCACACACTAATCCGGCTTTGCTGATCAAAGCACCTAAACAGGTCATTCAGATCCCGTACACGGTTAGGTGAGTCCGGCATAAATAAACAAGGGGCTTACTAGCCGCGTACCCCCTTACAAGGGGCTGCACGCATGTACAATAAGAGACAACAAAGCTCAATTTCGTTCATTTTTTGAATTATACTTTTTTTATACATTTTTTGCACAATCCTTTTTTCCAAACTAAGTTCTTCTCTTTTACAGATGAACACCGTGCTACACCCGTCGAGGATCGGCACTGCGGAACCTGGCAGAGCGTGCGGTGAGGGACCCGTTGCAAGATTCTTTTGATTAAGACCTGCGTAAACCTTTCTTCTGTCTCTTGTTGATACATCCCCGGTTTCTTACTATAACCGAGGAGGAGGCTGGCGTTTTGGCATCGGCGCGTCGAAATTTTTTGCGTACACGGACATTAGGGGCTTAGGGCATTGCTCGCCCGTTTTCATAAAGACCGAATACCTTAGGGAGTGTTGGCGTCTCGAGTTAGGCCTTATATGCATCAGCTCGAATCATGTCTTTGGTCAAATGTTGGGTTTGCCCGGCTCCGTGTTTTGCTGCCTTCGTTCCGTACTATCGGCTAACGGCACCGGGAGAAATCTTGCGATTGTGCCCGGTTCGTCGGTGAGCACCTCGCAGAGAAAGCCAAAGCCGACTGTCATGATATAGTGAGAGACTGGTCAACCAATCGATCGACCACCGGAATGTTTAGAATTCCTCCGCTTTAACGAAGGGCCGTTTCCCGGTCAGGCACACACGCGCCCCGAATTCGGAGAGCGCGGTGCCCCTAGGGGCTATATAGTAGCCCCACCATCGAACTCCTATGGCTAAGTGAAAGTGATAAAGCATTATAGTCCGGTTGCCTAGTTTGCTACGCCACCTCCTCACAGGACCAAGACGTTGGATTAAGTGTGAAAATGCGCCTTTTTGCAAACACCCCCACACTATGTGCGTGGGGGCTGAAGCCGAAGACTGCCGTTATTCAGGTTATATACACATATACATTAACGGCCGCACATGAGGTGTTTCAATACTTGAACGCACAAGTATAAAAAAGCCATTGTATTATATTTGAAACATGGTTTCACAAATCATACATGTCATTTGAACATAACATTTTGCGAGCAATGCGTCTCTATTAAACGAGCGCCCTGCAGGACTTCCTCAAAATAGTGCTCGGCAGGTACTCGGCTTCTGCCCGAATCCTGGGACGCAACATCGGTGGCCTTCATCTCTGCCCAGTATGTTTTGACACGGGCAAGAGCCATCCGTGCACCCTCTATGCATGCCGACCGTTTCATGGCATCAATATGCGGCACCGCATCAAGGAACTGTTGCACCAAGCCAAAATAACTCTTCAGCTCGGGCCTTTTCGGCCACAAATGAGTCACGACATCCTTCATGGCAAGTCTGGACAACCTATTCAGCTCAGCCCATTCGGCTAACCGGTCGGTCAATGGAAGTGGACGCTCTGGACTATGGAACTGCGACCAAAAAAACTCTTCCATTCTGTGATCCTTTTGGCCTGGAAGTGTGAGACCACGTCTGCGGCACTCGCCGCCAAATCCAAATGAGCATCCTCCACACCCCACAGCTGGCCCAACTGAGCATACTTCGGATCCGTGAACTTCCTCCGCAGCAGAAAGGGCTTTCCAGCCGCGATATCCCCGGCTTGATGTAGCTCCTCCTTTATAGCTCTCATCGTGGAGCGGGCATCCTTGGCCTCGGCGGTGGCCTTCTTCAGGTCCTCTTGCTCCGCTCGGTGTTCTTTTTCAAGAAACTCGCAGCGGTCGGCAGCATTCTTCAGCTTCACGGCCATCTCGGCCATTTCCTCCCTGCTTCGGCAGTGAGCAGCCTGTTCGGCTTTTAGCTCTTCGGCCGCCTTCAAGCCAGCCGCATTACTTTTACGGCTTGCTCCTTGGCTTGGCGAGCTCCGCTGAAGGTCCTCCATAGCAGCGGCACCATCGCATTAAGCATACATGTTTTAAAACGCAGGCGTCAAGCTCCCTTACAGGTGTCGCGGAGAAGCCACATACCTTGTGACTCGTCAAGTCGCTTATTGACCAGCGTGATGTCGCATCGCAGCGTCAAGTTGCCGCTTGATTCGGCAAATCCATCGGTCCGGCCAGCCACCGAGCGCTCCGCCACCTATATTGGAAGCGCGACATCTTACAACTGAGATTATGATCCTCGGCACGCTGTCGCCTTTGACAACGTACCGAGTCTCAGGGGCTACTATTTATACAGGGCGCATTCTATATGCAAAACTGTCAGAAGGTATATCATTTTTGCGTACCTCAAACCCCATCAGTTAATTTCTGACGGCTTCATGCAATCCGCTCTTAGCGAATTAAATCCTTTCAATCACCATACCCATTAACGTGCGGTGATCTTCTGAGATAGACGCTCGCCCGAGCAGATCCTTCAGCTCCTCCGACCGTACACCAGTTGGTGCTGAACCTTCTGGCCTCGCCGGACTCGGGGAAACCCTCCGCGACGACACCTCAGGGTCATCCGCTACGCCTGACAGTGCGGCAGATGGAGGCGTTTCGCTCTCCATCATCTCCGGAGGAAGATCCCCCAAAGATGAGCTCTGCTGAGAAGGGCTGAGATCCGAACTACAAGGTAAAACTTTGTTTATCTTCAGAAATAAAAACAGGGATGTCCCTTATTACAAAACTCCCCTTTCTACTTACAGCTCGCTAGAGGGCTGATTTCCTTGGGGAAATAGTGCGGCCGGGGCTCCTCCCGGCGTAGGACCCTCTGGTGAGGATTTCTTCCCCCGCTTTGAGGTCTTGGCCTCCGGATCTTCAGAAGCGGTCCTCTCCTCCCCCTGGAGGGAGGGATTCTCGATCCCCCCTTTTTTGAGAGCCTCCTTAGCGGAGGCAGTAGCATTCCTGTTCCCCCCTTTGCTCTCTTCCAAAGGCGCGACCTCCAGCATCTTGGTTAACACAGGATCCGATATTGTCTCAAGGAGGGGGGCCGGACACCTTATTAGATTTGCTTTTGCTATCCATTCCTATTCAAGGGATAGCTCTTTAAAGGGCAAGTTTATGATAAATATACGGACAGCGTGTCCGGGCACAGGACTACTTACTTGAGTATTCGGGCGATTGCAGCTCAGACCTGCGTCCTCGGTCAAGTCCGAACACATCTCTTGTGATCCGAAGAACAGTTTATACATCTCCACGGGCGTCGCACCCATGAAGTGTTGGAGAGCTCGCGGTCCCTCCGGATTGAATTACCATAGGCGGAGGGGGCGAAGTTTGTAGGGCAGAAGGCGCCGAATCAGCATGACCTGCGCCACTACAACCAGATTGATCTCCCTCTCTTGGAGGTCTCGAATACTGCCCGGCAACAGTGGTACGTCCTTGGATGGCCCCCAGTCAAGCCCTTTGTTGACCCATGACGCCCGCTGTTGTGGAGGGTCCGAGCGAAAGGCAGGCGGCGCCGCTCATCTGGTGCGCCTGGGAGTGGTGATGTAGAACCACTCATGTTGCCACAAACCAAGCTCCTCTTGAAAAGAGCCCTCGGGCCAGGGAGCGTCAACACTCTTGCTTATAATAGCCCCTCCGCACTCTTCCTGCTGCCCCTCGATTATCTTCGGTTCCACATTGAAGGTCTTGAGCCACAATCCGAAGTGAGGGGTGGTGTGGAGGAAGGCTTCGCATATAACAATGAACGATGAGATGTGGAGGATGGACTCCGGATCCAAGTCGTGGAATTCCAGCCCATAATAAAACATGACCCCCTCACGAAGGGGTCCGTCGGGAAGCCTAAACCCCGACGGAAGTGAGACACGAACACCACGGTCTCACCAGGCTCGGGAGTAGGAATAACTTGCCCTTGGGCTGGCAGCCTATGCGAAATTTTGCCGGTTAGATACCTGGTGTCTCTCAGCTTTAGCACGTCTTCTTCCGTGACGGAGGAAGGCATCCACCGGCCTCGCAGGTCGGAGCCGGACATTGTCGAAGGTTCGAAGCGCTTGAATTTGGAGCCTTGGGTGTTGGAACTCGAGGCGAGGGGCGTATTCGATTGAGATTGAAAGAAAGGAGCAGGCCTTGGTCTCGTTATAAAGAGGTTGAATACCAAGAGCCCTACCCGTGACCGTTCGGGACTCGCCTTCGGTAGAGGGGGCGTGCCAATGGGCGCGGTTGGGTTACCCACACCCGTATTAATGAGAATCCCGGAATAAGGGGGCATGATCTCTGCTTTGACAAGACGTGCCAAGGAAACCGCTTCGCTAAACGCGCTGAGGTGGAACGATAAAAACAATTCGAATAAAGGCTTGGCCGTGGTGTGACGTCATGCCGCGAAATATGTCAGCAGATGGAACTTGTGTAAATATTATTCTCTTTACGGCGGTATGTGGAACTTATGTTGCAGAGCCGGACACTATCCTGGTGTTCAAAATCTTCTATGAATTATTCGGAGGAGGAACCCACCTTGCAATGCCGAAGACAATATCGCTGCCGGACTACGCCGTCATTGAAGCCTGGTTAGGGGGCTCTTGAGGAGTCTGGACTAGGGGTGTCCGGATAGCGAACTATCATCTTTGTCCGGACTCCAAGACTATGAAGATACAAGATTGAAGACTTCGTCCGTGTCCGGATGGGACTTTCCTTGGCGTGGAAGGCAAGCTTGGCGTCTGGATATGTAGATCTCCTACCATTGTAACCGACTCGTGTAACCCTAGCCCTCTCCGGTGTCTATATAAACCGGAGGGTTTTAATCCATAGGACGAACAACAATCATACCATAGGCTAGCTTCTAAGGTTTAGCCTCCTTGATCTCGTGGTAGATTTACTCTTGTACTACCCATATCATCAATATTAATCAAGCAGGAGTAGGGTTTTACCTCCACCGAGAGGGCCCGAACACAGGTAAAAACATCGTGTCCCTTGTCTCCTGTTACCATCCGCCTAGGACGCAGTTGGGACCCCCTACGAGATCCGCGGTTTGACACCGATTAATCGATGTTAACGGTAATGTTACTGTCTACAAAGCTTGACTTGTTGCGAAAGGTTTTCGACAAGTTCATAGAGTTGACTATGATGAGACTTTCTCACTCGTACCGATGCTTAAGTTTGTCCAAATCATGTTAGAAATTGCTGCATTTTATGATTATGAAATTTGGCAAATGGATGTCAAAACTGCATTCCTGAATGGATTTCTGGGAGAAGAGTTGTATATGATGCAACCAGAAGGTTTTGTCGATCCAAAGGGTGCTAACAGAGTGTGCAAGCTCCAGCGATCCATTTATGGACTGTTGCAAGCCTCTCGGAGTTGGAATAAACGCTTCGATGGTGTGATCAAAGCATATTGTTTTATACAGACTTTTGGAGAAGCCTGTATTTACAAGAAAGTGAGTGGGAGCTCTGTAGCATTTCTAATATTATATGTGGAAGACATATTGTTGATTGGAAATGATATAGAATTTCTGGATAGCATAAAGGGATACTTGAATAAGAGTTTTTTGATCAAACACCTCGGTGGAGCTGCTTGCATATTAGGCATCAAAATCTATAGAGATAGATCTAGACGCTTAATTGGACTTTCACAAAGCACAATCCTTGATAAAGTTTTGAAGAAGTTCAAAATGGACCAGTCAAAGAAAGGGTTCTTGCCTATGTTACAAGGTGTGAAGGTGAGTTAGACTCAAAGCCCGACCACTGCAGAAGATAGAGAGAAAATGAAAGTCATTCCCTATGCTTCAGCCATAGGTTCTATCATGTATGCAATGTTGTGTACCAGACCTGATGTGTGCCTTGCTATAATCATAGCAGGGAGGTATCAAAGTAATCCTGGAGTGGAACACTTGACAGCAGTCAAGAACATCCTGAAATACCTGAAAAGGACTAACGATATGTTTCTCGTTTATGGAGGTGACAAAGAGCTCGTCATAAACGGTTATGTTGATGCAAGTTTTGACACTGATCCGGATGACTCTAAGTCACAATCTGGATACGTATTTTTATTGAATGGAGGAGCTCTCAGTTGGTGCAGTTCCAAGCAGAGCGTCGTGGCGGGATCTACGTGTGAAGCGGAGTACATTGCTGCTTCGGAAGTAGCAAATGAAGTAGTCTGGATGAAGGATTTCATATCCGATCTAGGTGTCATACCTAGTGCATCGGGTCCAATGAAAATCTTTTGTTACAATACTGGTGCAATTGCCTTGGCAAAGGAATCCAGATTTCACAAGAGAACCAAGCACATCAAGAGACGCTTCAATTCCATCTATCATCAAGTGTCGGAAGGGGACATAGAGATTTGCAAGATACACACGGATCTGAATGTTGCAGACCCGTTGACTAAGCCTCTTCCACGAGCAAAATATGATCAACACCAAAACTCCACGGGTGTTAGAATCATTACTATGTAATCTAGATTATTGACTCTAGTGCAAGTGGGAGACTAAAGGAAATATGCCCTGGAGGCAATAATAAAGTTGTGATTTATTTCCTTATTTCATAATAGATGTTTATTATTCATCCTAGAATTGTATTAAACAGAAACTTAGTACATGTGTGAATACATAGACAAAACAAAGTGTCCCTAGTATGCCTCTACTTGACTAGCTCGTTAATCAAAGATGGTTATGTTTCCTAACCATAGAAATGTGTTGTCATTTGATGAACGGGATCACATCATTAGGAGAATGATGTGATGGACATGAACCATCCGTTAGCTTAGCATTACGATCGTTACAGTTTCATTGCTACTGCTTCTTCATGACTTATAATATGTTCCTCAGACTATGAGATTATGCAACTCCCGAATACCAGTGGAACACTTTGTGTGCTACCAAACATCAAGACGCAGAAGGGTGATTATAAAGGTACTCTACATGTGTCTCCGAAGGTATTTGTTGGGTTGGCATAGATCGAGATTAGGATTTGTCACTCCGTGTTTTGGAGTGGTATCTCTGGGCCCTCTCGGTAGTGCTCATCACTATAAGCCTTGCAAGCATTGTGACTAATGAGTTAGTTACGGGATGAAGTATTACGAAATGAGTAAACAGACTTGCGGGTAATGAGATTGAACTAGGTATGATGATACCGACGATCGAATCTCGGGCAAGTAACATACTGATAACAAAGGCACACCGTATGTTGTTATGCGGTTTGACCGATAAAGATCTTCGTAGAATATGTAGGAGCCAATGTGAGCATCCAGGTTCCGCTATTGGTTATTTACCGGAGATGTGTCTCGGTCATGTCTACATAGTTCTCAAACCCGTAGGGTCCGCACTCTTATCGTTCGATGATGATATGTATAATGAGTTATGTGTTTTTGATGACCGAAGTTTGTTTGGAGTCCCGGATAAGATCACGGATGTGGCGAGGAGTCTCGAAATGGTCGAGACATAAAGATTGATATATTGGACGGCAATATTCCGACATCGGAAGTGTTCCGGAAAGTTTCGGGTAAAACCGGAGTGCCAGAAGGGTTAATGAACCCCCCGGGGGAACTAATGGGCCACATGGGTCTTAGTGGAGAGAGAGAGGGGCAGCCAGGGAAGGCTACACGGCCTCTCCCCATGGGTCCGAATTGGACTAGGGACGGGCCCCCCCTTTCCTTCCCCCTCTCTGATGCGGAGCATCCGACGATCATCCCCATGTACACTATGACTACTCTACAAGCCCTAAGTGGACATACGACGAGACCTCAAACATACGCCATTGGACACAAGGTGAACCCGCTCCTATATGTTTCTCCTTTCCGTTCATGCGAGACATGGTTGCTACCTAATGCAAGGACACTACACATGCCTAGGTACCAAGGAGACCCTCTCGGAGATGCTTGGAATGATGGACAAGTCCCCAAGTACAAGAATGAAGGAGCACGACGAGAGGAACCAGAGAAAGGCTATAGGACCCGGACATCCGGCCCTGGCCCGGACATCCGGCCCCTGAAGATGTCAACAACAATAGCAGCCCAGCAACCGAAGTGCTACAGGGCTCGGACATCCGGCCAGACCCCGGACATCCGGCCCCTCTCGCAAGCCTGGACAGGCGGCCACAGCCCGGACATCCATAGCCCCATCACAGAACGTCCAAATGCTGGATCTCGCTAGCCCGGACATCCGGCCCCAACGCCCGGACATCCGGCATCTCGGGAAAGCCCGGACATTCGGCCCGTCGCCCGGACATCCGGCCCCTCCTGCCTGCGTGCAGTGTATCCGGGTCGAAAGCCCATGTACCCCTTCGCCCCTTAGACTATATATACTCCCCCTCCACCTATGTTTTAGGGTTAGCATTGGTTTAGCTCATTTGAGATAGAGCATTACTCATCCGTATCGAATCTACTCCTCGTGAGGGACCGCACCTCTTCGGAGAAGATTCACCCGGATTCAAGACCTCCATCCGGAGAAGACCATCAAGACCTCCTCACGGAGAAGAAAGACTACCTTTGTATCATCCCTTGTGGACTTCGGATCTCGTGTTACTTTGTGCCTCAATGATCTAGCACTTGTGTGATCATATTCGTGTTGGTTGAGTGTTTCTCTTGTTTTTCCCCGTGATTTCCCTCGTTTCCTTCCGCGCATTCTTCGTGTTCCTTGTAGGGATCCTCTCCAAATATGAAAGATCGGCCCCTACGGTTCCGCCCTACATCATCTTGGATCAGATCAAGGTTGATCACAAATTTGGAGCCCCTACCCCCTTGTTTTCTAGCCTAATTTTGTTGTGTTTTCCCCCAATTTCGAAAACCCCCACCAAAAATAGCCCCAAATTTTTTTGTGATTTGTTGGTTTGATGAAGTGTTGTTGATTTTGATCCATGGACTTGCTTGGTTTCGAGTGGATCTAGCATCTCCCCAAGTTTCCCCACCTTCCATCCACAAAATCCATCAAATTTTGCCCCCAAAATCATCAATTTCCTCCCCAAAATCGAGTTCCTCGAGTTCATCATCGGATTTGGAGCCCGGACATCCGGCCACCACGGACATCCGGCCATTAGCCCGGACATCCGGCTCCTGGAGCGCATTTTCGTGCGCGGTTCTGGACATCAGGTCCCGGACATTCGTCCAAACCCCCGGATGTCCGCCCGCTGTCATTTCAGTTTTTCCTGTTTCACCGTTTTGGCCATAACTAATTCATCCGGAGTCCGATTTTGACGTTTTTTAGCTCGTTTTGAAGCTATTGACATCCCCCATCCCAAAAAAATACCACCATAACCATTTGACTCCATCAAATTTTTGGAAATTTGGCAAGTTTGCCTAGGCCCTCCACCATATCATCCGCATTACCACCACCGACTTCCGCAACCTAACCCATTTTGCTTGCCATAGTATTAGTGGTTACTTGAGTAGTGATTCGAGTCTCCTAAGGTGTTTAGGCTACTTAGGAACGATTGCTTCTTCATCAACCACCACCACCATTACCGCATAACCTTGCCCACCATACACTTCCGATAACCCAACTTAACCCAATTTTGTTTGAGCTTGTTTGAGTTGAGGCTTGTGTCTCCTAAGGTGTTTCGGCTACTTAGGGATGACAACTTCAACTCCAACACATGTATAGCCCATCATCCCACTCCCGCATTGCCATGTGTAAACCACCACCGCTTTCCGCTACCACCATTTTGACATTTGACGTTTGAGATTTTGAGTTCGCGGTTTTTCCGTTTCCTAATGTGTTTCGGCTACTTAGGGACGAGTCTCCATCATCTTGGTTTCTACATCAAGAACACCGCCACTCATCATCGCCACGGACTGTAACCTCCATATCATCTTGCTATCGTGGTATCCCTCCAATGTATATTCCCCTTGCCATTGCATTGTTAACCCCTAGCCCATTTTGCGTTACTTGCCTATCGATACTAGCCATTTGAGTATTGCCGGCAATGTGACTTGTGCACATTAGTGATCATACTTCCCATAGCATACATACCATATCGTCGTGGTGCATATATTGGTATCATATCTTGTGTCACAAGTTTGTTCCCGCATATACACAATTGCTATCTTGGTTTGTGCATTGTGCAAAAGTGGCTATACAAAAAAAAAGAAAAAAGAGAAGAATAAGCTTTTAAGCAAAGAAAAAGAGAGAGCAAAGAAGCTTGTAAGCAAATGCCATAGCATCATACCACATTGCATATGAGATTGTCATATCCGATCATCTTGGATCATCTTGTGAGAAACACCGGGAACCATACATACATAGCATACTTGGGATAAAAGTCCATATATTTTGCATCTTATAGGTTGGGCACAAGTGTCATATCCGCCTATAGAGCAATCGTGCTAGCGTCTCTCTTGAGTTGTGCAACACGAGCGTTTTCCGTGGATTCCACATTTTGTGCTCATTCCTTGGTTGCACGACCCCATTTATCTATCTGTGTGTGCATTTCCGTATGCCATCCATATTGCTATTGGTCTACTTGTTTCGCTTGCAAATTTGTGAATCTCTTTCAACATTATTGACTCTTGCTAACATTTTGCATCAAATTTTTTGTGCCACTATCCTCACCAAGCTCCAAAATAAGCTTTTACTTGTGTAGGTGTGAGAACCGACAAGAATTGGTACCAATTGTGCTATTTCATTGTCCGCATTTGAGTGATCATTGATCCATTTTCAACATCGGTCATGGTACATTTGGTATAGTTCTTCTCTTTCTCCCACTCATACTTGCTCGAGTCTTGTGATGGATAGGCATGACATTTCATCTCCGGTCCTCGACAACCACGACGGCGTGAACAACTACAACACCAAAGCGTCCATCTTCGGTCTACAACGACAAATGCAAGGCACACAATCAAGATTGCGAGAGCGCATTGAGAACATCTCCATTGACATTCGTCACTCTGAAGCAAGGAAAAGGGACTACATCGACAAGAAGCTTTCCGCACATAAAGAGGAGCAAGATGCAAGGATGGAGGAGATTGGAGCCTTGATCAAGTCTTCTTACCCTTCGTCATCTTCAAGGAGGTGACATTCAACCGACAAGTCTTCGGAGCGCGAAAACAATGCAAGCGCAATTCGTCCACATCTACATGGCGACCACCATCATGTTCATGATCCACATCGTCAGGAAGGGCAGTCACCTCCAAGCATCATGTGCACAACAACGACGAACGCCATCGAGCTCAAACACGACAACGACATCATCATCATGAAGAAACTCCACAAGTGCAAACGCACAAGTCCCAACAAGCCCTACTTCACGCCAAGTCAACGCTTCATGAGCAGAAGAGAAGACCGCGAGACGATCACCACCAAGACGGTGCTACGGATACAACAACCACTTCGGCATCTTCGCCAAGTGCTAACAAGGCATCTTCGACTTTGGACGTACAACATCTCCGCCTACTTCCCACGTGTACGCCTACATCGACTTCATCAAGTCCAAGGCGACTACCTACAAGCGAGGGCGACACTTCCACCTTTGGAAGCCCCTTAAGGAAGATGGCCGAGCATGGGAAACTTCCTTCGGTCATGGAGAAGAGCTATGAGGTGCCAAATCATATGGGCCTCCAGCACCAAGACGGTGACAAGAAGGCCGAGCAAGGGCCATCCCCTTCGACCACGGCGACGAGCGCGAACCTCTTCAACAACATGAAGACGGCGCCCATATTGGACTCATACTCCGAGTCAAGCTACGCGACCGCACATGGAGACATTTGCACCTACATCTCTCCGACACCCAAATATGTCGAGATTCCCCAAGTGCCATGTGAGGAGAGCCACTACCACATGAGTGACATGAGTGACTCCACCATACGTGACAATGAGAGCATTTCCTATGAGAGGATGAGTGTGACCGCCACTAGCCCCACATATGAGAGCATGCCACACATCCTATGTGAGGTTGAGCGCCATTTGAGTGACTCCACCAACCATATGAGTGAGAGCATCTTTGAGGGAGTGAGTGAGCCACAACACTTAGAGAGTGAGGTAGTTGAGAGGGCACATGAGGCCACTATGATTTCTAACGACTTAACCTCTACTCTGAGTGTGTTTTCTTTGGTGCTAGGTCTCCTACATGATGACATGCCTACCCTCGACGAGTCCATCCCTCCAATGGAGACGATGATGGCCATGGTGGACGATGATGCACCCCCACATGGTTCCGTCAAGATGAAGATGACAATGAGTGGATCTTCGACACCTGACCTACAACACATGAGCGACGCTCCAAAGGTAACATAGGTGATGGTGCTTCTCTTGTCCCACTAGTGGACTCTCTTAATATTGATTTCTTGCATGATGTTGATCCACCTATTCTCATGCTTCATGCTAGTGCGACTTCCTCATGTCATGACTTACCTATTTATGATGAATATGATGATGAGCATGTTGAGTTGCCTAGTTGTGATGCTATGCTCCATAGGATATCATGTGAAAATTCTATTGGTCACTTCATGTTTGATAATCCTTTGAACTTGTCATATGCTATGAGTGAGATCTCCCATATTGCATCATTTCAATCTCAACATAGTAACTATGCATGCCACATTAAAAATCAGTCCCATTTGCACTTATGGCATAGATGACGAGATGATGGTCATTGGCTTTTGTTTTTCATGTGATGATATTGCCATGCTTCCTTTACATGATCACATTGTTCCAAATATGCTTTCTTTTGGATGTTGTCAATATTCTCCATGTGATGTTGCTACTCATGCTCATGAGGAGACCCCATAGTTTCCTCATACATATTAGGAGATCTTGATGCATTTCATACCTTGCATGATTCCCATAATTGCGTGCACCATATGCATTCCATGAATAACAATGCTATAGATATTTCTCATGATGCATTAAATCCTTTGAGTCTCCATTATGCCATACATAATAACAAACCTCTCATGATGGATGACATGTTTCTATATCACGCATCTCATTTATTTGAGCATTTGATATTTTGTGCTAACCGACACATGCATGTGCGCATCATGATGGATGATGTGTACATATACCATGCACACACAATTTTTCCTTTGCCTTTGTTTTGTGTAGGTACTCATTTATACTCGTCGACCTCTCAATCCCAAGAGTTGACGAAATGAGATCTTGAGAGCAACAATGCTTTGGGATCCCGTGGACTATCATTCCCACCATTCTCTTTGTGCAAGGACTACGCACATCTCTTTTACTTGGCTCTCACACGGCTATGGGCTATATATCACTTGTCACCTTATGCCCATACTATTGTGTTCACTTTGCATGTTATGATTGCTCCTATGCCTTTGCCATGCAATTGTGACCCTTGCTTGCATCTACCCATGATTCACCATTATGCTACTTCTATGTGTATTTGCATGCTTGGTGGAGATACTTGTTGCTATTGCCATGTTTACCATGTGCCACATGCTATTGTTGATTCTTGTGTTGGGAGAGTCAGGATGTTCCATTGCTATCTAAATAGGACTTCTTGCCAATACAATGATGATACTTTCCCCATATCTTGCTTTCATGCTTGTGCTATGACATGTGAATTATTCATGCCCACTATTTGCACATATGACATGCTTGCCATGATTCCTTCTAGTATGTTGCATCTTCGCACTACTAGCTTGCTTGACTTGATCTCTATGATTGCTTGCTAAGGTGCATCACCCATGTTCCACTATTAATTGCTTTCTTGGGTTGATGACATATATGTTCATGCCTCTCACATGATATATCTTGATCATTGTCTCTTGTGTCCATTAGTTGCCTCTTTCATATCCACCTGTATTGAGGGCAACCATACTATGCTTATTGATCTTGGAGACTTTGACACCTTACTTGTGATGCATGCTTGTTTACTTGAGCCTATTGTATTTGGTTGTTATCGCATCATATGCCTCCATACTATGAAATACGCCCTTGTCCTTTCTTATGATGAGCATGATGCATACACTTGTTGGGTATCTTACCACACGAATGATAGGTTTTGCACTTCCGCTAACCTCATTTTTTTTCTGAGTGTTTTTCATGTTCTTTCATTTTGAAGGAGTCACAAGGCATTACCGTCATGAGACATATTGGATATGTGAAGGCATACACGATGTGCAACACCAACATTTTCGACATCCTCTTAAAGGTGAACTCTTTCCCTTTGAGCCATCCTCTAATACGCATATTGGATGGGTCACTCTTTCATTGTTGTTTCATTCTTGTTGTCTACATGTTACATCTATTAGATGGAGGAGAAACATTGGAGATTGGCTCTATGGACCTTCACATTGAGGAGCGCTCAGACTTATTGGACGCACCTTCGGATTTCCACTCATGCCACTACATCGAGCATTGGTACATCAACACTCCTTTGGCACATTTCACTCACATCTCTATATTTGTTGATTGTGCTCCCACATGTCATGCTCGATGGACATATCATACTCACCGCAAGTTTGCACCCTATGCATGGATTGACTCACATTATGATTGCCTTGTTGCATCTTGTATTTCTATGTCATCCATGATATATGAGCTTGTGCACTTCCTTAGCAAATTTGTTGTGATCTTTCTTGATGGCATATTCATACATAATGATCACATTGCCTACCATCAATTGCATGATAACGTAATCATATTGAGCATCCATTGCCATATTCATGCTATTGATAAACCATCTTACTATGACATCATTTTGCACCGTCGTTGCATTGATCATATTCACAACACATTTGTGTGCACAATGAATGCTTTTGCTCCATGAACGCTTTGCATATCATTCTATATCATCTTGATAAGCTTCATGCGCTTTGCCATGAACAATCTCGCCGCACGGACTCATTCTTACATGATGGACACCTTGTGTGCGCTAACCATTGTATTTCCAAGTGTCGTTTGTGTTTGCTCTTTTTGCATGTGTACCACTCCGGAGACACCTTGGAGTACTTGGATTGCGCCATGTATTCCAAATCTTCCAACTACAAGTCCGTCCACGACAACTGTTTCCATGGTGATGAGGTTTTCGATCTGAGGTCGGATCTTTCCCAAGGGAGGGGAGATGATGCGGAGCATCCGACGATCATCCCCATGTACACTATGACTACTCTCCAAGCCCCAAGTGGACATATGACGAGACCTCAAACATACGCCATTGGACACAAGGTGAACCTGCTCCTAAATGCTTCTCCTTTCCGTTCATGCGAGACATGGTTGCTACCTAATGCAAGGACACTACACATGCCTAGGTAACAAGGAGACCCTCTCAGAGATGCTCGGAATGAGGGACAAGTCCCCAAGTACAAGGATGAAGGAGCACGACGAGAGGAACCGGAGAAAGGCTACAGGACCCGGACATCCGGCCCCTAAAGATGTCAATTGCAGCAGCAGCCCAGCAACCGAAGTGCTACAGGGACCAGACATCCGGCCAGGCCCCGGACATCCGGCCCCTCCCGCAAGCCCAGACATCCGGCCACAGCCCGGACATCTGGCACCCCGTCATAGAACGTCCAGAAGTTGGATCTCGCCAGCCCGGACATCCGGCCCCAACGCCCGGACATCCGACATCTCGAGAAAGCTCGGACATCCGGCCCGTCGCCCGGACATCCGACCCCTCCTGCCTGCGTGCAGTGTATCCGGGCAGAAAGCCCATGTAACCCTTCGCCCCTTAGACTATATATACTCCCCCTCCACCTACGTTTTAGGGTTAGCATTGGTTTAGCTCATTTGAGATAGAGCATTTGTCATCCGTATCAGATCTACTCCTCATGAGGGACCGCGCCTCTTTGGGGAAGATCCACCCGGATTCAAGACCTCCATCTGGAGAGGACCATCAAGACCTCCTCACGGAGAAGAACAGCTACCTTTGTATCGTCCCTTGTTGACTTTGGATCTCGTGTTACTTTGTGCCTCGATGATCTAGCACTTGTGTGATCATATTCGTGTCGGTGGAGTGTTTCTCTTGTTTTTCCCCGTGATTTCCCTCGTTTCCTTCCGTGCGTTCTTCGTGTTCCTCGTAGGGATCCTCTCCAAACGTGAAAGATCGGCCCCTAGGGTTCCGCCCTACATCACTCTCCCTCTCCTTCCTTTCCACTCTCTCCCTCTTGGTGAACTCTACTAGGACTAGTAGTCCTAGTAGGACTCCCCTTGTGGGGCGCGCCCTAGGAGGGCAGGCGGCCTCCCCCTTGATCCTTTATATACGGGGGCAGGGGGCACCCTAGAACACACAAATTTCTCTCCCAACCGTGTGCGGTGCCCCCTCCACAGTTACACACCTCGATCATACCATCATAGTCCTTTGGCAAAGCCCTGCGTCGGTAGCATCATCATCACCCTCGCCACGCCGTCGTGCTGACAGAACTCACCCTTGTCCTCAACTGGATCAAGAGCACGAGGGACGTCATCGAGCTGAATGTGTCACTGCAAAAAAATACAGTTCCGTGATGATACGTGTTTGTCACAGTAGGTCGCGCTTTTTGTCATGCATGTACATCCATGACGATTTTATGACAGAATCAAGATAGTCATACCTGTGCTGTCGTAGGAGTGTTCCATGACATTGCTAAAATTTTCATCACGGAAGTGTCCACTTCCATGATGATAAATCGCGCGTCACAGAAGTTCTTTCGTCAAGGGTGACCGACACGTGGCATCCACCATAACGGAATGTCGTTAAGCTATCGGGTTGGGTTTTGGATCCAATAACCCGTTAACAGCCCGGACCAATGGGAAATTTCCACGTGTAAAATTCTGGTTGGCCGGAGGGAACACCTGTTAGCTCGTCAGTGGGCCAGATGTCGCATGTCCATTGGACGAGACATGCCTATGATACGTCGACATGTGGCTGGGCCCAACAGAGGCCCATATAGGTTAAAAAGGCCAGCCTAGTCAAAGGCTCGTAGTACTTAATCAGGTACTAGTGGGCCAGCCAAATAACGGCATGCTTAATAAAGGCCCATTTACGGCCCGAAGCCAGATCTAGCTCGTTAATTGTTCACCCAATAGTTGGGCCCATTTACGGCCCAAAGCCAGATCTGGCCCGTTAATTATTCGCCCAATATTTGGGCCCATTTACGGCCCGAAGCCAGATTTGGCCCGTTAGTTGTTCGCCGAATATTTGGGCCCAACTACAGCCCAGTGACTTTCGGCCTATTAGAGGCCCGATGTAGACATGGGCCCATTTCAGCCCATTGTGACTTTCGGCCTGGGAATGGCCCGTGCTGCCCATGGGCCATATATGGTCCGACGGGACATCGGGCCCACTAACGGCCCGTGCTAAAGTTGGCAACAGTTAAACCCAATGTGACTTTGGGCCTGTTAAAGGCCTGTCGCGTAATTTGGCCCGTTGATGCCTGTACTAAGCTTTCGGCCTCTTAAAGGCCCATGATATTAGTGGGCCAACTAAGGTCCGAGATATGTTCCGGCCTAGTAACGACCCGTGAGCTAACTGGGCCCAAAAAGGCCCGGTCTACATTTCAGCTCTTTGAAGTCCGTCGTATTTGTGAAAATTGAGGCCCAACATGCATTTCGGCCTGCTAAAGGCCCGTGGTTTCATCTGGGCCATAACAGGCCAGTACAATATTCAGCCTGTTAATGGCCCAATGCTACCTGGGCCAAACTAGACGTTGGGTCGACGAAAGGCCCAACTAAAATATAGGCCGGTGTAAGTTGTGGGCCTGGCGCAATGTGTGAAGGCCCCAATCATTCGGGCCCAAGAAAGACGCAGGCCGGCCCAATTGTGGCCCGCTAAAAACCAGGCCTGTTAGAGTCGAATGTTTCGGCCCGGTCGACTACATCTAATTTTTTCGGATAGCGAATGATGGTAGTAACTAGCAGGAATTAAGAACAAACCTACTCTATACAATAAAGAAATTACAGCATAGTAACTAAGAATAAACCTACACTATACAATAAAGGATTTAAGGTATATTACATCCACTAGGCATCGAAGTTTGCCACCAGTGATCATAAAGTGCAACGAAGAAGCAGATTACAAAAACTGGGCACCATTGCAGCGTAACAAAATAATACTGAACCAAGACCACTTCCAAAACAGTTCAAGAAAGGTTAGCCTTGCGGGGGAAGTGCTGAGCAAGGCTGTGAGACCGGCCTAGCATGTCGGTCATAGCTTCCAGGTGTAGCCGTTTAGCGATGAGGTTCTCATTGGTGTTCTCTGCAATCTTTCTTAGAGATAGGACTTCAAGTCAAAGTTGAGCTGCAGAATGCCTTTCTGCTAGAACTTGGGACTGAAGAAGTCGAACTGATTCAGACAACGAATTCTGTGAGCTTGTCTGACTGCTAGTCTCAAGTAACTTGAACACTGCATCAAGACAAGACTTTGGGGTTGTCTCGCTATCTTCAAGATGTTTTGCCTTCTTTGCTGCAATATATGTTGGGTTTGTCTCACAACCTTCAGCAAACTTGTGCATGCCATCAGGCATATCACCCTGAAACAAAGCAGGGAGATGACAGGTTTTGCACGTGTATAAACAAAGATGATAATTGTGCTGTCAATTCCATCCAATTTCAAATTAGAAAATAAAGAGTAAGTTCAAAATATCAATAGCATAATTTGGCATTGTTCATAATGCGGGGAGCTTCACCACACTACTGGATTACCATGTCAACATAACAAGCATAGATGAAGGGCAAATAAAATCATTGTATCTATTTTGGTTAATGTGCATGGCATGTTGTTCATATCATCAGCCACATCAGTAAGATAAAACAGGAGATGACAAGGTGCAAACGTGGGCTGCTTCACCACACACTGGATTATAGATCCACAAAAACAAGCATACATATTGGGAGTATTAATTAATGTGCATGGTATGAGTAAGGAATTTGGTTTTACAAGTAAAACTTAGAACTTACGGTTCTTGCGAACATGCATTTTGGTAGAAACAGTAAACTAAACAGCAGTAAATGATAGGGAGTATGAGCAAATTAAACAGCAGTTGCGGATAAAGGCTTTAGAAGGACTGACTTACATTAACCGTTAATACCGGCTTTATAATGCCCTTCTCCATGTCAAGGGAAGGATAACTCAAGAATTTCAGCACAAAATCTTCTTCATAAGCATTGCATGTACTCTACATTTTGTAGAGAGTAATTATAGATATGATAATACTGGAAGGGATAGAGGATAATGAAGATAAGATGCATATTGATGCTACATAATCAACTACCAATCCCTGGAAGTACAAGCGTTACAGGAAAAAATGTACTGACAAGAGCAATGGGCTACACTTCTGCACTGGCATTATCTGTGTATTCTACTTGTTGCTAAGATTAAATATAGATCTGATATTTTTTAGTAAATGGTGGGTGTCGGTGTCAAAACCGGCGGATCTCGGGTAGGGGGTCCCAAACTGTGCGTCTAGGCGGATGGTAACAGGAGAAAAGTGTAACGCCCTCGATGCGGCTATATCTCCCACGTGTCGAAGCACGACTTAGAGGCATAACCGCATAGAAAGCAATGTCGCAAGTGAGGTAATCTTCACACAACCCATTTAATACATAAGGGGAAAAGATACATAGTTGGCTTACAATCGCCACTTCACACAATTACATGAATAAAGCATTACATCATCCAGATACAATCAAGGTCCGACTACGGAACCAAAATAAAGAAGAACCCCAAATCGACAAAGGACCCGATCGACCCCAACTGGGCTCCACTCTTGATCAACTAGAGCGAAACAACACAAAGGGCAAGATCTTCATCGAGCTCCTCCTTGAGCTTGATTGTGTCACCGCTTTCGGTAACATAGGCACCGCAAACTGGTTTTGGAAGTATCCGGTGAGCCACGAGGACTCAAGCAATCCCATTACCATGGGTATCAAGACTAGCAAAGCTTAAAGGGAAAGGAAGGGGTAAAGTGGTGAGGTTGCAGCAGTGACTAAGCAAGTATGGTGGCTAACCAACGCAAATGAGAGCGAGAAGAGAACAAGCGGAACGGTCGTGAAGCTAGCAATGATCAAGAAGTGATCCTGAACACCTACTTACGTCAAACATAACACAGAAACCGTGTTCACTTCACGGACTCCGCCGAGAAGAGACCATCACGGCTACACACTCGGTTGATGCGTTTTAATTCGGATCATGTGTCAAGTTGTCTACAACCGGACATTAACAAATTCCCATCTGCCACATAACCGCGGGCACGGCTCTCGAAAGTTTAAACCCTGCAGGGGTGTCCCAACTTAGCCCATGACAAGCTCTCGCGATCATCGAAGGAATAGACCTTCACCCGAGACACACCGATCAGACTCGGTATCCCGGTACATCAAGACATTTCGACAATGGTAAAACAAGACCAGCAAGACCTCGGCGTGCCGACATCCCGATAGTAGCGGCGTATCTCGTCTCGAGCCACGACCGGATGAGCGAGACGTATAACTAAAACCAGCCCTCAAGTTTCCCCGAGGTGGCGCTGCAAGTGGCTCTAGTTTGGACCAACGCTTAGACAAGCACTGGCCCGGGGGGGGCTAAAATAAAGATGACCCTCGAGAGAGCGACTCCCAAGGGAAAAAGTAGGTGGTGGTGAGGCAAATGGTAAAAGGCAATGTTGGGCCTTGCTGGACAAGTTTTATTCAAAGCGAACTGTCAGGGGGGTCCCATAAATCACCCGACCGCGTAAGGGACGCAAAATCCGGGAACATAACACTGGTATGACGGAAACTAGGGCGGCAAGAGTGGAACAAAACACCAGGCATAAGGCCGAGCCTTCCACCCTTTACCAAGTATATAGATGCATTAATAATATAAGAGATATTGTGATATCCCAACATAAACCCTGTCCACCATGGAGCAATCTTCAACTTCACCTGCAACTAGCAACGCTATAAGAGGGGCTGAGCAAAGCGGTAACATAGCCAAACAACGGTTTGCATAGGAATGGTGTCAAAGGTTAGGGGTTCACGGCAATATGGGATGGCTGGACAAACAGGTAATAGGTAGCGCAGCATAGCGAAAGAACGAGGCAACTAGCATAGCAATGATAGTAGTGAGATCGGGGTAGCGATCATCTTGCACGAAATCCCGCAAGGAAGAAGAACGAGTCCATGAAGAAGACAAACGGACGTAGTCGAACGAATCCTCACAACTCCGGAACGAAACCGAAGCTAACGAGAGAAGCAAACCGGAAAGAAGCAAACAACATGGTAAACAACCATCACATAAGCATGGCATGATGCACAATCAAATATGATGCATGTCCGGTTTAATGAGGCATGACATGGCAAAGTGCAAACAAACAACACTACAAATTAAGTGGAGCTCAATATGCAGCGGTGCATATTGATGAAACACCACGACAAGTTATTTAGTTCGATCTCGTTTATGTACCCAACAATATTAAATGTTGATTAACATGGAAAGGGGTGAAGCATAATTAAACTACCTACCTAGGCAAGTTTAAATGAGGCCGGAAACAACGAACAACATTTCCGGAAAATCCCCATAAGCAATATTCGAATTTGGTACTGTTCTGACCTAAACCATATTTTAAGGTTGTTAAACAGGAAAATAAAGTGGACCATGTTAAACTAGGCATTTTTCCACCCCATTTACATATAAAGTTTATTAAATTTGGAGCTACGGTTATTTAGATATGAAATAAATCATTTTAGCATATTATTTAAGCAAAATTAAACAAACAAAATTTTAAGCATTTTAACATGGGATGAAAGTGGCATAATGTGAAACTAGATAAAATTCTAAGCATTTTACATATATAGTTTGTCCAATTTGGAGGCATGCATAATTAGTTATTAACAAAACAAAACAGTGGCATATTCTGTAATTAAGAATGCATTGGAAAATGCTAAAGTACACAGACTGGGAAAAAATGCATGGGCCAGAAGCATTAGAGTGCAGCGGCCCAGAAGTGAAATCGGGCCCAGCTGGCTATGGGTGTGTGTGCTCGAATTAAAACAGAGAAGAAGCAAGGACTAAAAAAAGAATAGCGAGAGCGTGGATCGAACCCTGAACCTCCTGGAATGAGGAGCAGAGCGCTGACCAGTGGGATGCTGCGGCATCATTGTGCATAACAAGGGCGTGGCTGATCTTTAACGGAATCAAAGGCCAGGCCATCTTCTTCCTGGATCACCGACGAACTGGGTGAGGACGCCGGCGAGCAAGACGGAGACCGTCGCGACCACAGGCCGACGGCGGGGCTGCGGAAATAGGTGGGGGGTGTGGTGCGCGGCGTGCGGAGTGAAATAGAAGTAGATACCTCGAGCTCAAGCGTTTGCTCGGCTCGGGGCCACGGCGAAGTGTGGCGGAGGCACTGGGAACGACTGTGTGCATGAGCGCGTGCGTCGCGCGGGTGTGTGCGTGTATGGATGCGAGCGGTGGGTGCTGAGCATGGAACCGAGCGGCTGCTGCTGTGAGTAAGCGCGCGCGAGCTCTTGTCGACACAGAGATCGAGGACGAGCGAAGCTTGTCTCGGTCATGGCAGGGATAAGCGAAGCAGGGCAACGGGACTCGCGTGTGCTGCGTGCTTGAGTGCGTGTGAGGATGCGTGCAATAGGTGAGGCGAGCAGAGGCCAGAACACGAGCTTGGGCTCGCTGCCATGGTCGTCCATGGCGGACATGGCCTCTGACGCGACGGGATCGGCAGCCACAATCGACATAATCGAACCGGAGAAGGGCTGGGAGGAACGACTGCTCACCTAGGTCCCGTAGGACAAGATGAGGACGCCGGAGATGTGGTGCAGCGAGGGCGAGGACGCGATGATCGACGGAGGCGCTCGGGTCCGTGAAGCAGAGGAAGATGACAAAGATGATGTCGAGGAACTTGGCGTTCCGCGGCGATGAAGAGGAAGAAGACGACGTCGTGGAAGAAGATCGTGGCGCCCTTGGGCTCTTCTTGCTCTTGGCCTAGCTTGAAATCAAAGAAGACCACGAGGAGCCCTCGCAACCGACGGTGGAGCGAGCTCGGTGGTTCTCTGCTCCTCTGTTTCTTGAGGAAGAAAGAGAAACAGAGGGAAGGAAACGGGTGGCGGCGGCGAGAGGAGGGAAGAGGAAACCCTAGGGCGCGGGGCTGCGGTCTTATAGGGGCGAGGCGCGGCTCGGCTGGCTGCCTCGGTGGCCATGTGCGGCAACGCGCAGTTTTACCGTGAGAGAGGAAAAGCAACAGGAGGAGGAAGAAAGGTGAAGTGGAGAGAATGACATGCGGGCCCGAGGAAAGTGAAACGGGCGGCCACGCTGGAATTTTACCAAGGGAGCTGGATAGCTGCGGCCTGCTGCTCGCTGGACTGGAGAAGGCCCATGTGGCTGCGCTGGGTAGCTCCCTCCCTCTCTTGCAAATACTCTTTCCTTTTTTTTTATTTCCTCAAACGGAAATGAAGGAGGGAATGTACAGGGAGTTGTGAGAGGTCAGTGGCTAAGATGGAAATATTTCGGACTGCTAGATTTCTGAGAGATTAGAATAAATTGACTTGGCAATTTTAGAGGTAGAAAAATAATCCAAGTTTGAATTAAATTCAAACTTGAGCCATTTTTGAACCCAACCAAAACAACTCCAAAATGGACGATATTTGACAGAGAGGTATAAGGCATGGAGTAAGATCATTAGGAAATAAATGAACATTAATAGAGGAGGGAATAATGTCACTTGCAAAACATGAAAGAAGAAGGAAGGGAGAGATGATGATACAAGGGCATGGCTTGAGAGAGATAGCAAAGGGGTTGATACAAACGACATGAATAGAGCAAGACAACATCATGAAGAATGCAATGCACATGGTGATTATGATGAAATGCAAAATGACAAGAGGCACAATGCAATGTAAACAATGATGAATGCATCAAACAAATAAATCACACGACGAATCTCGGAATAGCTGGAAGGCATCTGAAGCTCCGGTCTCGGGGCGTTACAAAAAGGGACACGATGTTTTACCCAGGTTCGGGACCTCTTGATGGAGGTAAAACCCTACGTCCTGCTTGATTAATATTGATGATATGGGTAGTACAAGAGTGGATCTACCACGAGATCAAGGAGGCTAAACCCTAGAAGCTAGCCTATGGTATGATTGTTGTAATGTATGTTGTGTCCTACGGACTAAAGCCCTCCGGTTTATATAGGCACCGGAGAGGGCTAGGGTTACAGAGTCGATTCTGAGAGATCTACATATCCGATCGCCAAGCTTGCCTTCCACGCCAAGGAAAGTCCCATCCGGACACGGACGGAGTCTTCAATCTTGTATCTTCGTAGTCTTGGAGTCCGGCGGACGATGATAGTCCGCTGTCGGACACCCCTAATCTGAGACTCCTCAAGTAGCCCTCGAACCAGGCTTCAATGATGATAAGTCCGTAGCGCATAATGTTCGGCATTGCAAAGGCGGGTTCCTCCTTTGAATAATCCGAGAGAAGATCATGAACACGGGATAGTGTCGGCTCGCAAAATAAATTCCACATTCCACCATAGAGAGAATAAAATGTACACAAGTTCAATCTGCTGACGTATTTTGCGGCATGACGTCACACCACTACCAAGCCTTTACTTGAATCGTTTTTTATTATACCACCTCAGCACGTTTAGCGAAGCGGTTTCCTTGGCACGTCTTGTCGAAGCAGAGATCGTGTTCCCCTTATTCTGGGATTCTCATCAATACGGGTGTGGGTAACCAAACTGTGCCCGTCGCCACGCCTCCTCTATCGAAGGTGAATCCCGAACGGTCACGGAGACGGCTCTTGGTATTTTCCCTCTTTATAAGTGGACCAAGGCTCGTTCCTTTTCTTCAATCTCCCATCGAATCCTTGCTCCAAGTTCCAACACCCAGATCCCCAGATTCGAGCGCTTCGGACCTTTAACAATGTCCGGCTCCGACCTTCAGGGCCGGTGGATGTCCTCCTCCGTCACGGAGGAGGACATGTTAAAGTTGCGTGAGGCCAAGTACCTGTCTTACGAGATTTCGCATAGGTTGCCCGCCCAAGGGCAGGCCGTACCTACTCCCGAGCCCGGTGAGTACGTCGTCTTCGTATCCCACCTCCGTCGGGGTTTAGGCTTCTCGACGGACCCCTTCGTGAGAGGGCTCATGTTCTACTATGGGCTGGATTTTCACGACTTGGCTCCGGAGTCCATCCTCCATATTTCCGCATTCATTATTGTCTGCGAAGCCTTCCTCCGCGTCACCCCCCACTTCGACATGTGGCTGAAGACATTCAATGTGGAGCTGAAGATGATCTGGGGGCGTCAAGCAGAGTGCGGCGGGGCGGCCATAAGCAGGAGGACCGATGCCCCGTGGCCGAGGGCTTCTTCTAAGAGGAGCTCGGCTTGTGGCAGCAGGAGTGGTTCTATATCACCGCTCCGAAGGGCAGCAGGCAAAAGCCGTCGCCTTCATTCCGCCCGGGACCTCCACGACGGTTGATGTCATGGGTCAACCAAGGACTCAACTGGGGGCCGTCAGAAGACGTGCCCCTATTGCAGGGCCGGATTCGAGACCTTAAAGCGAGGGAGATCGATCTGGTAGTGGTGATGCAGGTCATGCTAATCAGGCATCTTCTGCCCTGCAAACGCCGTCCTCTCCGGTTATGGGAGTTAAATCCGGAGGGACCACGAATTCTCCAACACTTCATGGGTACGACACCCGTGGATATGTACAAGTTGTTCTTTGGACCGCAGGCGATGTTTCTGGAATTGACCGAGGATGCGGGCCTAAGCTGCAATCGCCCGGATACTCAGGTAAATAGCTCAGTGTCCGGACGTTCCGTTTGTTTGCTTTTCTATAATTCGCCTTCTAACCCGTTATCCTCCATCAGGAGTGGGTAGCGCGAGCAAAACTGATAAGGTGTCCGGCCCCCCTCCCAGAGACCGCACCGGAGCCCGTGCTGGTCAGAATGTTGGAGGTAGCGCCTGTAGAAGAAGGCGATGGGGAAAATAGAGGAGCTATCACCTCGCCCAAGGGGGCGCTTGAAGAGGGGGGGATCGAGAATCCCTCCTTCCAGGGGGAGAAGAGGACCACCTCTGAAGACCCGGAGGCCAAAGCCCCTAAGCGGGGGAAGAAATCTTCACCGGAGGGTCCTGCGTTAGGGGAGACCCCGGGCGTACAATCGTCTCTAAAGGATCATCCCTCCCGCGAGCTGTGAGTAGGAAAAGGGGAGTTCATTAATAAGAAAATAGCCCTATTTGTGCTTCTGAGGATAACCGAAATTTTTACCTTACAGTTCGGATCTGCGGCCTTCTCAGATGAGTTCGTCTTCGGGGGATCTTCGTCCGGAGATGATGGAGAGCGAGACGCCTCCGTCTGTTGCGCCGTCGGACAGGGCAGACGAGCCTGAAGTATCGTCACGGAGGGTATCCCAGAGCTCGGTGGAGCCGGAGAGTTCGGCGCCGACTAGTGTTCGGTCGGGGGAGCTGAAGGATCTGCTTGAGAGGGCGTCCATCTCAGAAGATCACCGTGCATTGGTGAGCATGGTGATTGGAAGGATTTCGTCCGCCGAAAGCGGATTGCATAATGCCGTCAAGAGTTTGCTGGCGGGATTTGAGGTACGTAAGAACGACGCACCTTTTTGACAGTTTTGCACATAGAAGTGCGCCCTGTATAGATAGTAGCCCCTGAGACTCGGTAGGTTGTCGAAAGCGACAGCGTGCCGAGGATCAAAATCGCAGGTATTGAGTGTCGCCTTTCCTATGCAGGTGGCGGATAGTCCGGGGGCTAGCCGGACTGGTGGAGTTGTCGAGTTAATGCGGCAACTTGATGTGGCGGATGCGGACATCGCGCTTGTCAACCGGCAACTTGACGAGTCGCAAGGTAAATGAATTCTCCGCAGTCACTTATTTAAGGGAGCCAAAGCCCGCCTCTTACAATATTTATGCTGGTGATGCAGACGGTGCTGCTGCTGTGGAGAGCCTTCGGGCCGAGCTTGCTCAAGCCAAGGAGCAAGCCAGAAGGAGTGATGCGGCTGCCTCGAGGGCGGCCGAGGAGTTAAAAGCCGAAAAGGCTGCACACTGCCTAAGCAGGGAAGAGATGGCCGGATTGGCCGTGAAATTGAAGGATGCTACCGACCACAATGAGGCTCTTGAAAAGGAGCGCCTATCGGAGCGAGAAGACCTGGGGAAGGCCACCGCCGAGGCCAAGGATGCCCGTTCTGCAATGCGGGCTATGAAGGAGGAGCTGCGCCAGGCCGGAGACATTGTGGCTAGCAAGCCTTTTCTGCTGCGTCGCTGGTTTACGGATCCAAAGTATGCCAAGCTTGGCTAGCTGTGGGGTCCGGAGGATCCATATATGGACTTAGCGGCAAGTGCGGCGGATGCCGTTGTGCACTTTCGGAGTCAGAAGGATCACAAGACGGAAGAGCTGTTTTGGTCTCAATTCCATAGTCCGGATCGTTCACTTCCGCTGACCGATCGGTTGGCCGAATGGGCTGAGCTGAACAGGTTGTCTGGAGTTGCCATGACTGATATCGTGGCTCATCTCTGGCCAGAGAGGCCCAAGGCGACGAGCTATTTTGGCTTATTGCAGCAATTTCTTGGAGCGGTGCCGCATATCAAGGAGATGAAGCGGTCGGCTGCATAGAAGGTGCGCGGATGGCCCTTGCCGTGTGAAGACACATTGGACAGAGATGGATGCCACCGCTATTGCAACCCGTGGTTCGGACAAAAGCGGTTACCCGCCGAGCACTATTTTGGGGAAGTTATGCGTGGTGCTCGTGTAATAGAGTCGCAGTGCTCGAAAAATGTCACGTTCAAATGAACGTTTTATCTTGTAAAACAATGATTATGATGTAACCGCTTTTTATACTTGTGCGTTCCAAGTATTGAAATATCTCCTATGCGGCCGTTTATGTATACGTTTGTAAAACCTGAAAGATGGCAGTCTTCGTCTTCAGCCCCCATGCACAAGGTGCGGGGGTGTTCGCAAAAAATAGCGCGTTTTCACACTTAATCCGACGTCTCGGTCCTGTTAAGGAGGTGGTAGCGTAGCAAACGAGGTAATCCGAACTATGATGCTTTATCACTTTCACTTAGCCATTGGAGTTCGAGGGTGGGGCTACGATATAGCCCACGGGGCACCGCGCTTCCGGATTCGGGCGATGTGTGCTCGACCGAAACGGTCCTTCGTCAAAGCGGGAATTCTAAACATTCCGGTAGTCGATCGAGTGGTTGACGGTCTCTCATTGTATCATGACGATCGATTTCGGCTTTCATCGAGGTGCTCGCCAAATTAACCGGGGCACAATCGCGAGAGTTCTCCGGTGCCACGTTAGCCGATGATACGGAACGAAGGCAGCAAAACAGGAGCCGGGCAAACCCAACATTTGACCAAAGACATGATTGGAGCTGATGCATATAAGGCCTAATCTCGAGACGCCGAACACTCCCTAAGGTGTTCGGTCTTTATAAAATGGGCGAACAATGCCCTAAGCCCCTAGTGTCAGTGCACGGCAAGGTCCTCTGACGCGGCCGATGCCAAAACGTCAGGCTCCACTTTGGTTATAATGGGAAACCAGGGGATTATAACAACAAGAGACAGTAAAAAAGGTTTACGCAGGGTCTTAATCTGAAAAGAATCCTTGCGACGGGTCCCTACTGCACGTCTGCGCCTGTGTCTCCGTTGTGCCGTTATCCTGGACAGGTGTGCACGTTGTTCATCTGTAAAAAGAGAGGAACTTAGTTTGGAAGGAAATCGTGCGAAAAATATATAAGAAGGAAAAAATATAAATCAATAAGTAAAGCGGAGTCTATATGAGCTCGTTGTTGCTTATGCGCGCAGCCCCTTGTGAAGGGGTGTGCGGCTAGGGAGCCCCTAGCTTATTTATGCCGGACTCGTCTAGCCGTGTCCGGGGTCTTTAAATGACCCTCGCACTGAAATGATGCCACGTGGACCGGGCATCTTAAGTGTAAGAGACACATAATGTGGTATGGCGTTTGAAGCGTACAAAAGCTTCTCGTCCCAAGAGTGCTTGATAGCTACTTTTAAATGGGACGACATGAAAGATTAGTTTTTCGCGTCGAAAGTTGTTCGGTGACCCGAACACAACTTCTAGTAATAAGGAGCCTATGCACTTGGCGTAAGGGCCTGGCGTCACTCCTTTAAAGGAAGTGCGGCTGTGTCGAATTTTAGTAAGGTCTATCCCCAACTTGCGGATTGTATTTGGGTACAGCAGGTTTAAGTTGCTGCCTCCGTCCATCAGGACTTGTGTAAACTGCAGTCCGTCGATTATAGGATCCAATATCAGGGCAGTCCATCCTGCATTTCGAACGCTTCAGGAATAATCCAGGTGGTCGAAAGTGATTGGTTTTGATGTCCAATCTCTATGTTCCGCTGGGTTGGACCGTGCGAGACCCATTTTAGCGGGTGCCGCATTGTTTTTCCGTATTATCACACGAAGTGAATTTACTGTTTTGACCTCTTGTGGGAAAGTCTTTTGTTTTCCGGTGCTCTGCTGGTGGGGTTTATCATCATCCTCGCTCGATGCGTCGAGCCCCTTGTGTTCGGCGTTTAATCGGCCGGACTGTTTGAAAACCCAACAATCTCGGTGGGTGTGGTTTGCAGGCCTTCCGGGGGTACTATGGATTTGGCATATCCGACCCAAAATTTTGTTTAAGTTGGATAGCTCGTCACTGTTATCCTTAAGGGGCGGTGTTTTGTTGTTTGGCCGCGAGATTTTGAATCTGGCGTTGACCGTCGTGTTCTTTGGGCTTTTCTCTTTATTCCGGCGCTGATCTTTTCTGCGCCGTGATTTTCCGTTTCCGTCTCTGATCTCGGATGTACTTGGGTCGTTGGTGCTGCATCTTGCTAGCCAGCTATCCTCTCCCGCGCAAAAGCGGGTCATGAGGCTTGTTAGTGCGGACATTGTCCTTGGCTTCTCTTGGCCGAGGTGTCTGGCGAGCCATTCGTCTCGGACATTGTGTTCAAAAGCTGCTAAGGCTTCGGCGTCCGGACAGTCGACTATTTGGTTCTTTTTGGTGAGGAACCTGTTCCAGAATTTGTGCGCTGACTCTCCGGGCTGTTGAGTTATATGACTTAGATCATCTGCATCCGGAGGGCGGACATAAGTTCCTTGAAAATTTGCTCTAAACGCGTCCTCGAGCTCTTCCCAACTTCCAACGGTGTTTTCTGGGAGGCTTTTGAGCCAATGACGGGCTGGCCCTTTGAGCTTGAGGGGTAAGTATTTTATTGCATGGAGATCATCTCCTCTAGCCATGTGTATGTGTAGTATATAATCCTCTATCCAGACTCCAGGGTCTGTTGTTCCGTCGTAAGCCTCTATGTTTATGGGTTTAAATCCTGCTGGGAATTCATGATCCAGCACCTCGTTGGTGAAACATAGTGGGTGTGCGGCGCCCCTGTATTTGGGTGTACCAATGTCTTCGGACACTTGACGTGTTGTGTTGCTTCCTGGGGCCCTCTTCTTTGGCCCGTAAATGGACCTGGCTGGGCCATCTGTTTTTCCAGGGTCATTAGTCGGCTTATGTGCGGCGCCGCTTTTAGATTTTGGCCTACCATCTGGCCGTCTATCCGACCAGGTGGCCTCTTTGTTTCTTGACTGTGGGGGCTCTATGGCCTCCTCGTCAAAATCTGGCAGCAGCTTGCGCTTCAGGTAGCTCTTGGATTGATGGCCATTGTCGTATTTGTCTGCGGTTTTGAGCACTTTGCTCCACCTCATTCTGAGTGTATCTTCCACTGTTTTGAGCTTCCGTTTTTCCTTCTTCAAGCTTCTTGCGGTGGCGACGAGTCTTTTCCGAAGGTTTTTATTCTCCGGCGGTGTGTCCGGCGTGAGGTCGTCTGGACTGTTGTTTTCGCCGGGCCTAGACTGATTATCTGACTCGTCCTATTCGGACGGTTGCTTGTCTGCGTGTTCGTCGTCCACTGGTTTGCCCTGCTGTATTGCTGGGTCATTAGGAGCATTGTTTTTGTCGAGGCGGGACTTAGGACGGCGTCTGCGTCGCCGTTTTGGTTGTTTGTTGGTGGGATTATCTTCTGCCGCGCCCCGTTGGTCCTCGTTATCGCTTCCTTTTGGGGTATCCACCATGTATACGTCGTGTGACGAGGTGGTCTTCCAGTGCCCTATAGGCGCTGGTTCTTGTTCATCTCCGGCATCGTCGTCCATACCGTCGATGTCTTCCGAGTCATAGTCTAGCATGTCGGTTAGATCGTCGACAGTGACTACAAAGTGGGAGGTGGGTGGGCTTTGAATTTCTTCGTCGCTCGCTTCCCAATCATCCTGGCCGTAATCCGGCCGGGGCTCTCCGGATAGCGAGAGATGCTTTAGCGAATTTAGGATGTCGCCAAAGGCGAGTGTTGGAAGATGTCCCCGGCGGTGAATTCCATAACCGGCGCCCAATCAGACTCGATTGGCAGGGGCGCGGGAGGTGTGGAGTCCGGCAGGGAGTCCGGTACCTCAGAGTCATGAGCTTTATAAAGGACTAGGTTAGTGTTCGGCTCCATCGCCGTGGAAATTGCAGCCCCCGAGGCAGTGTCCAGCCACCGATCCTCGATCTGGGCGATCGGCTCCGGACTAAGGGCCGGAGCGGATTCGCAGCGCCACCAAGGCATTGTCCGCGGCGAGCTAGATCATGCCCATCGTGACAGTGCGGCACGCTCGGCTGTGGCTCGAGCCCGTCGAAGATCAAGTCCCCGCGGATGTCGGCCGTGAAGTTTAGGCTTCCGAACCTGACCTGATGGCCAGGGGCATAGCTTTCGATCTGCTCCAGATGGCCAAGTGAATTAGCCCACAGTGCGAAGCCGCTGAATACAAAGATCTGTCCGAGGAGAAAAGTCTCATCCTGGACAGCGTGGTTGTTGATTGAAGAAGCCATCGAGCCTATCGGTGACGGCACAGAGGAACTCTCAATGAAAGCACCAATGTCGGTGTCAAAACCGGCGGATCTCAGGTAGGGGGTCCCGAACTGTGCGTCTAGGCGGATGGTAACAGGAGACAAGGGACACGATGTTTTACCTGTGTTCGGGCCCTCTTGATGGAGGTAAAACCCACGCCCTGCTCAATTAATATTGATGATGTGTATTACAAGAGTGGATCTACCACGAGATCAAGGAGGCTAAACCCTAGAAGCTAGCCTATGGTATGATTGTTGTAATGGATGTTGTGTCCTACGGACTAAAGCCCTCCGGTTCATATAGGCACCGGAGAGGGCTAGGGTTACACAGAGTCGGTTACAATGGTAGGAGATCTACATATCCGTATCGCCAAGCTTGCCTTCCACGTCAAGGAAAGTCCCATCCGGACACGGGACGGAGTGTTCAATCTTGTATCTTCGTAGTCTTGGAGTCCGGCGGACGATGATAGTCCGGCTGTCCGGACACCCCCTAGTCTAGGACTCCCTCAGTGGGCGAGGTAGATAAGATGCAAAATGCTACACAATGAACTAATCCCTCTTCCCATAATACAAGAGTGTTTTGAACATTGGTATACTGTACAAAACGTTCTTATATTATGGGACTGAGGGAGTAGCTGTTAATGTAAGTACAGTGATAGACCACGTTCAGTCCTTACAAGAGGACTGCAGAGCTAAACCTCTTCAAAAGCATTGGGTTGATTCTAAATTTATGTAAGAGTCCATACAGATCTTATAATGTCCACCAAATGGACGATTACGAGCCTAACATGTGCAGTGATGCTACATAATCAAACGGCTATGAAAGTAAGTATGGTCATACAGGGCAAGAGGTACTCACAAGAGCAATGCAGTTGTCACGCCCAATATGCGATACTATCCTAAAGAGACTCGAAGGTCCCACCAAGGATAAAACCGCATATTGATACGCTTTTGCAAGGTGGCTATCATTACATCAACATTACATAATAGATGGGGATACATACAAAAGGCATACAATGCCACACGAATACAACATCATCTTACATAAGATCACCATCCGACTACGGATGAAACACAAACAGAAACTCAAACGACATCCACCCTGCTAGCCTAGGCGGCCGACCTGGAACCTAACCCCTGATCGAAGAAGTAGTAGAAGAAGAACTCCAAACAAGCAAACATCGCTCTTGCATCAAGATCATCGCATAACCTGTACCTGCAACTGTTGTTGTAGTAATCTGTGAGCCACGAGGACTCAGCAATCCCATAACCATGGGTATCAAGACTAGCAAAGCTTTATGGGAAAGGAAGGGGTAAAGTGGTGAGGTTGCAGCAGCGACTAAGCATATATGGTGGCTAACATACGCAAATAAGAGCGAGAAGAGAGAAAGCGGAACGATCGTGAAGCTTGCAATGATAAAGAGGTGATCCTGAACTCCTACTTACGTCAAACATAACCCAAAACCGTGTTCACTTCCCGGACTCCGCCGAGAAGAGACCATCACGGCTACACACGCGGTTGATGCGTTTTAATTAAATCAAGTGTCAAGTTATCTACAACCGGACATTAACAAATTTCCATCTGCCACATAACCGCGGGCTCGGCTCTCGAAAGTTTATACCTTGCAGGGGTGTCCCAACTTAGCCCATGATAAGCTCTCGCGATCAACGAAGGATATTCCTTCTCCCAGGAAGGCCCGATCAGTCTCGGAATCCCGGTTTACAAGACATTTCGACAATGGTAAAACAAGACCAGCAAAGCCGCCCGATGCGCCGACAATCCCGGTAGGAGCTACACATATCTCGTTCTCAGGGGAACACCGGATAGGTCGGCCTACGAGTAAAACCAACCCTCGAGTTGCCCCGAGGTGGCCCCACAATCTGCCCGGTTCGAACCAGCACTTAGAGAAGCACTGGCCCGGGGGGGCTAAAATAGAGATGACCCTCGGGTTGGCCGACCCAAGGGAAGGGTATAGGTGGTGGCCAGGCAAATGGTAAAACCAAGGTTGGGCCTTGCTGGAGGAGTTTTATTCAAAGCGAACTCGTCAAGGGGTCCCATAAATCACCCAACCGTAAGGAACGCAAAATCCGGGAACATAACACCAGTATGACGGAAACTAGGGCGGCAAGAGTGGAACAAAACACCAGGCATAAGGCCGAGCCTTCCACCCTTTACCAAGTATATAGATGCATTAATTAAATAAGAGATACTGTGATATCCCAGCCATAATCCTGTCCACCATGGAGCAATCTTCAACTTCACCTGCAACTAACAACGCTATAAGAGGGGCTGAGCAAAGCGGTAACATAGCCAAGCAACGGTTTGCTAGGAAGGGTGAAAAGGTTAGAGGCTGACATGGAAATTTGGGAGGCTTGAGGAGCAAAAGATAGGTAGCGCAGCATAGCGATAGAACGAAGCAACTAGCATAGCAATGATAGTAGTGAGATCCAAGGTAGCGGTCTTCTTGCCTGAAATCCCGCTAGGAAGAAGAACGAGTCCATGAAGAAGACGAACGGACGAAGACGAGCCAAGCGTAGTCGAACGAATTGTCACGATCGCAACGAACAGGAACTAACGAGAAGAAGCAACACCGGAAAGAAACAAACAACATGGTAAACAACCAAGCATAAACATGGCATGATGCACAAACAAGTATGATGCATGTCCCGTTTAATGAGGCATGGCATGGCAAAGTGCAACAAACAATGCTACAAGTTAAGCGGAGCTCAATATGCAACGAGTTGCATATTGACGAAACACCACATCCGAGTTATTTAGTTCGCTCCCGTTTAGGTACACAACAATGTTAAATGTTGTTAAACATGGCAAGGGGTGTAACAGAAGTAAACTAACTATTTAGGCAAGTTTAAATGAGGCCGGAAACAACAACCGACAATTCCGGAAAATCCCCATGTGCATATTTTAGATTTGGTACTGTTCTGCCCTAAACCATATTTTAAGGTTGTTAAACAGGAAAATAAAGTGGACCATGTTAAACTAGGCATTTTTCCACCCCATTTACATATAAAGTTTGTTTAAAACCGAGCTACGGTTATTTAGTTATGAAATAAATCATCTTAACATGGCATTTGAGCAAATTTAAACAAACAACAAGTTAAACATTTTAAACATGGATGAAAATGGGATATTGTGAAACTAGATGAAATTCTAAGCATGTTACATGTATAGTTTGTTTAGTTTGGATGCATGCATATTTAGCTATAGACAATGTAAAACAGTGGCAATGCTGTAAATAAGAATGCATTGGAAAATGCTAAAATACTCAGACTGGGAAAAAATATGCACGGGCCGGATTGCAGCAACCTGCAGCGGCCCAGGAGGACTTGGCCCGAGCGAGCGCTGAGTGTGCAAAAATAACAGGAAAGCAGAGGAAATATGGGGCAGGCTGGGATTTGATCCCACGACCTCCTCCGTAGGGGAGCAGAGCGCTGACCAGCTGGCCTGACCAAGCGTTTGTGATAAGGAAGGGGCACAGCTCTTTTGAACAAGCAGAGGCTCGGTCTTGGAACCGCCATGAACGCACAGCAACTTGCCAGCGACGACGACGAGCAAAGCAGCGGATACAGGTGCAGCGGATCATCGGCGGGGGTGCGGAAATGTGCGAGGGTGCGCGCTTGCGAGCGAAGGCTGCTTCCGGGGGTGGCGTGCGTGCAGGCACTTGTGCACGAGCAGGAGCTCGTCTCGGACATGGGGAAGACAATGACCGAAGCCGCACGGGTGGAGCGGTGCGGCTGCTGCGTGGGCAGCGTGCTAGGACTGTGTGTGTGTGCGAACAGAGAGGGTCGAGCGCTTGCGAGTGTCGTGTGCAAGGGTCCGAATAGAGGAGCTAAAGGCACGAGCTTCCGCTCGCTACCATGGCAAGTCATGGTGGCCGGAGCTCCTGTTCGTGAAGGGCGGCGACTATAGCATGTGAACGGAGCAGAAAAAGAAAAATGGGAGAAGGAGCGGAGCATCACCGTGGGTTTGCCGGTGACGACAGACTCGCCGGGAAGCAGAGGAGATGGCGGAGGCGCTGGTTGTCGGGGACGTACGGGTGCATGATGAAGGCGAAGAGGGGAAGAAGACACCGAGGGGGAAGCTGATCCAGGCTCTAGGCAGTTTCTGTGGAGCCGAGGACGAAGTAGGGGACGCGTGCGTCACTCCCCGAGGAAGAAGACGACGGCGTGGAAGAAGATCGCGCCGGAGTAGAGCTCGGGCAAGGCGTTGGCGACGGCTATGGCGTGGAGTGGCTTACCTTGCGGCGGCTAGACGAGGAGGATGGAGGAACGGAAAGAGGAGAGACTCTAGGGCACCGGGGCATGATTTATAGGAGGTAGGGAGGCTGTCCCGGCCGTCAAATCAAGCGAGCTGCCGACGTGGAGGTGATGGATGCGCTAACGTACAGGAGAGAAGAAGAAGAACAGGGTGCTGGTGCTGGTGGTCTCGATGGGCTGCAACGGAGGGAGTAAGTGGTGCGCTACCATGGCTGGGCTGAGGCGCTGGCCTCTCCCTCTCCCTTATATGCTTTCCTTTTTCATTTTCCAGAATAGAAAACCCTTGGAGGAAAATAATAGAAGGGCAGGAATGGAATTCGACATATAATAATATATATATATGGAGTCCTGGAAATATGCACATTTTAACTGAATTGCTTTGGCAATTTTTAGAGGTAAAAAAATAATTCAAGTTTGAATTAAATTCAAACTTGAGCCATTTTTGAACCCAACCAAATCAAACCAAAATGGCCTGAAATTTGACAGAGAGATACAAGGCATGGTGTAAGATTATCAGAAAATAAATGAACATTTATGGAGGAGGGGAAAAAGGCACTTGACATGAAAGCCAAAGTTTGAAATAGATGAAGAAGTGGATAGGTTGTGCACTAGGGGAAAAAATGCTGATGGAAAACATCAAGATGGATAGCACACCAACAATACATCAACATGAAGAATGCAACCCACATGATGATCATGATAGAATGCAATAAAAATGACACAAGGCATATCAAAAATCATACAACAAGCAAGATGACTATGGCAACCACATGGATGGCACACTGCAATATAACAAATGATGAACATGATGCAAGAAGAAAAATATGACAAAGGCACTCATCATGATCATGGCATAAACATATCGGAATGAACTATGCAAAACAAAAGACAAAAACCCAACCACGAAGGAAATATCATATCACATCTCCGGAAAAGGAAAGAGTTGGAGTTACGAATATGGAAAGTTGTATCCGTGGCGTTACAACAGTGTGCAGTATAGTTGCGAGATTCTGCGGTCCCTTGAGAAGGAATATTTCTTCTGCTGACAGTTTTCGTACAAGTGAGACATTAAGGCAAATGCAGAAATGTAGTTCAAATTGTGGTGTGATATCATAGACATTACCTTACGCTGCAGCCAAGACCAATGTGTAACAAGATTATTCCAGTCACCGTCGGATAAATGTAGCACCGAAGACTTTACAGAAATTTCGTTCAGAGGCTTGCCATCGAAGTGCGCTTGCCTCAGGTAGGAACGATACTTCATCAATGAGTGCTTGAAAAGCGCAACCAACCCTTGCTCGTCTTCACAATCCAGTTTGCTCCTCGCCTATTTAAAAGAATGAAATCTTGTGTCTTCTGTCAGCAGAAACATATGCAGTAATGACCATGAATAACATTAATACATTACTTACGCGTAAGTTGCGGAGGAAGACTGGAAATTGTTCTGTGTCTGCGGTATAATCTTTCCATGAAGGAAAGATGCGCACAAAGTTCCTGACAACAACATAAGCTTCGTCTTCTAAACTGGGAAGAAATGGAACAGGGGTCCTATTTGCTTCAATTTGGGCTCTCTCTGGTTTGAAAAGGGATTTGGCAACTGGATTTGGTGTACTCTTTGCTGGAATGGGGGTTTTGCGTCGTAGAGCTGGTGCTATGTCAACTGGCATAATCATACTATTTGTTGTAGTTGGGGTCTGCTGAGTTGGGGAATCAGAAATGACCAGTGTAGTAGGGCTAGAGTCTGCTAGAGTTGGGGTGTTTTGTGGGTCATGTGATATTGCAACTACACCTAATGGGCTATTTGATATATCAGGTGCCACTACCTTTTCCAAATACTTTGCTTGTACTCCTCCACGATCAGCAATCGCCCTCTTCCTTTTGAACGTCTGATACACAAGAACAGCATTTGAATGGATAAATATGGTACGATGACTGATGGAATATGTACTGAGAATGGATAGGCAGGGCGTATTCACATACACGATGTGTAAACTAAGCTAATGGCAGTTCAACAAAGTAGAAGCAATGCAAAGCATCAGTTGCAAGATGTGTGCGACCAATGTAACCTTGGAAAGTTAGAGCAAGCACCTTGATGGGTGAATAAGATAGGGCATCTTCCTCTGACTCCTCCACTAGGGAGCTACATTGACTTAGGTCTCCCTCTAGCTCAAAATCACTGTTAGGATCATATTTTGATCATGAATCTGTAGGTGGAGAGGTTTGCATTGCATTGCATCCAGACTTGATTTCAGTCCCTTAATGCCAAGTTTGATAGCCATGGCATTGTTCTGCTTTATTCTTTTCATGCGCACGATCTCATAATCATTATGATGCTGTTTAGAATCTGAGATTCATGAAAACATAAAAAGTAGTCAGATTATCTATGGAATGCATTGCGGATTCAACTCGAAGAGTGTCTCCCTATAAACCCTTGCATATGCAAAGTTCACCCCCAACCGTGTTGACCATACCACACACAAAAATACAAACCCCTTATGTCTCTATAACAGGCAGACACACATTTCAAAACTAAAGTAGGAACATTAGAATCATATGAATTTTGTATTTGAACAAATAAACTAAGGAATTATGAGTGGCATAATGTTTAGCTTCAAGGGTGGAGTGTTGGTAGTGCAACACAAAGCAAGTATGTAGATTGTATTCCATGTAAAAGATTGAAACCTATGTAAAAGCTGGAAATGACACTTTCTTTCTATACAGTGCAGTGTTCGTTGCCCACACATGATGGAAGAGATCACATAGAGAAATACTATTCACTCATGTCTACGGTTCCAGTATTTAGAAACAGGGTGGTCCACCCTAAAAGAATATTGACAACAAATATGACAAGGCAAGCATAGATGTAGTGAATCAATCATTTATTTGTGAGCTTACTAGGACAAGTATGTAGAATTGTAACTGCCGTAAGAGACCGTCCAAAATCTGAATGAAGAAGTTTGTCTAGCACTTATTGTTTGCAACTAATCGACGTGAATAATTGGATATTATATCAAATGAGTAAGAAAGACAAGTAAAATTGTCAACAAACCTGGCTTGCAGTAGTAATCTGGGTCAATGTCACTAAGACTAACAATCCAAAATGACTAGTGTCTGTTCCGAGGGCCGGAATTTTGAAAACCCTGTGAACTTTAGAGGTACTAAAGATTACCAAAATACATCCGAACCATTAAGTGTAGGTAGCATTGAGCACACAACAAACCCTAATGACAGTCCCGCCTAATGAGTAATGAATCAATTAGAAAATGGGTGATGAGGAGTGGCTGCTGAGTGTTGAGGACGTATCTCAGGATAAATCGGGTTGGCTTGGTGGGTGCTGCACGCCTGAGCCCTGAACGGACTGGGAAAGTAGGCACGGCGGCACCCCCGGGCAGCGGTGGCGCTGTTGGGTGAGTGGCTCCTGACCTCCTGTTAGTCCGGCATCTCCTCCTAGAATCATGCCGTCCGAGGACGGCAAGTCACCGGCGAGGCAGGCGGCTGGGGGCGAGTAGAGATCGAAAGCGCACAGCAGAACAGAGGGGAATCGGGGCCTGGGACGACCCAAAATCCCAGAGTGGGCCGGCCCACCGTGGCCACCCTGTAGAGATACACACCCGAGCGGCGAACATGCATTTTCGAAACTAATTTAGGAACATTTAGCTGACCAATTAAATGACTCTGTTTTAATAATATCATATTCGTATTTGAACAACTAAGCTTGTTTAGCTTGATGGGTTGAGCAGTGTTATTATGACACGAAGCACGTATTCTGATCGTATAGTGATCATAAAAGGGGGAAACTCTAAGCATATTTTTTAAAGCAAAAGAGGGATTCCCCTCCGATTTCTATTAAAGAAACCACCACGGAACCAACATGATCAATTTATCCCTAAGCATGATCAATTAAACCGTATTATGACTGTGCCATGCCAGATTTGAAGTTGCAAACCGGAGAAATGATATTTAGCATCATTGTTTTCTTCGAACTAAGAAGTAAATTCTAAGAGCTGAAAAGAAAGTAGAGTAACCAAGTTAAGATCTATTTTTTGGTTGAGATCAAAAAGTTGAGGAGATATGAAGTACCACCTCTCTTGCGGCGCCATGTAGGCATCGGGGGTGCGATGGCTGTCGGCGGCGTTGAAGCAGATCTCCGGCGGTAGACGGGTGCATCGGGGGATAAGTCCCGTTGTGGTGGAAGAGGTCGTGTGAGTGGCCTCGACAAAGAGGACGACGATGCCGATGAAGCGAGAGGATGCGATGCAAGGCTATTGGTCCGTCACCGTCGATGAGAAACGTCCATCTCTAGCAGTGGACGACGCGGTCTTGGTAGGCGCTCCAACATGATGGTGGATGGTGTTGATGGATGTGGTGGAGGACGGCAGCGATGGATGGGGTGGCGGACGCAGGCTGGTATGGGGATGGTGTTCTAGTGCGGATGGTGTATGAATGGGAAAATGGAGGGAGAGGTACGGGGAACCATGTTTCTGAGACGCGCCTGTCTGAAATATGGGAAAGTTACGAACTTAGCCCCCGTTTAAAATTTGGACGTCTCATCGGTTGGGGATAGGACGGTAATCTCGCATCTCGCAATATTTGCCCAGAGCGATTTCGGGTGAGGAGATGGTGGTTGGCGCCCATGGTTGGCGCACACAGTGTATGAACAGGGCTGACAGGTAGGGCGATTGTGTCATGTCTGAGTGAAGTTACAAACCCGCCCCTATTGAAAATATTTGCCTACATGGATTTCGGTCGAGTCGAGTTTGTTTTGCCGCCCACTGTGTATGAATGGGGAATGGAGGGAGAAACAGAGGTCTTTCGGACGAGCTTGAATCAAATGTGTTTTGCCGCCCATGTTTGACACCCACCATGTCGGAATGGGCTCAAAGGCGGTCGTGTCACGTCTAATTGAAGTTACTAACCTACCCCTATTTAGAGCAGTGGAAATTGGGCCGATGGATTGTCCGTGTAATGGGTAGACAGTAATTTCCATCTCCCAAACACTTGGCTTCGGGCAGCCGACGTTGGAGTGGACATTTTGCCGCTTCTTTCGAATTTTGGGACAATAAGCATCCACGTTTACCCTCGCAACTAAATTCGAATCCATTTTGTATTCCTATATGAATCTTTATAAATCATTCTATGTGTTTTTATATATCTTCAAAAGGACGACAAAGATGTATTCCAGTGTCATATATGAATATGGTTTACAAATGCCGATACTCACATTCAGAAGCTAGAATCCAGTTTAAGGTGAATTTGAATATTTGGAACACTTCATGTCCAACTCAAATGTCACACGCAACATAATGTGTACCCCCATTTAGATATGTACACACGCGATGTATCAAGATTCAAATACCAAGTCAATCAACCAAGAATGTACAGAACTAACAAACATATAAACACTTATAGAGTATATTGATCAATAATATCAACTAACATACATAAGCCAGTCCGCTGTACTTTTTTTTGCTACAACATCATCCTTCTTTTAGCCAGCATCTTGGCCCTTTCTGATGCATGCCACTTATGGTCCATCTACACTACTATTATTGATGAATGCACATTCAGACCGATTGGCATATTTGTAGGTCTGGCACAGCAATCCAGATGAAATGTCTCCGAGTATCAATTAATACAGACTTGTGCTCAAATAAAATTACAAACCAAAAACAAAAAACAAAAAAACAATTATTACATGATCTCTAAAACAAATGGTTTTATTGATTACATGAACAAACAACACAAAGGTTATTCAACGATGGAAAGAACATTTCACCTATGATTTACCAAGTGGGAATTTAATTTCCTTTTTTCCTTCAGGACCTTAACAATGTGGTCAGTCTCAGCTTGCTTCGTTTTGAAATCCACCAAATATTTAATGGTTGTCTTGAGTACTGCTTGTTATTGTGTTGTTTGCTTCCTCAACATGTCAACTTCATCTCTAAGTGCAGAAGCAGAATCTCTTTCTACCACTAGTTTAGCCTCTAGAGCATCAGCAATTGGCAATTCATAATGCACGATTGGGCCGGTGCCACTGCTGTGGGATGATGCAACGTCCATGGGGACCTCGCTCTTTGATCTTGGGCTAACCTGTTTTGCCATTAAAGTTCCGATTGGATTCAGAAAAGTTGAAGTTAGCCAAACATCTCAACTAGGAGTTATAACTGCAAACCTGTTAAACAAACTAGGAATTAAAGAGTTTCAATTGGATGCTGAAAAGTAGTTATTAACATCATTGTAACCCTCTGTTGCAGCAGCAAAGCAGTTAAACAAGCGAGTAGCTATTTAAGTTAAGGCAAACAGGCAATTCTTAACAGTAAGTATCGAACACATAGATAGGCGCAGTCTACAATAGCATTAACAGGCTGTGGCATTATGTAATCAGTAGCAAACTAAATTAAGACAAGCAACGTAATTGAACAATTTTGCAATAAGTGGCTAACTAAAATTATGAGAAGCAGCTAACTGAACTTATGCTAGTTCTTTGTACAAGCACACTGCAACTTCTTTTTCGCTTACAAGGTTGTACGAAGGAGGCCACGACATCAATTGCTTGGATACGCAGTCCCAATACTTCTTTCTTCCCACACCACATTGGTAAGTCGAATGGTTAATCTGGTAAGATGGTGCATCCTTGATATGTTATATGAGGACGTGTAGTCAGACTAGTTGTAGCCACAAACATCACACTGGCTTTTACTGTATATTTCATGTGATTACTTTTGGCATATCGATATCTAAGCAATCTACAATGGGATGAAAAGACTGCCATCCTTCACATTATTGGCGAACTCAGTTCATAGAAACAAGCAATTCAACCATTCTGTGGGAAATCAAAAGCGCCACTGGAATATTTTTCACTACCCAATCATACACGCAAAAAGGGGCAACGCCACCATAGGGGATGGTATGGGTGGCCGCCTTAGGTGGCTGGAAAGTGTGCACCTAGTTTGAGTCGTCCAGGTTGGCCCAGGCTAGTTTTGTTCGTCCCAACGCACAAGCAGGCAATGTAAAAAATGAAGTTTTTTTTCAAATTGGATGGGCCAATAACATAAGTGCAAGGCAGGCCCTATAGCAGGCTCGCCGCCCAAACGAGCACCTCCCATATCGATCGACAGCAGGAAAAATCCCAATTCATTCGCTCCAGCCTCCAGTCTAGTTCGCTCCTAACCTAGTCACCACTGGACAGACCGACACAGCACTTCCTCGCGCCCTTGTTGGAGGGCGGTCGCCGGGATTCAACCGAACGGAAGGACAAGAAGATGAAGATCCAACCCTGGGTGTAGCCTGCGTGAGAGGCAGCGGCGCCAGCACGGGCATGGCATCGAGCTTGCGCAAACAGACAGTCATAGCTTGCAAGAGTAGCATGTGCAACGAGTAGGTACATCACATCCCTGATTATATCTAATTCAACTCTTCAATTTCTGGCCAATAGTTAAACCTAACGGTGTTGTAAAACTACTTGTATGTAGGGAATCTATGAGAAAATGGAACCAATTTCTACTTATTTCATAACTCCCCTAATCAATACTGATCTGACTGAATCTGATGTATCTAATCAAGTTTCCGGTGCAAACATACAAGCTCATGTTGTTCTTGAGCCTGAAGTGTCTAATGAACAGACTGCTAATGAAGGATTTCATGCAAACATTTTACATGCTCCTGGTGATGAACATATAGTGTCTAATGAGGGATCTAATGCAAGCATTTTGCAAGCTCATTAAAGGATTTAGTGTCTAATGATGATCTGCTATGTTGAGAGAGACAGAGATTTGCAGGCATTGATGACAAGCAAATTATAGTGCATTTTCATAGCTTGAGGAAATGTCAAGGGCATCTACCAGAAAGTCCCCGTATCATGACAACATAGCATAAATACTTTTCTAATATGTTGTTTGAAACTATTGGCATACTTGTGCAGGATAGATATATTGATATTTTCAGCCAGAGAACGAATAATTCAAGCAGGTACAGACCATGTTTGTAGTCCTTGTACACCATGTTGCATTTTGTGTTTTTTGGTTGCATCATTTAGTGTTTATAATCTGAACTACTTTGGATCATTAGCTGGTTTTCAAAGTGCATGTAGCTTCACATTTCTCAAGTTATGTTGATTTCCGGAGTGCAAGTGCCTTCGTATTTTTTCAGCTAAATGTTCGCCCCCGGTAACTTGAATTCGTGGATCCGCCACTGCACACAAAACATACACGAATGCCAGTACGAATTAAATGAAATACAAGGACTTACGCTAGCTCGTTGTACAAGCTCACTGCAGCTCTGCTTGCACTTGGGATGTTCCATGTACAAGTCCATGTTACCACTTACTTGGATGTGCAGGCCTTGTGCTCCTTACATCCCCCTCTGCATTTTTGACACGGCGAATGGTTGATCAAATAAGAGGAATCGACCTTGATGTTGTACCGGAGGACAGATACATACAAGGTTATTCGGGTGTGCAGGATGTGTACCAGATCCCGTAGCGCCGTCATGCTTCGCTAAAAATGGATTTTCTTGTTTCAGATGATATCTCCAGAAGAAATAAGAGTTAAAGTCAGAGTTGCATAAGCGTGTAAGCTAAGAGAGCAGTGAAAGGATATCCAAACATCGTCGGAACAGTGCATAAGGGAGTGATGTGTGGATACCTAGTTCGGGCCGGTGTTTGGGCATGCTCACCTACCTAGAGTGCGGGTTACTTCAGAGCCCTTGAGGGTGATGCACTGGCATTGGATGGCTGCGCACGGATGCAGATCTTGAGTGGCAGTGGAGTGCTACGATGCGGTTGATGAGACCGTTGGTGAAGCCCCAACGGCCTCGGGGGGCGGAGGTGTGACGATGTGCTCGGTGAAGTATCCCTGGTGAGCTGGGAGACGGCGTCGGTGAAGCACACCTGATGCGGTGGAAGTTGGTGTCTGTGAGGCATGTCGGTTGCGGCGGCCGACGTTGTCGGTGGACCACCCGGTGTGGTGGACGAGGGCATAGATGAGGTAGCTCCGGTGCGGTGGTGAAGCGCGACCGTCGTCTTCGTCGTTGTTGTCCAGCACAACGACGAGGGGAAAGAGACGAGACGAGGGGCGATTTGAACTTTGCTTGGGTTGACGGTGAATTAGGGATTTGAGCAGTCTGGGTGCAGAAGGGGACGGTGGAGAAGAGAGATTTTGTAGGGCTGGAATTGGGGCCACTAGATATTTCAATCTGAAACATGGAAGCACAAACTTATTTTGTCGTCATCCTTTTGGGGGTGGTGGGGGAGTGGGGGAGGGAGGAAGTGAGTGGCTGGGTGCTACGCGTCCGTCTGACACACGCGACCACCCCGACATGACCCTAGTCTGCCTGGTGCGCCTACATTTGAGAATGCAAATGAATCTTCTTTCATTTGCAAACAAATCTGTATGTATTACCATGCTCGTGTTTTCCTTGCAATAATTAGTCATTCGAAACGAGATACTCCCTCCGTTCACTTTTGTAAGTCGTTTCAGACAACTTAAAATGAACTATTTTGCACATTGTTTGAAATGTCTTCAAGATCTTATAAAAGTGAACAGAGGGAGTACTATAAATTAATTAATGAGGAGTTATTTAAAAAAATCGAAACGGTATCCACAGTATCCACGCTAACGTGGATTAGAGTGTGTGTCACATAATTAGTTATTTGAATTAGAGTGTGTGTCACGTAGCGATCTCAAATTCTAACGTGGATTTCACATTTCACTGTATCCATGCTACTTTTTTAATACAAATTCATATGTATATGATGAACACCATGGTAGTGAGAAAACTTTTGGATGGATTCAAACATATGACCTACAAAAAAGCACAACAAATTGAGTCAATGTCAACTTTTCGAAACATAGTCTGGCACGAATTCGAAATAATTACCCGTATGCGTGGTCCTCAGTTCAAATCTTACATGTAAACCAAATTGAAACATTGATATTAAGTCTCGTACTATGTACATTCAAATGTTGTTCTTAGCCCCCCACAGCGTGCACAACTTCCTGTATTGGTCAATCTTCCTCTTCTAACCACCTTAGGAAGCTATCGGTTTCCAACACACGTTCATTCTTTCTCTCCATGTTTCGATCTCTAAGTCTCTCAACTACACAACCCCTTTTTCCACTATGTTACCAAATGTATTTACCTCACACACCCGCCATTGCACCCCATCTCTCTCTCTCTCTCTCTCTCTCTCACGCTAAATACATGCATTGCCTATCTAGCCCCCCAACCTCTCGTGCGCACGCACACACGTTGTCTATCTAGGTCACTCCCTCGAGACTATCTTACTCTTTCTTCTGCAGGGCGGGCCACACTCGCTCAATCTCGCTCTCTTTATCTGAGTCTCGTTTAACCTCGTTTTATTTCACACATAAATGATATATCTCCCTGTTCGGGCCTCGATCGACACCCTCTATACTCTCTCATGCAGATTGTCTATCTAGGTCAGTCCAGCCAAGCCTCCCCCACTCTTTCGACCTCATGGCGGGCCATGCTCACTCAATCTCTCTCTCTCTCTCTCTCTATCTCTCTCTCTCTTTGTATGTCTCGACTGACCTCGCTCTTTCTCAGACAAAAACGATATATCACCTTGTTTGAGCCCAATTCGACCTATTCACATTGTATACTCTCTCACGCACATTGTCTATCTAGGTCACTCTCTCCAACCTGTCTTACTCTTTTGATCGCATGGTGACCCTATGTGATCGATTGACCTTGCTTCCTCCCATGCACAAAATATATCTACACGTCTGTGACGGGATCATCTCTCAAGCTCTATCTTACAGCCCTCACCCTTGCCAAAAGCTCAATCGGACAATATCTCTCCAGATCATATATATCTGTTCAATGAATGTCGGACCACACTCACTTTGTCTCTCTATCTATATGTCTCTCGATTGACCTCGCTTTCTCACACTGTATCTTCCACAAATTGAAGCTACCTCTCCATCCCTCGCAAAGCAGCGGCTTTTTACATTGCGAGGGGCACTCCAACCTTGGATTAATTTGTGTGGGCATTTATTCCGGTCGGTTTAGATTTTATTTTCGTAGCACTCGGCCCACAACTACTCCAAACACCGTTGCAACCCCCGCAACTCCCCTAGTTGATTTCCCTCTGGCTCGGTCATCGCTCTCTCGCACGTCCTTTCTCGCCTTCAACGTCGCACCATGGTATTATTGCAAAAAACTCTGTTGTTCTCTTTTATTATTGTAAATAAGCTACAAAACTACACACTGATAGTCCACTTGGAATGGAACAAATTTTGACCCACAAATTAAAGTGCTACAAACTACACACCGAGGGGCCCATATGTCATGAAACAAATTTGGACCCATATACAAATTAAAAAAAATAAAGGACGAGGATCGAACATGTGACCAGGGCCTTCAAGCTACACGTCAATAGGCAACATACTTAGAACAGCAATGTTTGTTGTACCCCCCTTTGTTCACATAATGTTTTTATATTACCACAACCTATTTAATGGATAACATGTAACATTATTTTTAGGACTATTCGCCTTCACTTACTGGTGGGTTACATGTGTGCTCTCTATCTCTCTCTCCTCCCCATCTGCGTTTAGATGCACGGGCAAACACGAAGAACTTTCGGGCGATGTTGCCATTGACCATATCTGGACGCGTTCACAAGTTACAGCACCAGTTTCACGTACTAGCAGCACTAGTCAGTTTGTATGTGCAATGCACGTTAATTTGGAAATATATTAAGTGCATGCGGATATTAAGTAGGATATTATTTGCGTGTTATTATGTGATTAGCACTATTTTTGGCATGAAATTAACTGCATGCTAAACGTGTTGAGCGCTTGACATTGAAGCAGTCTAGGTCATTGGATGACAAGGAATACATGTGGCTTGATGACGTTTTATATTTAATTTGATACGGCTCTAGCAGAACATTCAATTGATCAAACCATAGATTTCGTTCAGTCTGACTCCGACTTTAAATTATACGACGATTGATATAAAATAAACGGAAATGATAAACATTCGGATTTTAAGCATGGCAATCCGAATGTTTTTCATGACAAATTTAGATTACACGGCGGCGGCGGGGGCATCTTGCGGTGGGAAGCGGCTCCTCTGCCGTGCTCTGTGTGTCGTCGGCGGCGTCTGGCAACGTTGTTGGCGTACTCCTGAGCGTTGGCCTAGCTTCAAGGAAGGCCAAAATGATCTGGACTTTGGAGTGAGTCAACTGGCGGGAGGAGGCGACTTGCGTTGGTGCAAGGAAGCGGTCGACGACGGCCATCCATGCCGCTGAGAGGGTGACCGCACTGCTGGGACAAAGCGCCGCCAACGGCGCGGGCAAAGACATTCGTGTGCACGGCACAAAGACGGGCGCAAGACATCGATCAGCACGCAGTGCATGCGCCGCGGTGCGGGCACGAGCGCAGGCGTGGCGGCGTAAGTGCACGCATAGGCGCATGCGCTGGCAGGTGCGTGGGCGCGTGAAAGTCGGCAGGGACCTCGTGGAACCCCATGGGATCAAGCTCGGCGACAATGTGTGGCTCCCAGCCCATGAATGCCACGGGGATGGGCGCTGGCACAGTTGGGGCGACGGGAGCCGTAATAGGAGCGGGGATAGGCGCGGCGTCTTCCCGCAAGGCCAGTTCAAGCTCGTCCCAAAGTGCATTATGTTCTTGAGACTCCGGCTGGATGTCTTCCTCGGGAAACTGGAAGACTATGGGCAGACCATCGTGATGCGGCATGGCGTACGTTTAGGTTAGGCTAGTTGGAGGTAGACGACAGGAGAATCGGAGAGGAAGAGAGAAGATTGTAGCGATACCGAGTAGTGCGGGGTTGATTTTAAACTGCGGCGCCGGCGACATTAAAAGTGGGAGCAGTTGGGACGAAGGTGGGTGGCGGAGCCTGGTCAAAGGCTCGCCTCCCGGTGAGCCTGCACAGTGGTCTGTTCGCACGCCTCCCTGTCAGTCGGTGTAGCGGTCTGCTCGCACGCCTCCCGTCGATTCACATGCTTGCTCGGATGGCACCTGCCGATGAGAAGCGGGGACTCGTGGCGGCACGTAAACGCCCAGGGTTTCAATAGTGAAAGTGTTCGCCTTAACGTGACAAGTCTTTGTTCCAAAATACCTTGGCTCTTCATTTGTGCAACTTGTCATAAGCAGCTTGTCTCAAATTCAAGAAAAAACTTAACGAAGTAATATTTGGGCCATATCACGTGACCATGCTCAGTTTCAAGAATTTATGCTCACTTTTGGATTTTTTGAAATTTAAGATCCAGGATTCGAAACAATATCATAACCTGCATCATGCAATAAATTTTCAAGCCGTACATCTGCCTGTTGTATTTCTTAAGAAAGGATTTTGTCAAACATTTTGCTTAGTTAGACTTCAGACAAGTTATATATGCATAGTAAGAGGATAATCCCTCTGTACCAGTGCATTGCCTAATATATTAACTCAAGTACTAGGCACAAACAAACGGGCTCAATTCTGTGCTCATCCTGCTGTAGTAGTACTAGTACTAGGCAATGCAGTTGACGGGTGGCCTTGACGAGCGGCGACCGAGGGAATTGAACCATGCTCGGCACGGTAGGTAACGTTGTCTAGTTACTAAAGCATCCCTCCATTGTTCATCGGTAGTCATTATGGACCGGGGACATGAGGGGAATTTCCTAGGGCTGGAATTGTGGCCGCCGGATATTTCGACTTGAAACGCTGAGGCTCGACTGGTTGGGGTTGCCTAATAAGCATACCACGCACGCCGAAGGACACGAGCCCGGTTTTTTTTTTATTTATTTTTTTAGGATCAACATGAGCCAAGGTCTGGCTGGTACGCCGTTGGGTCCTACCATTCGAGAATACGAAAGGAACCTTTTAAATTGCCGAACGAATCTATGTGTATTACAATGCCCGTATTTTCCTTGCAAATACTAATCTCAACGTGGTAATTGATTTATGACGAGTTGTTGAATTAGAGTGAGTTTGTGATATAGTGATATCAACATGGATTTCACATTTCATGGTATCCCTGGTAAGTTTTCCAATGCAAATTCAAATTTAAAAGATGAACAATATGGAGGTGAGAAAACTTTGTATGTATCAAGCATATGACCACACACACACAGACACACACACACGAACACAACAACAATCCAATAAGTATCAAGCATATGACCTCACACAGACACACACACACACACACACACACACACACACAGATACACACACGCATGAACACAACAACAATCCAATAAGTATAGTGCATCTATTTTTCCAAACCATGCATGTATGACACGAATTCAAAAATACTCCTTCTATTCCTAAATATTAGTCTTTTAGAGAGTTCAACCAGTGACTACATACGGAGCAAAATGAGTGAATCTAGACTCTAAAATATGTCTATATACATCCGTATGTGCCAGACCATTTGAAATCTCTAAAAAGACTAGTATTTAGAACGAAGGGAGTAAAATGTAAGATATGCATGGTCCTCAGTTCAATATTTAAAATGAACATGAAACTGAAACATGAATATTAAGTCTAGTACTACAGTACATGCAAATGTTGTGTTTAGGCGGAGCTATGATTGTCGGGGGGTCAGCCCCTCGACCTTAGATAATGGAGCTCTGTTTAGGGTTGTTTAGATTATATTTGTCCCCACCCTCCCAACCACCGATTGGTTGTGCACCCCCACCCCTCCTCCCCGGGAGAATATCATGTGCCCCCATACCTTAGATGCTATATGCCGATACGAGTTGCTTGGAGCTTGTAGATATGAGATATAGCAACTCACATGATCTGTCTTAATATTTTTACAGGAAACCTTGATGAGTTTGAGAATTGCACACAATTTGTACAAAAACTACTCAGATGCCCTTGGATCCCATATCCAACGACCTCGAAGCTCGTATCACCGTAGCATCTAAGATGAAGGAGGACATCATATTCTTCTATATGTAAGAATATCATGTGCTACCACACCTTAGATGCTTTGGTGATACAAGCTCTTCGAGCCGTTGGATTTGTGACCCAACACCTCCTCGGTGGTTCAATGGTTTTTGCGTAAAAGCCCCAAAAGAGTTCGGCATCGCCATAAGCACAAATCGCCAGATGCCATTGATCTCAGATCAAATGACCTCAAGCTCAGATCACCGTAGCATCCAAGCTGCGATAGCACCTTATGTTTTCTCGCACGGGAGAATATGAGGTGCTCCCGCGTCGTAGATTCTATGGTGATACAAGTTCACTGAGATCTAACGGCCCATAGTACGAGGTTTGAATGTTTTTGCAATATACAGCTGAGAGAGTTTGGGAAATGCGTGGAAAGTACAAGTACTACGCATGTGCCATCTGATCACTGATCATACGACCTAGATGCTCATATCACCGTAGCGGGTAATTAAGCTACGGGGAGCACCTAATATGAGCAAGGAGGAGCCGTTGGATCGAAGATGCAGCGGCACACATGAGGCGTGAATGTTTTATTTGCAAAAAACCTTAGGAGAGTTTGGAAATTGCGCATAATTACAAAGACTACTCCCAAGCCATTGGATCTCACTTCCAACGGTGTAAAAACTCGTATCACCATAGCATCTAAGCTGCGGGGTGGATGTGATATTCTATGCCACTGTCATTTTTGTTTGTAAACTTGCAAAATACGTGTAACTCGTGTCGCTACTTGTCTAACCGCGCAAAGTGTTTGTTCAAAAAAACCATCCTACACTGAAATATCGGAACAACACACGGGGGTCCCACTTGTCATTAATCAAATTTGGACCTAAAACTAACAAATCTGAAAGACGAGATTCGAACTGGCAACCTGGACTACAAAGCGTAAGTCGATAGCCTGAAACAACAACGGTTGTTGGCTTTGTCCCATAACTTGATTTTATACAGTATTACATTGAGTAGAGTAGAGGGAGTGCCTTGTCAACACGTGCATGAACGTTGACTCACTTACTGGTGGGTCCCAGGTATGCGATCTCAATATCTCTTCTCTCCATCGTCTAACCTTTGCACGGGCACACACGAAGAGCGGAGTTAGCTTGCCGTGGTGTTATTACAACTAAAAAAATCTTGGAAAATAGAAGAATCGCCTAGAACAAGAGACGTTGTGGCTGGTCGAGATGGAGCTAACCACATCTATCCTCCGTGCCATGCTTGCATGATGAAGTTGTGTGGCTAGTGGGGTGTTTTCGACTGACTGGATGGGTCCCGAGGTCAAACCATAGGTACTAGGTCTGATATAGTATATTTTTACGCGCACATTTTTCCTCTGTGCCGAGACGTGGCACAACCTACCGCGCGGTTTCGGGGTCCTCTTGGGTGGTGCACGCACATATTCTTCCTGACGTGGGACGCCCTACCGCGCGTTTTCTGGGTCCTCCTCGGTCATAGCGCTGAAGCAAGTAAATGAGTCATCAAATCACGAAATACCACCTTTCCTGCCGAGTACATCAGTGAAGCACGGTGGCTAGCTAGTTGGGCCAGTTCGACCGATTAGCTAGGACGCCACCACATTTGTTTTTTCACCCCTTTTTTATCTACTTGCCGGCAGGTAAATTTAAATATCCACCACAGCATTGCTCTGTTGTTTGGGTGCGGCAGGATTTTTAATTTTTTGATTCACGGGAGCAGGCGCGGCAGGATTTTCATCTTTTTGATTGACGGGACCTGGCGCGGCAGCAATTAGTCACGATGACTCCGCATGTAAAACCCACTGCTCCCTGATGTGAGAAGTCGTCAACTGGTGTTTTACCATGGTGAAAACCAAAAGATTCCCCGCTCCTTGGCTGGCTCCCTCCGCCTTCCCGTAGATTGCATTGCCTTTCAGCCGTTTTGCCCCCTTTGCTTCCTCTCCCCATTGCTTCTACCTGGTGCCATGGTGGCGCAGCAGATCACGGAGTCCAAGGTGAGGCGCCTGACACAGGAGCTCCAGGCCAAGGATGCGGAGCTCAGGGCCAAGGACGTGGAGCTCCATGAGCTCAAGGAGGAGAGGAGTGCCTTGCTCCTCTGTTATGTGCGGGAGTTCATGGATCTTCAAAAGAGGCAGGCGTCCACCACAAAGATGCTCGAGGCGTCGGCGGTGTTGCTGCAGAAAGCGGGAGATATGATAGGCCGTCAGGGGAGCCGGTTGGAGCGCAAGCGGGCCGATCGTGATGAGGTCCAGGACCGCCTCAGCCACTTGGTGAAGCAAGTTGCCACACACGTGTTGCGGATGCGCGATGCCTACCGTCGTGCCAGCGCGACGATGCCAGCCATCGGGCTAAACCCGTTTGACCACCCGGTCGACTTCAACAAGCTGCGGCTTCCTAACCTGGTCTCCTTCTTCACCTATATCTCTGAGGAGCTGAGCCGTCTCCGCGCGATGGTGGGGGCTAAGCTGGACAAGGAGGGGTTGCGGGCTGCCATCGCCGTTGCCGGGCGAATCCTTTCAGGGCTCCGTCACCGGAATCCATTTGTGCCATTGGACGCCGTCTTTGACGAGCTGGCTCCCGTTGACCGGGAGCGGTCTCTGCGGGTGGTTGCACCCTGCATCACCAACGTCATGCGCCTCGAGAAGCAGAGGGACTTCGGAGGTGTTTAGGCTCCCTCTGCATGGGCATGTCCATGTCTCGGCGCAACATGACCATTGGATCAAACTCAGACGATGCAGATCAGTCACTGTAGCACAAAGCGTGTGGGTGTATTTGGTTGCATTCTCATCTCAATATAGTTGTTTCCTCTTTGTGTATTTTTGTTAACCTACTAGTGTGGACTCTTGCACCCTTCATGCACTCTGCCAAACACCCAAAAGTGGGTCGAGAAGGGAACTTTTGCTCCCATCCCGTGCACCCTTCATACAGCCTGCCTAACACTATTCATGCTTCATATGGTTCATGTTTCGTGGAGTACTATAGCACCGTACTCTCCGTGCGCTGTAGACCTAAATCTGTTAACATTGATCTCACCGTTCATTCTCGACCGGACAGTCGAAAAGTGGTACTATGTTACATATAGTTGACATGCGCACAACATCATTTGTTATCGTCATATCTTACTACACTAGCAAAAAGATTATGTAGTACTGACGTATGAACCATTGCACATGCCTAGTAGTAGGAGCACTGTGTATGTTCAAGTGGCTGTCGTGTTTCGCACTCCTCCGTCGTAAGAGTGGAAACACTTGTTGTAATCATTTTTTCTTTAGAAAAACAGTGGACACGCTCTACCGTGCGGATCCTCCTCCGGCCATGCACTAAATTACTCACTTTCGCCGACGTGTGGGACAACCAGCACCTGGGTCCACCAGCCATGCACTAAATTACACCGTAGTAGAGTGACGGTAGACTACCCCGATCGAAGCGCCAAAGTAATGCCCAATGAGTCGTCAAATCACAAAACCCCGTCCTTTCCAGTAGTAAGTTGGACGGACGAAGCAACCATCATTTTAGTCTTCTCTCTCAGCTTCCTCTCTTGAAGAAAACCCCCACTTGCTTTGCTTCTCCCTCATATCGTTCCTCCTTTCACTCTTCTCTCTCAGCTTCCTCTCTTGGATGGACACTGGAGCACGGCCGACGTGATGTCTATGGCTCTGACCAAAGCCGTCGAGGCTCATGGTACGAAGAAGAGCAAGAACCCCGCCGAGACTACCGCACACAAGCTCAAAGCCATCGCCCTGTCCAAGCCCCCCTCTCTGGGATCCCTCATTAAGCAAGTCCAGGTAATGTCTCTTGTTGACGATCTTTTTCTCGATCTTGATTGTGTGTTTTCAGCTAACACGCAGTACTAGTACTGGTAGTACAACATTCTGGGTGATCTTGCATGTGATTTTAGTGTGCCAAATGACGGTTCTAAATTCCTCTTTTGACCAAAACATGCGAGAGGTTGACACTGATTTCTTATAGATTACTTCCAACTACTCCCTCTGTATCAAATTTCTTGTCTTAGATTTGTCTAGATACGGATGTATCTAATACTAAAATGTGACTTGGTACATCCGTTGGTACATCCGTATCTAGACAAATCTAAGACAAGAATTTTGGGATGGAGGGAGTACTTTATGAACATCAATGCTACCTTTGAAGAGGGTATATTTGCCTTGGTAACTTGTGTTATGGATATTGCAAGTAATCCCTCTGATCTCATGCCTTTGAAGACATGTTCTAGTGTCTTTGTTCACTCATTCTGTGCGTATATGTAGTCATATATGGAGTATAATATCGAAAATCATCTTATATTTCTCAACGGAGGTAGTAATAAAATATGGTTTCTGTTTGAATAAGAACCAGGTCCGCGGTGGAGATGAAGTTCTCAAAGTCATGCCGTGTGAACTAGAAGACCGATGATGAGTTCTCTTCGCTAAACTATCCAAATTGATGTGTCCTTGTCGCCATGTGTCCCGAACTAGTGTTTTCTGTAGCATTGTTGTCGGCGTGTTCTCGAGGCTGTACTTGACCACAACAATTTCTGGTTGTGCCTTCGACACTGAAGGTGTGGTTCTTGTAAAGCTTCCCAACAAATCTGATGCGGCATGTCTTCATCATCATGTTTATGAGTGGAAAGACCACTCTGTTAGGTTCTCCAAGGTTGACGAGATGGTGATGGTGCATGTAGACATCTCTCACAAAGTCCATGGCCTAGTCAGTTATGCGGGGTTCGTCATGTAGGTCGGTGGCAAGAAATAGTCTGCAGAGTTTAATTAGTGCAACTTTGCTTGTTTGTAGTGAGTACTACTGTTCAGTACTTGATTTGTGTTTGTGAACCTTGTATTGTTTATTAGTACTGCCGCTTTTGGTTTGTGGTCAGTCCTGAGAACAGTCTATGTTAATGTCTGTCCACTCAATTTAGTCTGTATATTTTGAAGTATCCAGATCATCTTTTTTGTGAGGACGGTTTATCAATTATGGTTACACTACAATATTTGTATGTGTTGCAGGGTTTATCGCACCCACCAGGATTTCCAGTCCCATGGATGTTCGGTCCATACGATTTGTCATGACCTTTGGGCCGTCCTGCTTGTGGGAGTAGGCGGGGCCCCTGCATGCCACCCGTAGTTGGACGATCAATCTTCTGTTTAGTATTTCAACATAGTGATTTCCTGGTAAGAATTAACTCGTGTCACATCAAGTAAATCTTATTGATTTACTGTCTAAATCTTATTGATTTAATGTCATGTTTTCTTTCTTTTCCTGCAATTTTACGATGCAGGTTTTGCCATGTGACATTCATCACAGAATAAACTGTCTAGTTTGCTCTACGATGGCTATTTTTGCAGGTTTCACTTCTTATGTCGTGTCAGTAACGAAGGCACTGTCCATCACTTATATTACTGGAAAAAATTGGATCAGTCTATTGTCTGAGTACAAGCTGAATCCCTATGATGAAATGTAGTTTGGTTTAACAAAAATGCCACAATTATTCCTTCTCGCATTTAAAAGAAATGAAGAAAAAATGGATCACAGTCACGGATCCTAGCCAAGTCAAAAAGCTAATCAAAGCGAGACATTTATCGATCGCTCTTTGTCGCTTTATCGGTACCACCTTCAAGAATAGATCGAGCACCGGCAGCTGCTCTAGCACCGACAATGCAACAAGCTCGCCTAATCCGGTGAGGATTGGGCACCGATCGCGTCGTGATTAGTTTGATCTACCGGAGGATAGGGCATTGACACCGGCACCTGCTCCAACACCGGCACCAGCTCTACAAGGAGCACCATCTCCGTAGCAAGCAGCCGCTTCGCACTGCACCAACACTTGCACTTGCATCTGCTCCGGCTGCGGCAGCGGTAATCGAACGAGCGGTTACCGCAACAGATCGGGCTGCAGTTAGCACTTCATATACCAAAGTCCTTACAAAAACCGACATGTCCACCTTCTTGGTAAGCATTGGCCGCCCAAGTGCTTCGTTCTTTTTTTTCTTTCCATGTTGTTTCACATGATTCACTGTGTTGATCTAACTATTTGGATATGTCTTCTTGTTTGCAAACAAAGAATTCCTAGAGCAACGAGGGAGTCGTTCAACAATCCGGGCGACCGCGGCCAAGTCTCTCTTATCATGCACAGCCTTGGTGTGAATGAACCTGCTCAATATACCGTAAGTACAAAGGATGGTCACATGATGATTGATGCTAAAGGATGGTCAAGGTTCAAATCTAAATCATATCTTGCGGTAGGGGATGATGTCAAAATCAAACTTTCACGGCAAGGAGAGCTGGTCCAAATCAACTTTGAAATTCTTCAGTAGCAGCACGCAACTGCCGAACTGATCTATCCTCCGAGAGCTTTTGATGTAATAATCTGGCATGGTGAAACAAGTACCTGTGTGTATAAGTAGTACGACAATATTATTTATCACATGGTATATCATTGATAGAATTGCAACTCTCATTGCTGGTTAGGAACTGTTGTTCGATTTCATTCCAATAGCTGTTGTGCTTTATTCAATTTTGTGTATTCACCTTGTGACAGCATCTAAAACCAGCGCCGTACCGATCGCTTGCAATATGAAAAGCGCTGAGGTAGAACACATGGGCCCCAAAACAGGCAAGGTGGGTCTACGGCCCAAAGTCCAAAACCGTGAGCCTGTCTGAGTATTATATTCTCAGCTGAACCCCCATAAAAAAAGCGGAACCCCCATAATGCCCGTGCGTTGCACGTAACATCAAGATGCATTTGTATGAGTATTTTATCTTGTGAGAGAAAAGGATGAACGAGGCAAGGCCTTATTTGCAAATGTGGACAGGTGTGTGGGTACCTTTTTGCAAAATTGCCATAGTTTCCTTCCTATCCATCAGATATAAATCGGACGACCTATATTGCAGGATGGCAGGCACACCATCGTCACCAACTCGTCTATACTGTGTTAAAAAGAACTCTGTTTTTTATAATTATATATGTTATATATATTCCCCTTGATTTTTCTTATGTATAAAGTTGTGATATAAAAGATTTGTATATTTCTTTACAGAGGGAGTATCTCTCTGTCAAAAATATATTTATGTGTAACTAGTTACTCTGTCTTTCTACTTCCTTTCAGCGATATGGGGCAACCGCAACGGGTCCACGTGCCATATCAGAAATTAGAGTGCACTGTTGCATGGTAGACACACCCCGGTCGTAGTGCATGATAATGCCCAATGAGCCGTCAAATCACAACCCCCCTTTCCGGCTTTAGCAAGATGGTGAGCAGACGAGCGGCAATATTCCCTTTGGGCTGAATCCCTTCTCCCTCATCTGCTTGTTCAGAGAAAACCCCCTCTCGGCGATTGCATAGGGTTTTCTCATGGAGAAACATGTACGAGTTCTTCATCCATCCCCGATATATTCAAGTTCCTTGGTCGCAGGTAATCCTAGGATGGCAGCCGCCGCCGTTGATGCATTTTTCTTTCTATTGAATCTAGTGTGTTTCATTTGCAGTGCCCAAAGTGCGAGGACCCTACACGTTTCTGCGCCCTCGGCGAGACGCCACACTTGTTCCTTCTCATCCTAACACAGGATTTTAAAACGCGCACAATATGTTCCTAGAATCCTCTTTTCTATCCGGGAGGGTGGGGGTTTTTTGAACATGCTATCGACTAATTTGGAAATTTGGATTGCTATATTTGGATAAAAGGTAATACTAGTACGATGGTCAACACTGATGTGAAGGAGGAAGTTATTTCTAGATTTGGATAGGGAATACATTGTGTTCTCATATTATTTTTCCTGCAGTGCATTATTTGCTCTGCCAGAACACATGTACTCAAGATGCTCGGCCTTGCCATAACTGAATACACTAGTTTAATGGTCACAGTGAAGACAAGCCATGGATATAAGTTCTAAGTTGGGTTCATGAACCAGGAAGATCGCTGCTTTTTTTATGGCCGAACTTGGATAAACTTTCTCAAGTGTTACGGACTGAAGGTTGGCGCACGAATGTTGATGGAAATAGCAGAACCTGGTCTCATCTTCACTGCAATCTTCCACCCCGACGTTGTTCCAATTGTTCATCCATGTTAGTTTTGTATCTGTTTCTTGCTTGTTGCCTTGATTACTTCTTAATCCACCTATTCTGTCTAACTAATCACAATTTAACTTTAGAAGTAGCAACGAATCTCTCACGAAGATGCTACTTCTAACTAATATTTTCTTATAATTGGTGGCACGTGTAGGTTTTTTCAGAGTTAAGCAGGCTGCTCGTTTGTTATTCTGTAATAACTCGCCTGTTACTGATGGCATAAAATTGACTGGGACGACATCCACATGTTCCTACACTTTATTGATCGTCTTGAGGTCCTTGTGGGGCGTTTCAATGGTGGAAGGCCACGTGGGATATGTGTGCCACTGCTGCACTCGTTGAACAGGTCCAACTGTGTCGAGAAACTTATGGTACGAGCGGTTTTCTGTTATATATGTTGTTCATAAACTATTGCTTATACACAGTTTTACAACTGTGATCTTCTTGAAACAGAAACTGCACAGTTCCATTGTTCCTATACAGATGCCTGACCATGGTCGGGTCAGACTTGCGCTTGGTCACAACATGATGTTTTTGTCGACCTACTCCATTCCCCTTGGAGGTGAAAAGATACTTATTCATGGGTGGTCTGAAATAATGAAGGCCCGTCCATCTTGGAGAATAGGACAGAAGATTATGTCCATGCTTTCCATTGCTCTAAAGTGAATATCCTGTTTATTGACCACATTGCGAGATGAAGCCGCTTTCAAAAGGTTCTGGATGCGCGGGGTGGCGTCTGGGCCTTGTCCTGGGGCTTGGCGGCCTCACCCTTGGTTAACTGTAGGCAAAGTAGCACTGTTCGAGGCGTGCTTTGTACGGTTGAACCTGTATAAGTACACATACTGCTTTCATCTTTGGTTGTTAAGTGCCCCTGCTGGTTTCAGTTAAGGTTGTTAAGTACTCCTGCTGCTTTTATAGTCTGTCGTGTTTCTTCAGTCCTGTCTTCCTCTAGCCGCCAAAACCAAACCAGCGCCGGCGGGGCCACCTGCTTCCGCCTCCCACGGCTGGCTGCGCCTCAGCGCATGCATCACCACCACACCGTCTCCTAAATCGTTAACGCCGACGTCCTCCGCGCGCTTTGGAGCGCTCGCCGCGGTGCCTCCCTCTTGCGTTGTCAACATGGTCAACAAACAACAGGAATCGACAGAAGTACGTGGAGAGGATGACAGTAGGGGCCCACCATGTCAGCGTATGGAAAAATAAAATGCTTCCTCCTAGTGTTTTCCTGACATCTGGGACCCACGACATTGTGAGCGTATATTGTCAATAGACAAGAGAACAACACAAGATCGGCTGACACCTGGGATGTAGCTGCTCGAGCAGTATTTTTTTTGTTATCGTTGAGAGGGAGCAGGGTTTGAACTGGGCTGTGGCCCGTCTAGCCCAGGCTTATATTTTTTGTTCACCATGTGACCAGCCCAGCTATTTTTCTTTGTGAAAATGAGCGCAGTTTATTTTTTCTTTTGTGAAAATGAGCCCTACTTATGTTTCTACGCCCTGATGGGCTGCAACTCTTTCAAGACGCCTGCAAATCTTGAAAGTAATATGAAATGGGTTGTGAATATAAAAACAGATGTCAAATTGGCAATTACTTTATAATTTCTGAATTTTTTCACATTTTCAGATTCCTATTTCACTGGCCATTAACCTAATGTAAATATATCTTCAAAGTACTTTAAATCTGGCTCGACATTTCGGTATTAAAAATAGTTTGGAACCCACAGAAATATGCGAAATTGGCCCTGGCCAACCAAACAAATGACTGCAATAAATTGCATAAGAAGTTGCAATGAGCTATATATAAATTATTAAAAAAAAGAGGGAGTGGTCTGACTTGTGGGCCTGTTAAGTTGACGCGTTTGCAAGATTTTTTTTAGTTATTATATACGTCAACAAATGATTCTAGCAGACGTAACCATTGGATGTCAATCCAACGGTCGTCATGTTTCTTCAATCTCTGGTCTTCTTGCTCTAGCCGCCAAAGCAGCGCTGGCGGGACCGCCTGCTCCTGCCTCCCGTGGCCGGCTGTGCTGTCGCGCAGGCCTCAGGGCCCCTACTACTCCCACCGCTGGCCAGGGCATCCCTCTACTCCCCCACACCCCCTGTTATTCTGCGGCGACGGCAGCCTCACACCGCAGCCGAACCAGTGAACGCTCGTACTCCTCTCTGCGCGGGCTTCCACTATCGCGTCTTCCCCGGCTCCGCGTCGTCCCCTTCCTAGGCCTCACCGTCGTCCACCGCCGTGGTGCTCTCGGTGCAGCATGGTCAATGTGGTCAACGACCAAATTCCATCGGAAGAGTACTGTACGTGGAGAGGCTGACAGCTGGGTCCATGGCAGCCGCAAGGAAGTGCCTCCTTATTACGCGGAAAATAATTATTCCTCCACCTAAGAACAGGGACCCACCAGACGGGCCACCAGTATTTCGCGAAAAAAAACGTTTCCCCCTGACTGCTGGGACCCACCGGACGAGTCACCGCATTTCGTGAAAAAAATGTTCCCCCCGCTGTCAGCTCGGACCCACCGGAAGTGCCTCCTTATTACGCACAAAAAAATGAATACCCCCTGCTAGCTGGGACCCACCTTGGTGGGAGGCTGACTTGTGGTCCTACTAAGTTGACTGGGACGGAGACCTTTGTCAACTTTAGTCAATATGAACGATTCTAGCTCCAGTGACCGGACGATGTCCATCCAACGGCCGTAGTGCTTCTTTAACCTCTGGTCTTCTTGCTCCTCAGCCACCCAAAGCAGCTCCGGTTGTACCGCATGCTCCTGCTTGCTGTGGCCGGCTGTGATGCCGTGGAGGCCTCACCACCCCCTACTACTCCCATCGCTGGCCAGACCATCCCTCTACTCACCCACACCCCCGGTTATTCTACGGTGACGGCAGCCTCACACCGTAGCCGAACCAGTGAACCCTGATACTCCTCTACGCGTGGGCATCCACTGCCGCATCTTCCCTGGCTCCGCGTTGTCCCCTTCCTAGGTCTCGCCGTCGTCCACCGCCTTGGTGCTCTCGGCGCGGCGTGGTCAACGTGGTCAAGGAACGACTTCCATCGGACGTGGACTATACGTCGAGAGGCTGACAGCTGGGTCCACGGCCGCAGCAAGGAAGTGCCTCCTTATTACGCGGAAAATAATGATTCCTCGACCTGAGAGCTGGGACCCACCGGACGGGCCACCGTATTTCACGAAAAAACATTTCCCCCTGACTGCTGGGACCCACCAGCTACATCTTCGCACGCAAGGAAGTGTGTCCGGGAAAAAAATGATTTGCCCCCCTGACTGCTGGGACCCACCAGCTACATCTTCGCACGCCAGGAAGTGCGTCCAGGCAAAAAAAGTAAAAAAATGATTCGCCCCCTCACTGCTGGGACCCACTATGTACATCTTCGCACACAACGAAGTGCCTGACAGTCGGGACCCACCCGGTCGAAGCGTACATAGCGTTGTCATTCTGGTCACGAACGTGTATGTACATACTGGTTGTTGTAGAGGCGCGCACGTGTCGTAGTAGAGGCGCGCACGTGTCATAGTAGAGGCACGCACGTAGCATGTACACGTACGTACAACGGCCAGGGTGCAAGAAAGTAAATACGGCCACGCACGTACATACGGGGGGGGGGGGGTCTCAAACGCCTACTCGCGCATACGTACAACAATGGCTCGTGTACATGGCTGGGTCAGAAAGGAGAAACTGCGTCGGCGTCGTGTTCATGTTGAGGCAACAGAACGCGTCGTGTTCATAGGGAGGCAACGGAACGCGTCGTGTTCATCGGGAGGCAACAGAACCCATGGGATCCAACCGGCTTGGATGGAACATGCGATGGAAACAAGACCTGGCATACTGCAGAATGGAGGAAACGGCCTTCTGTTCGACCGGCCACGTTTGAAACGGGATCCTGTTCATCGGGAGGGGTCTGGCATACCACAAAACGGAAGAAACGGACCTCCTACGGTCGAAACGGGGGCCCTATTGATCGGGAGGGGTGTGGCGTACCGCAAAACGGGGGAAATGGACTTGTGTTGGAGCGCTACGGTCGAAACGGGGGTCCTGTTCATCGGCAGGGGTGTGGCGTACCACAAAACGGGACTCCACGGGATACTGTTCATCTCCACCGTCAACCTCCTCCAGCCTCCGTGGGCTACTGTTCATCCAACGCCGACCTCCTCCAGCCTCCACCTGTGACTGTTCATCCACGGGCTCCTGTTCATCCAGCCTCCACCGCGCGCTACTCCACCGGCTACTATTCAACCACCCCTCTCCACGGGCTCCTGTTCAACCACCCCTCCACGGGCTACTGTTCATCCACCCCTCACCGTCTAGTGTTCATCCAGCCTTCCATGGGGTCATCCTGTTCATCCAGCCCTCCACGGGGTCCTGTTCATCCAGCCCCAACCGGCTCGATCGATTCGGGTCCTGTTCGTCCAGAGGCAACGCCACGGGGTCCTGTTCATCCACCCCACCGCCCACTATTCATCCACCCCGCACCAGCGCGCCTTTGCTCATCTAGAGGCAACATCGATCGGCTTGATTAGCGGCAAGAGCGGCGAATCGCTCGATCGGGTTCGATTAACAGCCATCGATCAATCGCCGGGTTCGAAGAACGCCAACTCGCGGTCAATCGCCGGGTTCGGTTAGGAAACGCCTCGCTCGGGTTCAGTTAGAGCCCAACGCCCCACACACATGCGCGTACGTGTACGAACGTGCATCGCTCGGCCCCCGACCACCCACCATAACTGGGAACTCGCCGAAATTTTCCTCGCCCTTGCTTCTACCATGGTTTTTTCCATCATGGACGACCCAAAGAATGTCATGCAGCTCCGTCTCCGGCTCGCCCAGGACAAAAAGCCCATTTTCTATCATGATTTTTTGTCATAGAAGTAGGAGCCCACCACATCTATGATGATACTGGGTTTTGTCACAATTATCGTCATAGAAGTGTCATAAGTATGACAGAAATTTTTTTCATTCGGCCCAAGATGTCATGGATGTGTCTTTTTTGTAGTGTGTGCTGAACATGGAGGTGTCGTGTGTTTGGTACTTGATTGGTTGGATCGCAAAGAAGTTCGACTACATCAAACACGTTATTGAAACGCTTCCGCTTTCGGTCTAGGAGGGTACATGGACACACGCTCCCCTCTCGTTGTTATGCATCACCTAGATAGATCTTGCGTGATCGTAGAATTTTTTCGAAATTACCACGTTCCCCAACAATCTCATCCTTGCAAGTAACCGTGAAGGGATTGACAACACCTTTATCGCGTTGGGTGCAAGTTTTTGTTTGTTTTGTGTAGGTGTGTGTAGGTGCAACAAACATTTGTGTATGCCGGCCAGACTTGTGCACAGGCGCGCTGCTAGTTATACATCAAGTACCAAAGCATGATATAAGACAAGCCAGAGAAGCCGCTCTTCATGAGATCAAGGATTGCATTAAGAAGACCAAGACAACAGGAGAATCCCTCAGGTGAGCTTGGCCGGGTCGAGACCGCGCCTGAGAATCAAGACCAAATCATCCCAACAAGGTTCCCAGGGCCACCTAGGTCAGGGCACGGCAGGCTCTATGCCGGCAAACCTCCGCCCCACTGCTCCACCCCATCGTACACCAGTCACTAATCAATGCGTTGTCGAGCTCTCAGGTGGCTAGGTGGATCCCGTCGGTACGTGGCAACCAACTGGAGAAGGGATTAACTTTATTGACACCTGTCTAGATGGCTTGTCATGCTAATAAGGAGAAGATAGATAAGCGGTGCGGCAGGCTTGCCGGGCTTCAACCTCAGCATGACACCTAGCAGTGCATTTAATGTGCTTTGTCCTAACTGCCAGATTTAGGTATGATAGCACTGTTATCTATCTAATCATACCATAATGACTATTTGCCACTATGGTCGCCCCTTAGCCTATAAAAGGAGACACGAGGCAACCTATCAAAGGGTTCGAGTCTTTGATCCCTCAACACTTGTATACGCGCAGCTGCTCTCCCCGAGGCACACTTGCCGGGCTTGAGCATTCCACTCCTTCGTGTTCCCCTAGTGCAATCCACCATAGCAGGAGTAGGGTTTTATGCTGCAGAGTGGCCCGAACCTGGGTAAAAGAGAGTTGTCCGTCACCGTGCTGCCATGTCGTTTCTGCTCTTTGTGCAATGTGATCATCCCCTCTATTAGATTACGTGTTCCGCAAACCCTTGAGAGGTTCGAACTCTGGGGTGCATGCGGAGATCTCAACCTACCCAGCCTGCCTACTCGCGATCCTCCTAAGCCTAGCGCGTCAAGCTCAAAGAGATAAAGAGACACATCAGTTTATCCTGGTTCGGGCCACCTTGCGGTGTAATACCCTACTCCAGCATTTTGGTGGATTGGCTCGTAGGGCTGAGGATGAACTAGTACAATGGATGAACTGGCCTCAGGAGGTGAGGTGTTCTTGAGCTCAAGGGAGCTGGTGTGGTGTGAGCTAGTTCAACTTGTCTTGCCTCTATGGTGGTGGCTAGTCCTATTTATAGTCGGCTTGGTCCTCTTCCCAAATGTTGGCGGGAAGGGATCCCACAGCGGCCGGATTTGAAAGGGGACAAGTAGTACAGCTTATCCTGACAAAAATAGTCTTCGCCTGTGAAAAGCCTCTGGTCGTGACGCTGCGGTGGGCTCGTCGATGACCTCCGTCCTGCTGTCCTGGCGGTCTTGGTTTCGTCGCACCAGAATGGAAACCTTTGGCTGATTCCTCGGGACTCCGCGCCTGTGGCTTGCCTCCTTTGCACCGAAGAGGAAACCTACGCTCTGCACCCGCCTGGCGCCCGTCTGGCGCCCTCCTGGCCATGGTCATCACGGCTCACGTCAACTGAGCCTCGTGAGGTGAACCTTGCATAGAACTCTCCGTCCCTCGGGAGCCAGCCTGAGGAGGCCGATCCCTTCAGGGGTCTTGGCGTCGTCTGCCTTGCGTGGCTTGGCCCCTCGCGAGGGTCTTGAGTTGTTGATGTTGAAGTTGGGTCGTACCAGGCCGTCGATGCAGCCACGTGGTGGGCCGCAGGCAGGCAGGGCTGGATACCCCCATATCCAAGACGCCGACACCCTCACCGAACCTCAAAGGGGCAACCCTGCCCCATAGGTGATTGTGCTTCCACCACAACATCTTTGGCGCTCCAGGTAAGGGGGGTTGCTTGTGCGAATTTGAGACAGTAACTAGCACGTCAATCTTCACCACCTTCCACATTGTCAATGGCTCCCAAGAAGAAAAGCGGTGCAGCGGTGCATCCTTCCTCTTCGAAGGCCTTCTCGCCTGCGACTGCTGGTGCCGAAGACATGACAGGCAGGGCAGGCGTCGTGAGTGGTGTAGCCAATGGTCCCACCACGACCGGTGCAGGGACTAGGGTAGTAGGAGTGGCCCAGCACCCCCAACCTTCTAGTGAGCATGCTCACACTGGCGCGGGCCAAGGCGACGTCCAGCTTCCGCCTCCCCACCGCACCTGTGAGCGCAACCAGTGTAGTATCAACGTCCGCTCTGGTGCAAGCCAAGATCCACTGTCTGCGCCGACCAGAGAGGAGATGCCAGGATGCACGCTCTGTCCCACACAGGGCAAGTGTGACAAGACCCCAAGTGGCGTTGTCGATCCACAACGACCACACCCTCATGGGAAGGGACCAGCTGATCAAGAGCATGGACACCAAGCTCAGTCCTGGCCACACGAGACCGCCCTCAAGATTGGACCAAGGCGACAAGAGTGCAACAACGCTCCTTCTGGCTTGTCCAAGGGTCGAACAGCGTCGCGCTCCGCCTCCCACTCCATGCTAGAGATGGTGGCTAAAGCAATGTCCAGGGCTCAGTTATTGCTGAACTTCCATCCATCAGTAGACAAGATGGACGAGTGGAGGGCTACCACCCAAAGCCTCACCGGGTTTGCTAAAGCCAACAAGTCACAGCGGGCGGAACCTTCACGGCGCCCGCAGATGGCACCAACTTCCCCCGCTAGTGGCCATGTTGAGAGGACTACACTTACGATACAGTCCCTTCCGCGGTACACCACCCAAGGGCAACCATGGTGGGATCCGCAAACCCAGGATATCGACGAGCCTGACGAGGCATCAATGGCCTCGTCCGACCCACAGGCTTGGCAAGATCAGCAGCAAATCTTGAAAGACCGAAAGAAGGAAAATGCCCGTGTCACCATCGAGCGATGTTGCGAGGCACACCATCAATCCGACGGATGAAACAGCCCAGACGTTGAAGAACCCATGCCCAGTGTTAGTGGATACCTGCCCAATGAGGGAGGGTTTCCCTCCTTCACTCGCGATCTGTGGCAAGTCCATTGGCCATCATCTTAGACCTTCAAACCTGACTTGCTGGAGAAATACGACGGAAAGCTGAACCCGACAAAGTTTTTGGGCATCTATATGATTGCCATTTAAGCCGTCGGGGGAAGAGATAAAAAGTACTTGCCAACTACTTCCCATTGTCCCTCAAGCCAATTGTGAGATCTTGGCTGATGCACCTGTCGGATGATTCCATTTCTTCATGGGCAGACCTATAAATGAGTTCGTTGGCGCCTTCATGGGCGGCCATCAGGAACCAGGTTAGCCCAGTGACTTGTAGGCCCTTCTACAAAAAGAAGGGAAGGGTTTGGGTAAATGCCTACAGAGGTTCAGTCGAGTACACCGCAACATTCCCAAGATACATCTGGCAGCTGTGATTGTCGCATTCCACATGAATGTGCGCAATCGAAGTATGCAAGCTAAGATGAATGTTCGGATGCCGAAGACCATCAACGAACTTTATACGTGGAGGACAGGTGTGCTCATGTTGAAGAGGGGAGAAGACTTCTAGGGGAGGAGGTTGGTGTCGAAGTCGATTCAGAAGACGACGATGACGTCACCACCACCAGGAAGACGAATAGAAAGCGCAACAAGAAGCATAAAGGGAAAGAAGTGATGGCCATCGAGAGCTCAGGTGATCTTGGCACCAGCAAGAAAGCAAAGACCGAGGCGCCCGGCAAGGAAGCTGCTACTTGCGCTGATTGTCTGGCGGCCGCGGCAGCTGAGAAAACTGGCAAATCCGACATGCCATACTACAAGATTCACAGGACCAAGGGCCATGATCTCCAAAACTATAAACAAGTCAAATAGCTGGTTGAGAGATAGAAGGCTGAATATGAAAGGCATGTGTCGGTGCAACAAACCCTCGCGTATGTTTCCCAGACTATACACAAGTCTCATGGCGAGGATATAACTTCACCAAGCATCCAAGACAAGTCCAAGCCAGAGAGATAGCTCTTTGAGAAATCAAAGGGCGGATCAAGAAGACCAAGTCAAGCTATGGCAGGAAGATGTTACTAAGGGAAAGCGTCCCTTGCCGGGAAGACGAGCTTGGTCGGGTCGAGGCCACCCCAAGGACAAGTCCCAAAGATCCCCCCGGCAGGTTTGTTGGGGCCGCCAAGGGCAAAGCTTCCCTGCCAAGGTGCCACCACTCCACCGCACAGCGACGCAAGTCACTTATCTGTGTGGTGTCGATCCCCCAAGTGATTAAGTGGCAGCCATTTGGCACGTGGCAGCCATTTGGAAGGGAGATTCCCACTATATGATACCCGTCCAGAGGCATGTCATGCAGAAAGATAGAAGGTGATTAAGCAGTGCGACAGGCTTGTCGAGCTGCATCCTAAGCATGACACCTAGCACTACATTTAATGCACTTCGTCCTAACTGCTAGAGTTAGGTATGATTGCACTGTTAGCAGTCTAATTAGTAGATAATGACTGTTTTGCCATCGTGGTAACCCCTTAGCCTATAAAAGGAGGGCCATGGCAACCTAGTAAAGGATTGGGACACCACCACACTTGTACGCGCGTAGCTGCTCTCCCCAAGGCACCCTTGCCGGGCTTGAGCGTTGCCTGCTAGTTGTGTTCTTCCACCCAAATCCACCAAAGCATGAGTAGGGTTTTATGCTTCCCAGTGGCCCGAACCTGGGTAAAAACCACCAGCGACACCACTGTCGTGCTGCTTCATGGCTTCTACTCTTTGTGCCACGTGATCTCCCCCCTACAAAACCATAAGGGGTTGATGGCCCCATAGGTGATCGTGTCTCTCCAAGACATCTTTGGCGTGCCAGGTAGGGGGAATTGCTGGTGCGAACCTGAAGTCCAAGAAAGCGCGCCAATCTTCATCGTCGTCTTCTTCATCATTGGCTTTGTCGTCCATGGCGCCCAAGAAAAAGTCCGGCGCAATAGCTCATCCATCCACCACGAAGGCCCCCTCGCATGTAGCTGCTGATCTCGTAGGTGTTGCAGCCACGATGAGGGACATGGATGCCATATATAGGTGACATGACCAGCGCAGGCGACGCTGTCGTTGTGCCCCCTGCAGCCAAAGTGAGGGCAGAAGATGTCGCAGGAGGGCGGCATCAAAAACATCCTGACGACCACGTCCCACCGGGCACGGGCCGGAAGAACGTCCAGTCTCCACCTCCCCGCCGCGTTAGTGGGCCCAGCCGTAGTGAAAACGCCCGCTCTAGTGTGAGCCATGATCTCATAGCTGTCCCTGTTACGGGTACGGCTACACGGCACGTGCCTTGCCCATGGCAGAACAACCACGACAGAGCGCCGAACGAGGTTGGCAACCCTCAGGCGCACCCTACTCATCGCTGAACCACCATAGCGTCCAGCTTGCAGGGGCGAGAACACAGCGTCGCTCCTGCTAGTACTACCAGGAGTCGAGCGACACTGCAGTCTGCCTCATCTTCAATGCCAAGCACTGCCACGGAAGCCATTGCATGGGACCAACTCCTGCTAAGGTTCCCGCTAGCAGCTGATCAAATGGATGAGTGGATAGCCACCATCCAAAGTTTGATTGGCTTTGCTGAAGTAGGGGGATCGCAGTGGGTGGGGCCATCGAGACATCCACAGATGATGATAACGGCCCGGGTTGCCGACCGTGTTGAAGGGGCCACTACCACGGGGCAATCCCCTCCATGCCAGCCAGCCCAGGGGCAGCGACAAGAGCGACGCGACTATTAGTGTTCTGGGAACCGGGGTACCTAGACTTGCCTGCCTACGGCCCACGGTGTGACTCCATCGACGGCTTAGTACGACCCATCTTCAGCATCGGCAAGACAAGACCCTCGGCAGGAGCCAAGCCTCGCGAGGCAGACAACGCAAAGACCTCTGGAGGGAGCGGCCTCCCCAGGATGGCTCCTAAGGAGAGGAGATTCGTATGCAAACGCCCATCTCATGAGGTTTGGGTCACGCACGCCATGACGACCAAGGTCAGGCGAGCGCCAGCAGGCGCAGAGGAGCAGGTTTCCTCTTTGGTACTAAGGAGGCGAGCGCAGGCATGGAGTCCCGAGGAACCAGCCAAAGGTTTCCATTCCCTGCAACGAGACCAAGACCGCCAGGATGGCAGGACGGATGTAATCACCAAGCCCACCACGGCATCACGACTAGAAGCTTTGCAGGCGAAGACCACCTTTTGTCAGGATAGGATGTACTTCTTGTCCCCTTCCAAATTCACCACTGTGGGATCCCTTACCGCCTTCGTTCAGAGGAAGAGGACCAACGACACTATAAATATAGCTTATCCACCACCATACGGGAGATCTAGGATCCAGAATGTGAACCCTCACTAGCTCTCACCCTATCACATCCCTAGCTTACCTTGCACTAGGACTAGCTTGGTTGTTGCATCATGTTTAAATTGAAGAAACTTGAATTGAGGAATATTCAAAGCCTCAAAACAAATTTTAATAAAGGGGAAAGAACGCTAAAATCTCATTCAATGAACCCAAAATGCCTTCATCAATGTTTGATAATTTTGGCAAGGCTTTGAGACCAAACCAAAAATAGTGAACATTTTTGTGGAATATTTTAGGCACTGAATTTAAATCACTATTCTATTTGAATTTGGAAATATACTCAAATATATATGGGATATATTTCCAAATGCCTCTGATATATTTTGTGAGCTTTTGGAAAATTCCATGAAGCAACATAAAAATGGTCAGAGAATATTTGGCATTGTTTTGAATTCTTTGAATTTGCAAAATAGTGGCAAGTGTTAAAGAAAACAGGAAACAGAAAAATAAAAAAGGGAGAAGACTTACCTAAGGCCCAGTACTGTACTTACCTGGCCCAGCTAGTGCAGCCCTACCCAGCCAGCATAGCGCCTTCGTCAACCTTCTGCCAGAAGGCGAGGCAACTGCATGGAAAGTGCACAACTGAGCCTGGCCACCTCCTGCTTGCCCGCTTCTCCTCTAGACGTCTCGGTGCGACACCACACACCCCCTGGAGCCCCTCCCACTCTCCCCCGTCCTCACCCTCTCCTCGGTCTCTCTCCCTCGCTCTCCCCCTCATGCACCCGAGAGCGCCGCCGCTCGCTGATGCCGCCACCGTGCACGCCTCACCTTTCGCCGTGTTAAAACTGAAGCACATCGACGTCCTCTTCGTCCCCATCAGCGAACGCAACACAAACCGCGCAGCATCGCCCGAATCAGCATCTTCTTCAACCTCGGTACTCATCGCTTTCGGTCATTGATTCATGTCACCGAGGACCCCCCTCCCCCCACCCAGCACACTTACCTTCCCTTCCGACATGATGTGAGGCTTCTTTCGTTTCCCCTCTGTTTTCCGCGTCGTTGCGACCCTCTAGCTAGCCTCCTCGCTTTGCCAGAACTCGTCATTGCCATGCTGCATTGCCTCGCTGCTGGAGCCCGTGCAGGCCAAAGCAGCGCTCGAACCCGAGCTCTTGAAGCTCCCAGGGCAACACCGAGGCCTGAGCTCGCTACCCCGCGCCTTGTAGCGTGTCGCCGTCGCATCCATGCTGCTACCGCCGCTCGAGTCCACCACCTGCTTGCATCCGGCCACCCCACGGCCTTCCACGAGTCCCCCTAGACGCGCACGAGCCAGAGCCGCCTCCCAGTGCCCTTGGCTGGTCGTCTCATGGCCTCCCGAGCGGACGCCACCGTGTTCCAGGGTCGTCGCCGGCCAAACTCCGGCGGGCCAACGTGGCCACCTAGTTAGGGGCTAATCACGCGATTAGTTAACCTTGTAAGAGATTGACAGTGGGTCCCACAGAATCAGTTTTCTGGTTAACTAAAATAATTAGGCTAATTGATAAACTAGCGGACCCACACGTCAGTTTGACTACGCTTACGTGGTCGTTCTCCAGGCCCACCGGTCTGTGACTCTAGCCAGCGCTGTGTCATTGACTTAGGGGTCCCACCGGTCAGGTTTGACCTGGGGCAGCCCTGTTGACCCTGCTGACGTCACCCTAATGCACTGCTGATGCAATAAGTGATTTTCTGGATTTAAATAATTCAGGAAATTTTAGAAAATGTTCAAAACTTAGATAAATCATCGAAATTTAATCGTAACTCCAAATGAAATAATTTATATATGAAAAATGATCAGAAAAATCCAAAGAATCTGTTTATGGCATTCTCATGCATGTTTGAACAACTTAAAGCTGCTGTATACAACAATTTGAATTAATGGCATTTGAAATGCCTTACACTACTAGGAAAAATACACAGAACTTTAGCAGTAGCGTGGGTCAAAAAAGCACGTTGGTGCTAAGTAGCAGTAGCGCGCCTGGACAAACCATGCTACAGATAAAGTTCTAGCAGTAGCGCGCCTTGTTCGAAACACGTTACTACTAAAATTCCCATGGCTTAGCCGATAGGCTACACATAGTAGTAGCGATCCATATTGAACCGCTCTACCGCTACTTCCTTTGTAGCAGCGCGTTTTGTTCTAAACTTGCTACTGCTAAAGGATATAAAACTAAATGGAAAGCAAATAGAAAGGTAATTGAAAATGAAAGAAATAGAATAAGGTGAAAGGAAAAAAATAAAATGTGAAGAAAAATAAATGAAAAGGGGAATAAAAGAGAAAGGTGTACCAGTAGCGTGTATACCAGAACGCGCTGTAGTTAACATAGTAGTAGCGCGCTTTCTGGAACGCGCTACTGCTACTTCTGACTTAACCACCCGCGGGCTCAAAATTTTGCCAAGTCCCATTCCGCCCATGTTCTCCTACTCCTCTGTCGCCGTCGCCCGAGCCTGCCCTCACCGCCACCGCCCGGGCCTCCCTCAACCTCACCGCCACCGCCCGCCGCCGCCCTCGACCTCACCGTCATCGCCCTCGACCTCACCGCCGCTGCCTGAGCCCGCCCAGCACCGCCGCCTCTGATCCCGAGCCCGCCCTCGCCGCCCCCACCTCTCCGTCGTCGAGCACCTCCCCGCCACCGTCTCTCCCCTCTCTGTAAGCCCCCACCCCCTTTCTCTCTGCTTAGTTAGTACTAGATGTTGTTTAGTAGTAGTAGATGTTAATTTAGGGTTCATATATAATTGATTTTTAGTAGTAGAGATGTTAATTAGTTGTAGTGATGGTACTAGTTAACTAGGGCAGTATGGTTAAAAGTAGATGTTTTTTACTATTGTATGATGTAGTTTATTTTTACTGTTTTTAGTAAGTGTTTAAAATAATTAGTAAGTAAATTAATAAACTAGTTGAACTAGTTTAGTTTTAGTTGAACTAGTTTAGTAAGTAAATTAATAAACTAGTTGAACTAGTTGAATTAATAGACCTAATGTATTTTTAGTAAGATAATTAGTATAACTAGTTGAACTACTTTATTTTTAGAAAGAACTAGTTTTTTTTCTATTTATAGTAAGTTTATATTTAGTAAGAACTAGTTGAATGAATAAATCTAGTTGAACATGTCATATTTGTTGTTAGTTTTTTAGTGTAAGCAATTATTCGGGATGTATTAGTGATAACTTATAGGGTTTATGCTTTTGCAGAAATCAAGGAGCCCCTTCATCATCCCCGCTGTCGTCCCCGTCACCGACCCCCTCCGACCTCGAGGTGAGACACTCCAAATCTCCATGTATATCTTGTGTTGCTCAAATAGGATATGTGGTTGCGCAAGTGGCCGTTCATGTTCAGGTTACACCTCTGAGTGGCCTATGTTTTGCCGGAGTGTTGATTAGTTTCCGTTCCGGCATATTTCAGGCGCTCGATATGTCCTTTTTAGCAAAGGTCATGCCGGATTTTTCCGTGAATTCTGCCATGACTTGTGCTAGAATATGTAGGAAATGTTGAGTGGCCAGGATTTTCCCGAAATATAATGATCTAATTTAGGTTTTTTAGGATATATATTTAATTGTACAAGTTTAATCTTTGAATTATGAACGTAGGAAATGTCGTACTTGGACGACGACAGTTTCCCAGGGGAGTGCAGCTGGTGCCATGACGATCGAGCTCTGTGCGATATGTTCCTTCAGCTGGACGAAGATCGGCGCCTCAGCATTAAGCTCGAGGAGACCTTCGATGTTGAAACGGTACTGTCGGAGTAATGGGCCATGGGTAGGCTGACCCAGGACCCAAGATCTTTCAAGACATCGAGGCAGGCCGCGCCCCTCAGCCGAGTCCCAGCTAAGCGATCTTGAGAAGGCCGAGCCCAGTGGCGACCTCGAGAAAGCCGAGTCCCAGTGGCGACCTTGAGAAAGCCGAGTCGGTGGCGACTCTGAAACAAGCCGACTCAGACTTGCGACCTCCCAAGGGGCCGGCTGTGAGTCGGCCCGCGACCTTTCACGAAGACCGATCGGGTACTGCCCCATCGTGGCTGTCCCCTCGGACCCACGGGAAGAAGGCATAGCTCTGATGAGCAGCGTCACGGGAGATCTCCGGTGAGGCGCGGCCTGTGCCCTGCCTCCGTGACCTCAGACCCTGATGCACAAGGCCTTTGTGCCCACGACTGGGCGTCTGGCCGGAGATCGCCGGGCCCCGTCGGTGAGATAGAAGAAGACAGCCGGAGAGTCGAAGAAGCGGCCCTCTGAGTCGGCCTCCCAGTCGGCCGCCTCGGCGAGGCCCCACAAGCCATAAACCAGATTGGGCGGGAGTGGCGGCGGTGATCGCTGACGAGCGGCGGCACTGTTCCCACGACCCCATGACCGAACTGCACCATCGGGAGGCGCGCGATGTTTCGCTGTCATGAGGCCCGCCGGTCGGCGGGCCCGAAGCCAGCGAGGAGGGCGGCCGCGAAGGCCCGGCGGTGGGGCCACGCCTGGTCGGATTACCATTGTACCCCCGGGGGGTAGGCCTATATAAACCCCCCGGGGCACCCATGCAAAGGGTTCGGCCCTGGATAGGTTTAGACACATAGCAAGAAGGGAAAGAGCTAGCCTTGCTCCATCCTGCCTCCACACAGCTCGAGGAGCACCATTGTACCATCACCCCATAGTGATCATGCGGAGACCCCTTGAGCAGCGATGGGGTGTTATCTCCTCGGAGAGCCCGGCTGGGTAAGATTAGCGGCGTGCATGTCTTCGCCTTATCCCGTTTCCAGGCACCGGCGACGTTCTACTCGCCCCCACCATGATAAGCCACCCGTTGGCATATGTCGCACCCAACCCCCGACAGGTACGCAACAACGACAAGTTTTTTTTCGTAATTAAGCATGACTTCAACTATTTCAACGTCTAATTTTCATCTTTTACAATTCGACTAGCTTATCCCATGCCATGCAAGACGCTATGTCTTGGAGAGGATGGGTTTTGAAGACCATGAAAATTTTGAAACAAAGAAAATACACCTAAGGACCCATCATGATATGGATTTTGAAGTAAATTTGTACAATTCTTAGAGCGTAACCCATTTTGGTTGCCAAAATTGGGAAGCACTTTGCAAAATGTATGGTTTTTATGAGGGTATGATTGCCACCGTGGATCTTGGTAATCCTGACATCGAGCAAGACAATATGGACATTTGGGTCCTTGTTGATACGCTTCCGATTGTACCGCAATGTGAATTTCTCAAACATAGTTATTAACTAATTTATATTGTTTATTTCGAAATAGTTGACAGCTTATTTCCATTGACAGCTTATTTTGGTTCTTCAAAGAATGTGCGGAAGATGGTAGAAAAAACCCACTACACGGACGGCTCCGAATTAACTTATAAGGAGAAAAGTCATCTGACCGCATTTTAGACTTATCTTGAGAATTACAATACCTATTATCGAACTCCTCCAAATTATGCTGAAGACGTGCCACTAGTGCACGTGTTGAACCACGGTAACTTCTATGGAGATACCTTGGTAAGATTTTTTAGTATTACAACTTCCGTGCATCTTTTGCATACTTCTAAAACTAGTACATCATTGCTAAGTACAAAGTTATTAGTATGTTTTTCAACAGAAACTCCTGATGGATTGTGTGCCTCATCTGATGTATCAGAATGGTCGCCTTACTATTCTGAACATACTGCCAGGTCAATCTAGGGAGCTCACCTGTGCATATCGGATTTCTAAAACCGGTGAACACATGCTAATCAAAGAATAGAAAAAACTTTTGGACATTCGCAAGGAGGTTCTTGGAAGTAACATTAAGCGAAAGGCAAGAATTGGAGACAGGATAATCTCCATTCTCCATAATGGAGAGTCAGGGGCTATCTTGTTTTTTGCTATTTTACCTTAGAGAATGTAGTAGGTCCTAAGAGAATGTAGTAGGTCCTATGAGGTACAATATCTTTATTATGTGGTACAATGTGTTAGAGTTGATGATGAGGAGTACTTGTGATTACGACTAGTGACCAATTTGCTATGTGATGTCTCATTGATGAAAACGATGATCTTGAGGAGGTGTTATATGACAATGATGTATTATGATGATAAGTTGTTAATGATATGATGATGATATTTATTATATCATTGGGTGAAAGAACCGCGGATTAGTTTCAAGTGGATGGACATCCACTTGAAACTAGTCCATGGTTCTTTCACCCTGTGATGTAATAACTCATTATGATGTAAAAACAATCTCTAAATTCCTGTTGTATGAAAAATTGTGTAAAGGTGTATGAATACAACATGAAATAAAAAGAAATAAATACGAAATAATAGTAGTAGAGCGGGCAGGGAGAAGCGCTACTACTAATTACCAGTAGCGCTCCTCTGGGAAAGCGCTACTACTATGTCGATTTAGGAGTAGCGTGGGTTGAGGCACGCTACTGCTAACCTTTAGCTGTAGCGCTGTACCAGTAGCGCTCAGGCCTGCGCTACTGACAGGCCTAAAACCCTCGCTGCTGCTAGGCTTTTCCCTAGTAGTGTTATGTGGAGTTTGAATTTGAATTTTGTGTTGAAACCAACTCCATTTAAATTGTTGCTAGCTGCATTAGGCCAAATCACATCATATTGCCATGTCATGATCATGCATCATATCGTTGCATTGCACTGATTGTGTTCCCTCTTGTTTGCGGGTGGTTGTCTCGCCTTGGTAGACGTATGTTCCAGCGATGTGTTCGATGACACCGATGAAGAGCTATACTATCTTCAGAAGTGCCAGGCAAGCAAAACCCCCTTGTTCATTCTGATACAATCCTACTCTCTCCCTCCTGCTCTCTTTCACTGCATTAGTACAACATCGATTCAACTGTCACATGCCGCGGTAGTTGAACCCTTTTCCTCTGCATGACCTGTCTTTGCCACAGTAAATAGTTGAAACCCACTAGCATGAGCAGGAGTTGTTTGAGCCATGATGTGCCTACTCATTCATGCCTGTTTGTCATTCCTGCTACTGCTTAGAGTTGAGTCAGGTCTGATTCATTGGGGTTGAATTGGAATGTGGTGAACAAGTCCTACTATTGAGAGCTAAGTGTGTCAACACGATTTGGTAAAGGTAGCGGTGAGAGGCCATGTAGGAGTACATGGTGGGTTGTCTCATCGAAACCGTCCTCAGGAACTAAGTATTGTGTTTGTGATCCAAGATAGTTACTAGCACACATTGGGCTCTGGGCACTCCAAGATATCTCGACTTATTAATCAACCTGATCTCTGTCCAGGAGTTGCAACTAGTTTCTGGTGTTTGTAGGTAGTACTAGTAGTGTACCAAGTGGCACCTGGTACAGGTGGGCTTGGGACAGATTAGGTGCAATGGCACGGTGTACCAAGCGTTGCTCATTTGGTGGGCTTGGGAACCCTGCTCACATCGTTTGGGGCCATGAGCGACACCCCGGCCAGATCTCCTTGCGGATGGAACCCGAATAGGTGATAAACCTGGACTAGAGACTTGCGTGATTAGTCAGGTCATGGACGACACCCTCTACATGCTTCCGCTTGAAGGTTGCTGAGATACATGACATGTACATGGCGGTAAGTGGCAAGAGCGTGTGTGAAGAAGTATACCCCTGTAGGGTTAACATGATCTATTCGAATAGCCGCACCCGCGGTAAAGAACTACTGGGTTGCTTATACAGTTCATAGACAAGTGAAAGTGGATACTCTAAAATGCGCAAGATAAGTGTGAGTGCTATGGATGGCCTTCTCGTAGGGAGACAGGAGCGGATCCATAGTGGTGTATTGATATGGTGAATATGTGGACTCGTGTGCGCAACCTCAAAAGTGTTACCAGCAGTCGTAATACAGGATAGCCACTGAGTCAAAGCTGGCTTGCTGTAGTTAAACTCCACCACCCGTTTGTTGATACTGATGCATATGTAGCTAGTTCTCATGTAAGTCTTGCTGGGTACATTTGTACTTACATTTGCTTAATTTATGTTTTGCATAGAGACTTCAGTCTCACTAGTAATTCCGCGTGGACTTCGACGTTTAGCTTGTTACCTCAGCTACGATCTTGTACCCTTGGGAGGATCTTGTAGATAGTCAGACTTCCCAGCCCTTTTCATTTGTAGTTGTCTGTACTCAGACATGTTATGCTTCCATTTCTTGTATGCTCTGTATGTTGGGTCATGTTACCCCTATTTGTAATAAATGTTATGTGGCTCTTCTGGGCCTTTATCTATATGAGTTGTTCAGTTATGTTGTGATGTCATGTTGTATCTACACATATCATGCATGTTATGCGTATGTGTACCATGTATTGGTATGTGTGGGATCTGACAACCTAGTTGTTTATCCTTGGTAGCCTCTCTTATGGGGAAATGTCTCCTGGTGCTTCCACTGAGCCATGGTAGCTTCCTACTGCTCCGGAACACTTAGCTGGCCGGCATGTGTCCTTCATTCCTGTGTCTGTCCCTTCAGGGAAATGTCACGCGTTGTTCCTTGAAGTCCTTGTAGCTTGCTATGACTTGGGTTCATACGTTGATGATGGACACGTTCGTTGTTGGGTCCTGTATGCATGTCCCTGTAAGTTAGTGCCACTTTGGGTTCACAACTAGTCATGTCGGCCCGGGTTCTCTGTCATATGGATGCTAGTGACACTGTCATATATGTGAGCCAAAATGCACAAACGGTCCTGGGCCAGGTAAGGTGGCACCCGTGGGAATACCGTGTGTGACGCCGCAAAGTGATATGATGTGTTACATGCTAGATCGGTGTTACTTAGGATCGGGGTCCTGATAGCTTTGTTATCAGAGCCTGACTGCCTGTAGGATTACCAAGCCAAACTGGTCAAAGTTGAGTCTAGAAAGTTATATAAGGGAATTGATTGTGGAAGGGAACGTAAGGCTCTTTTTACTCCTTATACCTTATGCCCTTCTGATCCAAGTCATACTATCTTTCCTACAGGGTTAAGGAACTAGGCTTTTTCTTCTTTCTATCAGGATCACGTGTTACTAATCCGTAGACCTATAGGATTGATGAATTCAAGCCTCAGGACAATTTGTACTACTTCTGTATGTTAACAGTTGGTCTCGAAACCTTGATATTGCGATGATTGAGTGGTTATGCCACCATTTTTGCAAGATGTCTCAAATTTTTTTGAGCATTTACAACTGTTATGTTGTGTGAGTCATTCCAGGTATCTAAACAATCTGATGCATTTGCAAAATCCTTTCCCTTTATTTTTGATCTCTTTTTGAGCCAGATTAACCACACTAATTGTTGAGTTGAGGTACTCCATTGCCTCGACACATATATTGGAGCTATTATTATGACCCTAGGTGTCTTAGAGAACCACCTAGTAATCTAGCCATGACTTGTGTTCCCAGTGTGATGATCATGGCCATCATTCTCGAAAGCATCCTGTGTTGCCATTTAGTTAGTAGGCATTCTATTCCTGCGTTCTTGAACCCGAGATTCACCCTACTTACTTCATGTTGATAGTGTTTGCTAGTTACTTTAGGATATTAGTAACCTTTGGATAGTCCTCGATGTCCGTGGTACATCCTTCTTCCAAATACCATGAACTGCTTATGGTAGAAGTTCTTCCTTGAACCAAAAGATCACAACCAGAGTGCTCTTGATGAGTTCTCGGTTCTATGTTGTGACTCTACTAGTTCTACCTTTCTGCATGGGTTATCCGGAAGAAACATGTTGAGCTCATTCGACATACTAATCTATGTGTCCACAACTCAAAAAATCATATGTTCCTTTGAGTTGTTTCTCTTCCGTAGTATTCTGACCTTAGGCCATCTGTTGATAGTCAAGGGTATGTGTTCAATCGTGTTCATCGATGCCTATTATTCTTGTGGTCCATCAAGCCATTCTATCTCGGAATGGCTAGGAGAAACAAACTCCAGTACCTCATCCATTTTTAGGATTGGGTCAAAGCAGTTGTATTCCGCAGATCAAAATGTCACTCCAGCTTTTGTTCTGTTCTACCTTGAAGTGTTGCCCTCTTTATGTCAGGATTGTCATGAGAATTGCACCACCTCTTATGAATTCTTGGCACAGTGATACTACTTGCCATCATTGTTCATTCCTCGGTTTTTGTGTTATTATAACCGGAATGCCGACAAGTGAACTACAATGTGTGAAATCAATACTCCTAGAAACTGTGTTGCTTGGTATTTAAAGGACAATAAATTCATTCTTAGCGTGTTGGTTACTAAATCATCATTTTCTAAGATTTATCGTGCCACCTAGTCCATGTTCACTGGTGTACTCCTCGATCAATGAGTTAGGATTGTGTCAACCCCTTGCCTATTTGATCACATCATCTTGCCCTGAAAAGCAAGATTGTTCTCGAGCTTAATAACGTATCGGTGGTTCATGATTTTCCAAATATCTTCTTGGAACTATTTCCAGGTTGTCACATGACCGCTATGTTGAGCTCGTGATCACGTCGGTTCACTTGTAAACCACCCATTCTCCAAGATTCTGCGTTGGATACCCCGAACCAGTTGGCTAAGCTGAGCAACAACTTGGAGAGTTGGAAGATAAAAGCTTGTCCGACTTAGTTCATTTTAAGGGATATCTTGTATGTCTGTTGAAGAAAGATGGTATTTTCATCGATTGACACTCGTGATCAGTTAATGGACCTATCATCTTATCCAATCTTTGATTTGAGTACGGGCTATCGTCAAATCAAATTAGTACCAACCATATTCATAATGTTGTCTTACTCGTGGTTGATTCCTCGAGTATACACCATTATATCTTATGGGTCTGACCAATGCTATCACCTTGTTCACATAATTGTGAAATTCCACTTATATGGAAACCTGGATGAATTGTTGTTGACCCCATCAGCAACATTTTTATATTCTCCATGATTCGTGTTGAACATCCAGCTAGTGTTGGAAACTTTTATAAGCATTATCTTCATATCCCATTCATGAAGAATATGTTGGATGAAAGAGGTGACTTCCTCTCATTCACGTGCATTTGGTGCAAGTTGCTACCGTGAGTTCGACAAAGATTGTTTTTTTTGCTTCCTCTGGAATCACCCCAAGTCTATAATGCACGTGTGAAGTATACTTTGGTTTGTGAGATTGGCTACCTTCATTCCACATGTATTTCCTAGCACACCAAGCCACTGATTGATTTGTTCAAGGAAAAGGTGTTGATGTGCGAACACTAGTTCATGCACAAGATTTCGATATCCTCAATGATGGTTCCCCACCTAAACTTTGTAGTGTTTTATTATAAGACTACTATGTAGTCATGCTTGTCTAGGACAGCGTGTTCACATGTGTGTAACAGAACCAGCTCATGTTTTGGAGCTTACTACCATGGTTCGTTTCCCAAGAATCTCGTAACGTTATCTCATTGATTTGTCTTGCAACTCTTGTTTTCAGACATGTTGAGTCTGAAGTATCATGTTTCTAACCAGATTTGAATCTCAGGCAGATATGATGGTTTAAACATTCCCAAGCATTTTGTTCCCAGCTTGCACCGCCATTGTGCCAATTTCCCATGGGCTACCCTTCTCAGCAGTTGTTGTCCGGGATCATCTTCAAAGGAGGTCCTACCATGGGTCCCACCCATTTCCGATGATAAGAAAAAACCATCCATTGTGTTGTCCTCAACAAGGTAGTCCACATCATCCATCCTAATCTGAGTATGTCATTCTTTCAGACTCCTTCAAATGATCGATTGTGATTTGCCTTAGGCTGGCATAAAGAGTTTCAATGATATAAATACCAAAAGTATTTCTTTTTGCCACTTAAGGGAATAATTCTATGAGTCACCTCCTCGAAAGTGCCCTATTATGGAATCATGGCAATGTATCTCCTCGCTACAATGAAACTCATTCACCATCTTTTTAAGCGTGGAATTGTTGCCTACCAAATTTAACCTTCGTCATCCGTTCCTGCCATCACCCTAATGTGTGTTTTGTGTCTCAACTCGAGAGATGTTACTATGTCTCATTCTGTGATTTGATCGTGAGTTGCTTGATCTTCGAGAAGATCGACTCTTCAGTGTTTCCCTTTCTACTCATTGTCATGTTGGATGAAGATCTCGAAAGCAAAGACGTCAAAATCAATTTCAAGCAATGAATCAACATCTTCAAGAAGGACAGTTGGATCATGAAGATTGCGTTAGCTTTGTGCCCCCTCTATATTCTTACCTCACGTCTTGAATCTCAGGATGAGATTCTTGTTTAGTGGGGGTGAGTTGTCACATCCCTAGCTTACCTTGCACTAGGACTAGCTTGGTTGTTGCATCATTATTAAATTGAAGAAACTTGAATCAAGGAATATTCAAAGCCTCAAAAACAATTTTAATAAAGGGCAAAGAACCCTAAAATCTTATTCAATGAACCCAAAATGCCTTCATCAATGTTTTATAATTTTGGCAAGGCTTTGAGACCAAACCAAAAATAGTGAACATTTTTGTGGAATATTTTGGGCACTGAATTTAAATCACTATTCTATTTGAATTTGGAAATATACTCAAATATATATGGTATATATTTCCAAATGCCTCTGATATATTTTGTGTGCTTTTGGGAAAGTCCATGAAGCAACATAAAAATGGTTAGAGAATATTTGGCATTGTTTTGAATTCATTTGAATTTGCAAAACAGTGGCAAGTGTTAAAGAAAACAGAAAACAGAAAAATAAAAAAGGAGAGAAGACTCACCTAAGGCCTAGTACTATACTTACCTGGCCCAGCTAGTGCAACCCAGCCCAGCCAGCGCAGCGCCTTCTTCAACCTTTTGTCAGAGCGCGTAGCCGAGTGCATAGCCGAGCTAGGTGAGGCAGTTGCGTGGAGAGCGCATAGCCAAGCCTGGCCACCTCCTGCTTGCCCCCTCCTCCCATGGACATCTCTGGGCGATGCCACGGACCCCCTGGAGCCCCTCCCACTCTCCTCCGTCCTCACCCTCTCCTTGGTCTCTCTCCCTCGCTCTCCCCCTCACGCACACGAGAGCTCAGGCGCTCGCGACGCCGCCACCATGCATGCCTCACCTTTCACCATGTCAAAAGAGAAGCACAGTGACGTCCTCTTCGTCCCCATCAACGGACTCAACCCCAACTGCATTGCATCGCCTGAATCAGCATCTTCTTCAACCTCGGTACTCATCGCTGCCGGTCGTCGATTCGCGTCATCGAGGACGCCCCCGAGCCCACTGACCTTCCCTTACGACGTGATGTGAGGTTTCTTTCGTTTCCCCTCTGTTTTCTGCGTCGTTGCCGCCCTCTAGCTAGCCTCCTCCCTTTGCCGGAGCTCGCCGTCGCCATGCCGCATTGCCTCGCTGTCGAAGCCCGTGCAGGTCAAAGCAGAGCTCAAACCCGAGCTCTTGGAGCTCCCAAGGTGCCACCGAGGCCTGAGCTCGCTACCCCGCACCCTGTAGCGTGTTGCGGTCGCATCCATGCTGCTGCCGCTGCTCGAGTCCACTGCCTGCTCGCATCCGGCCACCCACGGCCTCCCATGAGCCCCCTAGATGCACACGAGCCAAAGCCGCCTCCTAGTGCCGTCGGCTGGTTATCCCATGGCCTCCCGAGCGGACGCCACAACATTCCAAGGTTGTCGCCACCCAAACTCCAGCGGGCTGACGTGGCCACCTAGTTAGGGGCTAATCACGCGATTAGTTAACCCCTATAGAGACTAACAGTGGGTCCCACGAAATCGGTTTACTAGTTAACTAATCAGGCTAATTGGCAAACCAGCGGACCCACGCGTCAGTTTGACGATGCTGACGTGGCTATTGTCTAGGCCCATTCTGATACAATCCCACTCTCTCGCTCCTGCTCTCTTTTACTGCATTAGGACAACAATGATTCAACTGTTACATGTTGCGGTAGTTGAACTCCTTTCCTCTGCATGACCTGTCTTTGCCACTGTAAATAGTTGAAACCCACTAGCATGAGTAGGAGTTGTTTGAGCCATGATGTGCCTACTCATTCATGCTTGTTTGTCATGCCTGCTACTGCTTAGAGTTGAGTTAGTTCTGATTCGTCGGTGATGAATTGGAATGTGGCAAACATGTCCTACTGTTGAGAGCTAAGTGTGTGAAGACGATTTGGTAAAGGTAGTGATGAGAGGCCATGTAGGAGTACGTGGTGGGTTGTCTCATTGAAACCGTCCTCAGGAACTAAGTTATGTGTTTGTGATCCAAGACAGTTACTACCACACATTGGGCTCCGGGCACTCCAAGCTCTCTCAACTTATTAATCAACCTGATCTCTGTCCAGGAGTTGCAACTAGTTCCTGGTGTTTGTAGGTAGTGTTAGTAGTCTACCAAGTGGCACCCGGTACAGGTGGGCTTGGGAAAAACTAGGTGCAGTGGCACGGTGTACCAATTGTCGCCCGTTTGGTGGGCTCGGAAACCCTATTCACATCGTTTGGGGCCGTGAGCGACACCCCGGACGGATCTCCTTGCGGATGGAACCCGAATAGGCGATAAACCTGGACACCCTCGCCAGGCTTCTGCTTGAAAGCTGCCAAGATACATGACGTGTATATGGTGGTAAGTGGCGAGAGCTTGTGTGAAGAAATACACCCCTGCAGGGTTAACATGATCTATTTGAATAGCCGCATCCATGGTAAAGGACTACTGGGTTGCTTATATAGTTCATAGACAAGTGAAAGTGGATACCCTAAAATGCGCAAGATAAGCATGAGTACTATGGATGGCCTTCTCGCAGGGAGACGGGAGCGGATCCATAGTGGTGTATTGATACGGTGAATATGTGGACTCGTGTGCGCCACCTCAAAAGAGTTACCAGCAGTCGTCATACAGGATAGCCATTAAGTCAAAGCTAGCTTGCTGCAGTTAAAATCCACCACCCCTTTGTTGATGCTGATGCATATGTAGCTAGTTCTGATGTAAGTCTTGCTAGGTACATTTGTACTCACGTTTGCTTAGTTTATGTGACACCCCGAGACCGACACTCCAGAAGACTTCCAGCTATTCCAAGTTTCGTCATGTGATTTATTTGTTTGATGCATTCATCATTGCATCATTTGCATGGCATCATGTCATCTTGCACCCCTTTTTAAAAAACTTAGCTAAATAAATTGCATGGATCTTTGATCCATTTAAATCGAGGGAATTCACATGGTGATTTGTCTTTAAAACATATTCAAAGTCTCCTACTATATTTATGGAGCTATAATAAATATACCATTATTTGGAATAGATCATTTCTTTTTTTGATGGTCTCTTTTCGGCGGAGTCCGGGAAGTGAACACGGTTTGGGTTATGTTTGAACGTAAGTAGTTTCAGGATCACTTCTTGATCACTTCTAGCTTCTCGCCCGTTCCGTTTGCTTCTCTTCTCGCTCTTGTTTGCTATGTTAGCCACCATATATGCTTAGACGCTGCTGCAACCTCACCACTTATCCATTCTTTTACCCATTAAGCTTTGCTAGTCTTGATACCCATGGTAATGGGATTGCTGAGTCCTCGTGGCTCACAGATTACTACAACAACAGTTGCAGGTGCAGATTATGTGATGATCATGACGCGAGAGCGATGTTTACTTGTTTTGGAGATCTTCTCCTGCTTCTTCGATCAGGGGATAGGTTCCAGGTCGGCAGCCTGGGCTAGCAGGGTGGATGTCGTTTGAGTTTCTGTTTGTGTTTCATCCGTAGTCGGATGATGCTCTTGTGTATGTTTTTGTTGTATTCGTGTGGCATTTTATGCCTCTTGTATGTATCGCCAACTATTATGTAATGGTACGATGTAGTGATATCCACCTTCTAAAAGCATCTCCAATATGCGCTTCTATCCTTGATGGGACCTTCGAGTTCCTTTAGGATAGGGTCGCATATTGGGCGTGACCAAGTTGGTATCGAGCCTCGACCGACCATAGGAGCCCCCTTGATTGTTGGCCGTTGTTGAGTCTAGAAGAAAACTATTTTGAGTCTTAGGATTATATATATCGGAGAGTAGGATTATTTTTACTCCTCAGCCCCCTTCGTCGCTCTGGTGAGGACTCTAGACGTAGATGTTTTGTCTTTCCTCTCATCAATTTTTCACAATTTTTTTAGGATCACGCGGGTATTTTGGGATCGCTCCAATATTCTTGTGACGAGAACATTGTTCTTGGTGCCTCCTCACATTTAGGGGTTGTGGCAGTGTCCCGGGGAGTTTTTTTGATAGAAAGTGTCCTGGGGAGTTGAGCTCCGAGGTGTTGTCATCACAATTTTATCGTTGCAGTTCTGGAATACCTGAGTTTTGCCGACATCGAAAATCTCTTTTAAGCAGTTGTTGGTGAGATAACCTCGACGCCACCCAGTACTGGGGAGTTTGGGAGTATTGCCATAGCTCGTATAACGGATGCTTTTCGAAGGTTGAGGTACACGATTTTCGGAGTTTTCTTGGTTATGTGTTGACGGATGGATACAATTGGATGTAGGGATTCTTAGTTTGGGTGAGATATATTGCTTCCCCTGTATCCCCAACACCAGATAGCATAACCAGAAAGTTTCGGGAGTTTATAGGTGGGAATTGAAGTAGCTCCTAGAATATCTTTCCGACAGATGCCTGATATGGGATTGGGTAATCTCTATCATATGTATTTGTTTCGGCTTATTTCTGCAAGCCAATCCTTTGTTTTGTTTTGAGTTGTGGTATTTGAGTTGCTTCAATGTCAAGTGTTGATTCCATACCCTTCAAGCGGTGTTCTCATATTTCTATGGGAGTATTAATCCTTTCGATCATCGAGATTGTCATGTCAATTCTTTCCAACCGGTTTGCTTCTCTTCAAGTGGATCCGATCATTTCAACATTTGTGAGGTCAATTCTAAGTTTTCTCAACGGTATGCGTTTCATCCGTCCCCAAGTTGCCTTTGTTTTCCCACCCTCCTACCCTTTTTCTTCAAGGACTCAGATTTCTTAATCATGTATCCTTTTATTTGTGGGAAGTCTCTTCATTCTTTTCTTTCAATGTTCTTATGCGGTGATTTCCCATGAAGATGCTCAACAGTTTCAAGTTCATCATCCTTCATTGTTGTTTCTTCTCCGGTGGATCCAATTCAAGCTTTCGATTTTCATCATATTCCTTTCCTCGCTTCTAATGCTTTCTCATGCCGATGCACCTCTTAATCATTCAGTTCTTCCTATTCATTTGTTCTGGAGTGCTGAAGATATCTCACAGGACTTGTGTTTCCATTCTAAATCCGTTCAAGATATTTCGAGGTTGTTATCTCATTCAAGCCATTTAATTCAACCGGTGCAACCTCTCTTTAAAATTGTTCAATGGTGTTTTTCTTTTGAGTGGGCCCTAACCCACATGTATTTTCCCAGGATCTTACCTGACTCTTCTAATTTATCCGGAGCGATTCCCAAAGACTTTCGAAGTTTGACGTAAGAATGAATTTTCATCAGTCATATTCCTTCTCCAAGATTGCTTTCAAAATATTTTCATCGTTGGTTCATCATTTCTGTTCTTCTTTGTTCCGGAGTGTCTCAACAATTGGGTGGTGTTTCTCCTCGTCATTCTCGAATTTTGAAGACCGAAGAAGAGTTCCTCTTAAATCCTTACCCGTTCTTCCAAAGATGCGTAGTTCAAGTTTGACTCCATCCTCTCATAATTGTTTTTGATTGTGGGAATTCTTTTCACCCATCCGGAGCATTTCATGAGTTATTTCCATTTCCTTCCTCTGAAGGCCATCATGTCATAATTCTTCATTCTCAGCGTGTAACTATCGTTCTCCAAATCTTACCGGTGAATCGTTCAAATATCCTCTAATCAGTTAATGTTCTCTTCGTTCTCATGTATCTAAATCCCTTCAAGTATCTTCATTCGTTTTCAAATTCTTTCCGGTGAATTGTGCCCTTGCTACTCTCTTTTCCAATTTTTACAGTGGTTCGTTCAAGATTTCACTTCCTTCGTTATCATATTAATTCATTCGTTGTTTCCAAATTCCACCGGTGGTTCCATCAATACCTTCACAAGTTTGCACTATATCTCTCTTAATCCTTTCTACGGGAATAAGTAGTATGCCAAATCCATTGCTTGTCATCAATTTAATTTGATGAAGGATATGCATACAATAAATCTTATTCTTATTTCCTCGAGGTGATTCAATTCTTTTCTTCCGGAGATTGTTCATGATGAAGTAATTCTCGGTTCTAGTGTTCATCTTTTCTTTCCAGAGTTCCAAGTTCTCTCAGTTATATCATCGCGAAGCTCCACCTAAATCATTGCAAGGCTTCACCTTGTGTTTTCAACTTCTCTTTCTTTCTATCATCCTTTTATTACTGGAGTTCTTCATGGAGGCTCTACATGGTGGTTCATCAAGGATTTAGTTAATTCTCGAAGTGTTCTTCATGATTCTTGTTTGAGTTCAAGCATCCTTCAAAGTGCATTCCGAAGTGCAATTCCTTCTATCTTATCTTTTGAGATGGTGTTATGTCATCCTCGACAATTTCTCTTCATTGCTCTCAAGCAAGCAATTGTTTCCTTTAGTGGCCGGTTGTCCCCTCATAATTTTGAGATGTGTTCCATAAGCCCATAACAAGATTGTTCTTTTCGTTCTTCATTTTCAAACAACTCCGTTCAACCCTTCTTCGTAAGGATACTCTTTCAATTTTAATTGGGGGAGTTTTCATGCTCGTCTCCGTTCATTTCATTCCATTCTTTCATTTCTCCCGGAGGCGTTGTGTTGATCCTTTTGTCAAGGATTGCCCAATCTTGTCAAATGCATGTTGATTCCTTCCATTCAACCGGAGTTATTTCATCTTATCAAGCCTTGCCTCTCTTTTCAACCAGAGTGCCGCAAATTCTTCCTTTCTCATCTTGTTTTAACCGGAGTGGCTTCGAATTCTATCTTGTCTATTAAACTCTTGATTCATGTCTTTGCAACCTTCAAGTTATCATAATATTCATTGTTCATCTTTTCTAACAGATTGTTTGCAATCTCGTTTATCTCCATTGTATTCTTTCTTTCAATTTGTCCAACCTCTTGTGGTTTCACTCGTTTGTCGAAGAAGCAACTTAGTTTTACGTCTTTGTTTTCCGCTTCTCTCCGGTGCCATCCCTAGGATCTCGGGTCGAGATCCTCTGTTAGTGTGGGAGAGTTGTGACGCCCCGAGAGACCGACGCTCCAGAAGACTTCCAGCTATTCCGAGTTTCGTCATGTGATTTATTTGTTTGATGCATTCATCATTGCATCATTTGCATTGCATCATGTCATCTTGCACCCCTTTTTAAAAAACTTAGCTAAATAAATTGCATGGATCTTTGATCCATTTAAATCGAGGGAATTCACATGGTGATTTCTCTTTAAAACATATTCAAAGTCTCCTACTATATTTAGGGAGCTATAATAAATATTCCATTATTTGGAATAGATCATAACACACTTGCAAATAAATATTCCATGCGTTTGTTATCTCAATTCTTGCTCTCCAACCTTGCCCATAAATTCTTTCATCACTTTCCGGAGCTCCACCAAAAATCTAAACATTTTGGACACTCCTAAAACCTCGTCCTAGTTCAAACCATTTGAATTAAATTCAAATGAGTTTGGTTTTAAATCTTGCATTCGTGCCAACTTCTATTTTCTTGGATGAAGCTCATTTTTGCGAGTCCGGGAAAATTATCCGCGTGTCCAACTTCTTCCCGTAACCTCCCTTTCTTTTCTTTCTTATCTCTGTTTTTTTTTCTTTAGAGTGAGAGGGAGAAGAGAGCCCAGCTGCCAGGCCGGCCTGCTTCCCCTCAGCCATTTGGCCCAAGGCCCAGCCGGCCACTGCCTATCTAACCCTAGCCTCATCCCAATCGATCCCCTCTCCCCCTTGTCCTCCTCCCAGCGCCGCCAAATCTCCTCGCTCGGTCCCCATCTCCCCTCGATCTCCTCCCGCGCCGCCTCTGCTCCTGCTTCTCCTCGTCGCCACCAACCCGCCTCGACCTCGCTGCCGGCAGCACCTCTGGCCGACGCCGCACCCGGACCTCCCACGCGCCTCGCCTTCGACCTCGGCTTCCATGTTCCATGGCCACGAGTGCCACCCGCAGCAGTTTCAGGCCGTCCCCGTAGCCGAGTCCCTCACCGCCCCGGTTGCTTCTCCAAGTCCTGCCAGCGCCATGGCCTCTGCTTCCCCTGCGTGCCGAAGCTCGCACCAAGGCCAGTGCCCAGCCTCTGTTTCGTCTCGATCGTGTCCTGCTAACGCTGCTTCTTCTAGCGCGTCGCCGTCCCTCTGCTGCCTCGCCGGACCTGCTCCGTCCTCCGCCATCTCCCTCCCCTTCGGCCTTTGTTGTCGTACCTCCACAGTTCGCGGTTGCCCTCTGCCTGAACTCAGAAAATCGGCTATTTGCCACTTCCAACATGGGGCTTCTCAAAATTGCCACTTTTAAGATTGGCTTCGTAAAAATGCCACTTAGTTGCCGTCCACCTTGATTACCATGCCATTTTTCCCTTATCTTGCTTTTGTTTTTCTTTTCTCCATCTCTTGGCACCTAAAAGGACCAAACTACCCTGAATCTTTCAATCATATCGATCGTCGCAGATGGTAGAGTCGATCGGATTGCTGCGAGTACTCATCCTTGTCGTTCTGGTTGCTGGCGGCGTAGCTTCGTTGATGCATCTGTGAGCCATCGGCTCGACACCCTAGCTTTCCCACGGCTGCACGAACAACCGCATCTCTCTGGTGCTCGCCGCCCGAGCTTGCCCACGCATGCGCGAGCAACCGAAGCTCGCCCATGTCTGCACGCGCCCGCGTGGTGGCCCTCGTTTAGATGATGCCTGCACCAGCAAACGCAGCTCCTCGCAACCATTCGCCGACATCTGCAAGCGCGTCGGCGCAGCTCTGGTTTATGCCTGCGCGAGCCACCTCTACTCGTCTCGGGTGTTCGTGCCCGTCTACATGCGCTAGCGCAACTTGCCCTCGTCTCGCTGATGCCTATCACGAGCCACGCGGCTTGCGGCGGAGCTCTCCACGCTTTGTGCCGCCGTCGCAGCTGCCCTCGCAGAAGGATTGTGTTTCATGTCGACACCGCTGGACAGGCAATGGGCAGCGTGAGCAACAAGGAGATCAGCGGCGGCGCGCGGCGTTCAGCGAGATGAGTGTGGCGCTGGCCATGGGCGCAAGGAATCCGAGCAATGGGGATTGGTCAAGCACTGCAGGATTCTTGGCGGTCGGCACACTCTCGTCGGGCCTCAAGTGCTAATCGGATGCCCAAATGCGTGTAGATAGCATTAGGGGCAGGTTGGTCTTTTCTGGTGCTTATAAATAGGAAAAGAAAAGATAAATCACTAAAAAGAGGGAAATGGCATGATGATCAAGGCGCACACGAGCTAGGTGGCATTTTTACGAAGCCAATCTTGAAAGTGGTAACTTTGAGAAGCCCCATATTGAAAGTGGCAAATAGCCGATTTTCTCGCCTGAACTCGAGCCCTGCCCGATGCTACATGGAAAACCACCTCGCATGCCTCCTCCTGTCGGCCCTCTCTGCTTGCTGCCGATCTGCCATCTCCGGCCACCTGCTGGGCTCCACCTCTTGGCCTGAGCTACATCAGTCGCTGCCTTTTCCCGTTGATGTGAAGACTGCAGCTGCAACACCCGTGGATGCCAAGTTCCTCTACGTCCTGTGTATGACTAAGGGGATTCGCCAAGTACATCGGACGCGCCAAGTTTGACTACAGGGACCGCCAAGTTCCCTCTACCGACGACTCGAACATCTACGAAAACGTGTACCACTACCGTCGACCCAAACATCTACGAACCCTGTACGACTACCGTCAACGTGGATCCGACAAGATCCGTGTACAAATACTTCCACTACAACTGTCACGAGAACGTCTACTTCCCCTACACCGCATCAAACTCGATCCGCCCCGAAAATGCATGCTTCGAAGGTATAACCCTGAAACGATCACCCGTGGACCGAATGCATGTGTTTTGTATGAGATGTTCATGTTCAAACCGTGTCCGAGTTATCATTGCATGTTCCTCCTCGGTTGCCATGCCGTCGACACGTGGGAACCCGGTATCCGGGATCACCCCACCATATTTTGCATGTTCCGCACATCCACATCTTCGTTTGCACCGGTCGGTCAACGAGTTATCGGAACCGGAATGTTGCCGTGGCACCATTTCTGTTGTCATTGCCGTGGCACCCCTTTGGTTCTTCCATGGTGACCAAATGCTTCATAACTTCCTGATGTCAACATTTTCATAAAATTTGCAAAAAACTTGCATATGTCATCCGCATCATGATAACAACATTTAAAATGTTTAAAATTGTTGTTTGCATTAAATTCAAAATATGCATATGAGGATTTTTCCGAAATTGTTGTTCGTTGTTCCAGCCTAATTTAAACTTGCCTAGATAGGTAGTTTTCATATGTTTCACCTCTTGCCATGTTAACCAACATTTAATATTGATATGTACCTAAACGAGAGTGAACTAAATACTTGCATGTGGTGTTTCGTCAATATGCAACTTGTTGCATATCGAGCTCCACTTAACTTGTAGTTTTGTTTGTTGCACTTTGCCATGCCATGCCTCTTTAAACCGGACATGCATCATACTTGTTTGTGCATCACGCCATGCTTATGCTTGTTGGTTTACCGTGTGTTTGCTTCTTTTCGGTTGTGCGCCTTTCATTAGTTCCTGTTTCGTTGCGATCGTGAGGATTCGTTTGTCTACGCTTGGTTCGTCTTCGCTCGTTCGTCTTCTTCATGGACTCGTTCTTCTTCCTAGCGGGATTTCAGGCAAGATAACAGTCACCCTGGATCTCACTACTATCATTGCTATGCTAGTTGCTTCGTTCTATCGCTATGCTGCGCTACCTATCACTTGTTCATCAAGCCTCCCAAATTGCCATGTCAGCCTCTAACCTTTTACACCCTTCCTAGCAAACCGTTGCTTGGCTACGTTACCGCTTTGCTCAGCCCCTCTTATTGCGTTGTTAGTTGCAGGTGAAGTTCAAGATTGCTCCATGTTGGACAGGATTATGTTGGGATATCACAATATCTCTTATTTAATTAATGCATCTATATACTTGGTAAAGGGTCGGCCTTATGCCTGGTGTTTTGTTCCACTCTTGCCTCCCTAGTTTCCGTCATACCAGTGTTATGTTCCTAGTTTTTTTAATCCTTATGCGGTTGGGTGATTAATGGGACCCCCTTGACAGTTCGCTTTGAATAAAACTCCTCCAGCAAGGCCCAACCTTGGTTTTACCATTTGCCTACCTAAGCCTTTTTCCCTTGGGTTTCCGGAGCCCGAGGGTCATCTTTATTTTAACCCCCAGGCCAGTGCTCCTTCGAGTGCTGGCCCAACCGGGCAATGTCCAGCGCCCCTGGGCAACCAGGGTCTATGCCAACCCGACGTCTTGTATGCTCTGTATGTTGGGTCATGTGACCCCTGTTTGTAATAAATGCTATGTGGCTCTTCTAGGCCTTTAACTATATGAGTTGTCCAGTTATGTTGTGATGCCATGTTGTATCTACACATATCGTGCATGTTATGCGTACGTGTACCGTATATTGATATGTGTGGGATCTGACAACCTAGTTGTTTATCCTTGGTAGCCTCTCTTATGGGGAAATGTCTCCTAGTGCTTCCACTGAGCCATGGTAGCTTGCTACTTCTCCGGAACACTTAGGCTCGCAGACATGTGTCCTTGTTCGTTCCTGTGTTTGTCCATTCGGGGAAATGTCACGGGTTGTTCCTTTAAGTCCTTGTAGCTTGCTACGACTTGGGTTCATATGTTGATGATCGACACGTTCATTGCTGGGTCATGTATGCCTGTCCCTGTAAGTTAGTGCCACTTTGGGTTCACGACTAGTCATACCGGCCCGGGTTCTCTGTCATATGGATTCTAGCGACACTATCATATATGTCAGCCAAAATGCACAAACGGTCCCGGGCCAGGTAAGGTGGCACCCGTGGGAATACCGTGCGTGAGGCCGCAAATGATATGATGTGTTACATGCTAGATTGGTGTGACTTAGGATCGGGTTCTTGACACACCCACACAAGAACAAACCTCCTGAGGTTGTTCTTCCTCTGTACCAGTTCATACTCAGCCCCTCGCGAGGCTAATCCACCCCAAAGTAGAAGTAGGGTCTTACACCGCAAGGTGGCCCGAACCTCGGTAAACTGCCATGTCTCTTTCCTTTCCTGTTAATCGAGCTAGGCTGTGAGAACGACGAATTGGTTTGCTGGAGAGGTTGAGTTCTTCGCACATGCCCCAGAGTTCAAACCTTTCTTGGGTCCACGAAGCCCAGAATACGACATTTGGCGCGCTTGGTAGGGGCGTGTCGAAGCCTCTCCTCTTTCTGTCGCTTCGCCGTCGTCCCGCCGTTCTCATGGCCGATGATGACCCACAAGTATAGGGGATCTATCGTACTCCTTTTGATAAGTAAGAGTGTCAAACCCAACGAGGAGCAGAAGGAAATGACAAGCGGTTTTCAGTAAGGTATTCTCTGCAAGCACTGAAATTGTAGGTAACAGATAGTTTTGTGATAAGATAATTTGTAACGGGTAACAAGCAATGAAAGTAAATAAGGTGCAGCAAGGTGTCCTAATCCTTTTTGTAGCAAAGGACAAGCCTGGACAAATTCTTATAATGAGAAAAGCGCTCTCAAGGACACATGGGAATTATCGTCAAGCTAGTTTTCATCACGCTCATATGACTCGCGTTTGCTACTTTGATAATTTGATATGTGGGTGGACCGGTGCTTGGGTGTTGCCCTTTCTTGGACAAGCATCCCACTTATGATTAACCCCTATTGCAAGCATCCGCAACTACAAAAGAAGTATTAAGGTAAACCTAACCATAGCATGAAACTAGTGGATCCAAATCAGCCCCTTACGAAGCAACGCATAAACTAGGGTTTAAGCTTCTGTCACTCTAGCAACCCATCATCTACTTGTTACTTCCCAATGCCTTCCTCTAGGCCCAAAAATGGTTAAGTGTCATGTAGTCGATGTTCACATAACACCACTAGAGGAGAGACAACATACATCTCATCGAAATATCGAACGAATACCAAATTCACATGACTACTAATAGCAAGACGTCAGCCATGTCCTCAGGAACAAACGTAACTACTCACAAAGCATATTCATGTTCATAATCAGAGGGGTATTAATATGCATCAAGGATCTGAACAAATGATCTTCCACCGGATAAACCAACTAGCATCAACTAGAAGGAGTAATCAACACTACTAGCAACCCACAGGTACCAATCTGAGGTTTGGATACAAAGATTGGATACAAGAGATGAACTAGGGTTTGAGAGGAGATGGTGCTTGTGAAGATGTTGATGGAGATTGACCCCCTCTCGATGAGAGGATCGTTGGTGATGACGATGGTGATGATTTCCCCTTCCCGGAGGGAAGTTTCCCCGGCAGAACAGCTCCGCTGGAGCCCTAGATTGGTTCCACCAATGTTCCGCCTCGTGGTGGCGGAGTTTCATCCCGTAAGCTTGCTTATTATTTTTTCCAAGGTAAAAGACTTCATATAGCAGAAGATGGGCACCGGAGGGCCACCAGGGGGCCCACGAGGCAGGGGGGCGCGCCCAGTTGGGGTGGGTGCGCCCCCACCCTCGTGGCCAGGGTGTGGGACCCTCTGGTACTTCTTTCGCTCAATAATTCTTATTAATTCCAAAAATGACATTATTGGAGTTTCAGGACTTTTGGAGTTGTGCAGAATAGGTTTCCAATATTTGCTCCTTTTCCATCCCAGAATCTCAGCTGTCGTCATTCTCCCTCTTCATGTTAAACCTTGTAAAATAAGAGAGAATAGCCATAAGTATTGTGACATAACGTGTAATAACAGACCATAATGCAATAAATATTGATATAAAAGCATGATGCAAAATGGACGTGTCAGTCGATGCTCATTGAGTTCGTGCTGAGCGCCAGGCAGCCCACGTCGCCCGCATTGCTCAGACAGCGCCTGCGAGCGATGGAGGCCCTCACCGCTCCCCGTCACCTGCGGCTAACGCTGCTACTGGCCCCATGGTCCACGAGTAGCAGAATTCGTTGCTACCGCCTTCCGTGCGGGCGCGACAGTCGCACCGCCACTCCGTCGCTGACTCCGGCCGCTGCTTCATCTTCCCACACTCGTCATGGGCCTGTGAACATGGAGGCTGTGTTGCTCATGGCGCGCGAGCTTCTGTAGTATCGTCCAGCCAACGACCTCTACGAGGACTCGCTGGACCGCATCGCTGAGCTCTTCAGTGCCGCTGGAGAGGCTCCTACGGCGTCTCGCTCGCTGCCTCCTCCACCGCCTCAGGCAGGAGACGTGGACCATGGTGCGCCTCCTCCTCCTCTCCGTCGTGATGTCATCCCCAAGCCAAGGCGTGAGGCCCCCAGTGCGACCTGCTGCGCAGGGCACCGGCACGCGATGAAGAAAGCTGCCAGGTGGTGTAGCGGCGTCAAGGAGAGGCGTGCGCGCTCCCAACACCGCCACATCAAGACCGTGTGCCACTCGAGACGGTGACACGCGGGCGCCAAGACCAGGCTCCCCCTCTACGGCAGGCTCCCATGAGCATGGCAGGTTGCCGAGCGTTCACTCCGAAGTTGTACCGCATCGTCTGGCCCGGCAAGTTCAAGCCAGGTTTGCCTCCACACTACGACGGCACACCTGGCCTGCTGAGTTCCTCCAGCTCTACGAGCTAAGCATCGAGGCAGCAAACACTGATGAGAAGGTCATAGTGAATTGGTTTCCCATGGCTCTCAAGGATGGCGCACGCTCGTGGCTCCTGAACCTCCCAGTGGGGTCGATCTCCTCCTGGGATGAGCTGCGTGAGCGCGTCATCGCCAACTTCCAGGGCACTCGTGACCACGCCCCTGCTGCAAGCGAACTGCGGCGCATCAAGCAGCAGCCAGAGGAGACCTTGCGCAAGTACATCCAGCGCTTCACCAACGTTCGCCTCAAGATCCCTAAGGTGTCGGACGAGGCCATCATTTTAGCATTCACTGATGGCGTCCGAGATGTCAAGATAAAGGAAGAGCTCGCCATACACGAGGACCTGTGCTCGGCTCTGGAGATGTTCAAGATGGAAACCAGGTGCACGAGGGCATAGGAAGGTCGCCTATCCCTCCTTGAGCTCCCGTAGGCCGACCTAAAGACAAGAAGGCCAAGGCCAAGGACGTGAAGTGCAAGGGCCCGGCTGTACTCGCGGCCGAGCCCGAGGTGAAGCGCGGCTGCGACCACCCCGAGTCCTCCAAGGGCAGCCGCCCGTTCTGCATTTTCCACAACATCCACAACCACAACACTAACAACTGCCAAGAGCTCAGTGCCATCCGAGAAGGGCTCCTTGGCTGTCGCCCTGAGCGCAATGACCGTGGCTATGGCCGTGGAGGAGTGATACGTCTCCAACGTATCTATAATTTTTGTTTGTTCCATGCAATTATATTATCCATCTTAGATGTTTTATATGCATTTATATGCTATTTGATATGATTTTTGGGACTAACCTATTAACCTAGAGCCCAATGCCAGTTTCTGTTTTCCCTTGTTTTTGAGTTCTATAGAAAAGGAATACCAAATGGAGTCCAATTGACGTGCCAATTTTTGATGATTTTTGTGGACCACAAGAAGCCCCCAGAGTAAAAGAGTTGGGCAAGAAGAGTCCCGAGCCATCCACGAGGGTGGAGGGGGCGCCCTACCCCCTGGGCGCACCCCCTACCTCGTTGTTGGAGTAAATGACCACGGGTAGCCTAGCCGACTCCCCTTGGCTCTCCAAAAAATAACAGGACGATCGAGCCTTCAAGCACCCAAGACATGGGGCCGCCTTCCCCCGGCCGTCTATCCTACAAGCCAACTATCAGAAGGCGGCCCGGCCCTAAAACCCTCATGAAGAAAGCCACGAGAGGGCCGACTCCAAGAAGCCGGCCCCCGACAGGCGACCAAGATCATGCCCTCAAAGTGTGCACCCACATAACGGAGATGGGACGGGGCGTGGCAATAGTGAAGCCTGCCACCCCCGAATCCCAAAGCACGCATGGCCATAGTACGCCGTACGGGGCAGCCACGACCCGTCTGGCGGGGCACTGTTGCCACGCTGACCATGACGCCACCCACGATAGGCTGTCAGTACGGCCCGCAGGCGGCGGGCCCCTTCGGTCAGAGAGACACCCGAAGGCGGCCACCCTTCCCCTAGTCGGCCTAGGACGTAGCCGGTTCTCACCATCCGGCTCGCTCCCTCCCTCGAAGTATGCACACCATTAAGGAGACAAGACGAGGTAAGGCTATAGTGAGAGCCCGCCATGCTTACCTCGACAAAGCCCTCGTCATCAAGAGTGAGGCAACAGTAACCAGCCCCCGACAAGACCCCCAAGCGATGGGACCTACCTGTCGACCAGGAGGCCGTGCAGCCGGCGGGACCCACCAGTCGGCGGGCTCCAGCAGTCGGCGGAGAAGCCGTGACGTGAACTGCTTGCGGCTAGGTCCCATGCCCAGTCGGATTACCATTGTACCCACAGGGGTAGGCCCTCTAAACCCCAGGCACCCATGCAAAGGGTTAGACTCTGGTAGTTTTAGACACAACATTGAGGGGAGAAGAGAGCTAGCCCTGCCCTTCTTCTTCCTCTCGCCAAACAGCTCAAGGAGCCTCTTGTAGCCAGTAGTTGATCTAGTGATCATGCGGAGACCCCGCAGAGCAGGACTAGGGGTGTTATCTCCATGGAGAGCCCCGAACCTGGGTAAGATTTGCCGGCGTGCATGTCTTCGCCTCATCCCGTTTCCAGGCACCGGCAACGTCTTACTGGCTCCCACAATGATAAGCCACCCATTGGCATATGTCGCACCTACCATCCAACATTTGGCGCCCACCGTGGGGCCAAGTGCACCGTCGTCCGGAGACCTACTCTGGACGGGAACCCTTTTCCTTCCCAGCGAGCGTAGCCAGCCCGGCACGCCCGATGGCGCTTGCCCCGACACGCTACAAGGTGTCGACGACGCCTGCGCAGCGAGCTGCCTCGCCGATCTTCTTGGCGAGGCTCGCATCACCGACGAGCCCGCGTCCGACGCGGGCACAGGCTGCCCCGAGAGCTGCCTCGTCAGCCTCCTCGACCAACTCTACGTCTCCAACGATCCTGCTGCGGATTTGGAGTCGGTTGGCTTCACCGACCCGATGCTTGTCGACTCCGACACGGCGTAAGCAGCCTTTCCCCCAAACGTGGTGGTCTTCGACGACCCTCTCCCTCGAGCCGACAGCGGCGGCAGCACCATCACCGAGGTGCTAGTCATCATCCACGGCGTCGCCTCTGGCGAGAACGCCCACGACGCCCTGCAAGCGGCACTGCACGACTTGTCCGCCCACATCCCGGCAGACGCCGAGACGCTGGAGGCACGCCGCCTCACCCTCATTGCGGAGGGCCAGAAGATAGCCACCATGAGACGCCTCACTGAGGCTCACCAGTGCGAAGTCGACCGCGCTGCCTTTGGTATGCCGCCTCCCGACGGGCCGAGCCAGGCCGGCGTTGTCAAGAAGCACGGCGCGGCCATCGCCGACATGCTGGGAGCAGACCGCCCAGTCTATGCCACGCCTCTCGAGAACCTCGTGCGCCCGGTCGGTGCGTGAAGCGAGCTGAATGGTGAGGGCGGCGAGCTCCCTACATGACCAGCGCATCTAGCGATTGATCGGCGCGGCGCGACGGCAGCCGCAAGCCGGCGTCCGCACTGGAAGCCCCCCCACGCGAAGAACACGACGCGACGTCACGGACGCCGACTGCGGGCGGCGCCCGCACAAGGCAAGAAAAGGAGCCAGCTGCTAGTCACAGTCGGACTCGAATCACCATCGAGCGTGACGTAGAAGGCCGCCCTCGAGCTATGGAGCGACGAGGCGACCCGCCGCCTCCTCCACCTCACGGGGAGAGATACCCCACCCCGCCGCCTGTCACGCCTCGACTAGGCTGGCCGTGAAGGAGTCGGCGAGAACGACGCCCGCCATCGGATCGACCGCCTATCACGATCCCTGGCGCTAGAAGAAGAAGACGATGTCGGCCTGCCTTGCTTTGGCACCTGCATCGACGACGAGCCCTTCCCCAAAGGGTTCTCGCTCCCGAGAGACACGCCCAAGTACAACGGCTCCGTGAAGCCGGAAGATTGGTTGATCGATTACTCTACCGCAGTTCGCATAGCAAACGGCAACAAGCGCGTTGCCGTAAAATATGTCCCCCTCATGCTCCAAGGCACGGCGCGCACCTGGCTCAACAGCCTCAAGCCTTATAGCGTCAACAGCTGGCTAGACTTCACAGAAGCCTTCATTCGCAACTTCACCAGCACCTACAAACGGGCTCCCAAGCCCCGACAGATCTCCTTGTGCGTTCAAGGGCCCAATGAATCAACTCGCAACTACCTCACGCGTTGGGCCGAGCTCCGCAACTCCTGCGAGGGGGTGCACGAGGTTCAAGCCATAGAGTACTTCACCACCGGGCGCCGAGAGGGCACCCTCCTCAAGCACCGACTCCTCTGCGACAAGCCGACTACCCTCGACGAGCTGGTCATAGCAGACAAGTACGCCACGGCCGACTCTTCAATGAAGACCGAGCTTCGAGTAGATGCCTCCGGGAAGGTGCTCGTTCCGGCTCCCAAAACACCGGCTGGGGACTCCAGCTGATGCCCGTACCAGAATGACAACAAGCGCAAGCCCCCATGCCGCCTTCCACCGATCGGCGGTGGCCTGATCGAGCGAACAACCGAAGGGCGGCCCGTGCCAAGAAGCGGAAATGCGGCATGCGGCAGCGGCGGCGTTCTCCTACGAGCAAGCCCTTGATGCCCCCTGCAAGTTCCACGGCGGCGTGAAGGCCTCCAACCACACAACTCAGAAATGCCATTGGCTCACACGAATCTCCAAGGGCGAAGGGCGGGAGCCGCCTCCGCCTGCTGGCCAGCCGCCTCTAGCCCCTCAGCAGCCGGCCGCTCGGCCAGTGGTCGGTCTTTGTTGAGATGAGTTTCCCGGCAGGCATGCCGCCCTCGTCGTCTTTACAAGACAACACGAACCCGGCGCGATCGGCGCCAGCAACACCAAGAAGTCAAGGCGGTCGCCTCCAACAACCCCGAGTTCATGCACTGGTCGGAGAAGCCTATCAGCTGGAGCCGGGCCGATCACCCAGAGGTGTTGCCGTCTCCGAGCTCTTATGCGTTGGTTTTGGACACTACCCTCGCAACAGAAAGGCGAGCAACCCGTTTCTCCTGCGTGCTGATAGATGGCGGGAGCAACATCAACATACCGTACCGTGACACCATGGAGAAGCTGAACATCAAGACAAAGCAGCTCATGCCTAGTCGGACTGTGTTCCATGGCATTGTACCCAGCCTGTCTTTCTCACCAATCGGCAAGATCAAGATAGATGTCCTCTTCGGAGACAAGGATCATTTCCGCGGAGAAGCAATATGGTTCGAAGTAGTGGATCTAGAGAGCCCCTACCATGCATTGCTTGGCCGACCTGCTCTGGCCAAGTTCATGGATGTGCACCACTACGCCTACCTCAAGATGAAGATGCCGAGTTCCAAGGGCATCATTACCGTAGCCGGGGACTACAAGAAATCCTCTGAGTGTGCGGCGGCCAGCAGCCGGCTGGCCGAGTCCCTCGTGATCGCTGAAGAGAAGAAGATGCTGGACCGAGTCATGGCCATGGCCGGCAAGCAGCCGGCCTTGACCCCCGACCCCAAGGAATACGATGCTCAAGATTCTTTCCAGCCGGCCAAAGAAACGAAGAAGATACCTCTGGACCCGGAGCATCCGGAGAGGCACGCTGTCGTAGGCACCGGCCTCAACAGCAAATAGGAAAGCGAGCTCATCAATTTCCTCCGTGAGAATCGGGACATCTTCACATGGTCTCCCAAAGGCATGCCGGGTGTTCCGATGGATTTCGTGGAGCACAAGCTACATGTCCGATCTGACGCCGAGCCGGTCAAGCAGCCCTTGCGCCGCCTGTCAGAAGAGAAGACAAGAGTAGTCGGAGAAGAAATAGCCCGGCTTCTAGCCGCCGGCTTCGTTATGGAGGTGTTCTTCCCAGAGTGGCTTGCCAACCCAGTCCTGGTGTTGAAGAAAAACAAGCAATGGCGCATGTGCATTGACTACACCAGCCTCAACAAAGCCTGCCCTAAAGATCCTTTTGCTCTGCCAAGGATTGATCAAGTGATAGACTCCACGGCGGATCACGGTGTTGAGCTTCTTGGATGCTTACTCGGGCTACCACGGATAAAGTTGGACCCGGTGACCGCTGAAGACCGCCTTCATCACACCATTAGACTTTACATTGCGACTATGACATCCGGCGAGAAATGCGGTGCCACTTTTCAGCATTGCATGCAGAAATGCCTCCTCAAGCAGCTCGGCAGAAATGCCCACATCTATGTAGACGATATTGTGGTGAAGACGGAGAAGCGCGACACCTTGCTGGAAGACCTCAGAGAGACATTTGAAAACCTGCGCTGGTTTCAGATCAAGCTCAATCCCGAGAAATGCGTGTTCGGAGTACCAGCCGGCCAGCTCCTAGGCTACGGTCTCGAGCAGCGGCATAGAATGCAACCCGGTGAAGATCAAGGTCATAGAGAGAATGGAGATTCCTACCAAGCTGCGAGACGTCCAAAAGTTTACCGGATGCCTGGCCTCCCTCAACCGCTTCATCAGCCGGCTCGGAGAGAAGGCTCTCCCCCTCTACCGACTCATTAAGAAATTCACTCACTTCATGTGGAATGACCAAGCAGACCAAGCTTTCCACGAGCTAAAGAAGATGCTGTCCACGCCGCCTGTCTTGGCGTCACCGACTGAGAAAGAGCCCATGCTCCTTTACATTACCGCCACTAGCCGGGTGGTCAACACCGTTATCATGGTTCAGCACCCAGAAGAAGGCCAAGCTCAGTTAGTCCAGAGGCCAGTATATTATTTGAGTGAAGTGTTGTCCACCTCGAAGCAGAACTACCCACACTATCAGAAGATATGCTATGGTGTGTACTTCACCGCCAAGAAGCTCAAACCCTACTTTCAAGAGCACCCCATCACGGTCGTATGTACTGCCCCGCTCGCCGAGATCATAGGCAGTCGGGATGCATCTGGCCGGGTGGCAAAATGGGCCATTGGGCTGGCTCCTTACACGATCTTCTACCAACCCCGCACCGCCATCAAATCCCAGGCATTGGCCGACTTCCTTGTCGACTGGGCCGAGACCCAGTACCTGCCGCCGGCCCCCGACTACACTCATTGGCGGATGCACTTCGACGGAACCAAGATGTGCACCGGCTTGGGAGCCGGCATCGTCCTCACCTCTCCCAAGGGCGACAAGCTCAGATACACACTGCAAATTCATTTTGCCGCCTCCAACAATGTGGCCGAGTACGAGGCGCTCATACACGGGCTCTGGCTAGCCAAAGAACTCGGCATCCGCCAAATCCTGTGCTATGGCAACTCGGATTTGGTAGTCCAGCAATCATCTGGCGACTGGGATGCCAAGGACGCAAACATGGTGAGCTACCGCTTCCTTATTCAGCAACTCAGCGGATATTTTGAAGGATGCAAGTTCCTCCACATGCTACGGGCCGACAATGAGCAAGCAGATGCCCTGGCACGAATAGGCTCCACCCGACAAGCTATACCAACCGACATCTCTCTCCAATGCCTCCTCAAGCCGTCTGTCAAACCATCTCCGGAATCTGATTCCATCTTCGTGCCGCCTGACCCCGACGCAGTCGGATCCGGCTTGGGGTACCAAGCAGGCGGCTCGGGGACTTCGACAGGCGGCTCGGGGACTATTATAGTCGCACCCGGCCCGGGGACTTCAGAACCCGGCCCGGGGACTACCGCAGTCGGCCCGGGGACTGCATCGACACAACAGGCGGAGGCCGACTCCAACTCTTCACCACCCAGCCCACCCGTCCGGCTCACAGTAGCCGTATTGGCAATAGAAGAAGTCACAGCTCCATCATGGGCCCAGCCCATCCTCAACTTCCTAGTAAACAGAGAGCTGCCGATTAACGAGATCTCGGCAAGGCAAGTCCAACGCCGAGCCGGAGCTTACACAATAATGAACCGAGAGCTTGTTAGGCATATCGTCACTGGAGTCTTCCAGCATTGCGTTGAGCCAGAGAAGGGCATATCAATCCTCAAGGACATCCACCAAGGCGAATGCGGCCACCACGCAGCCTCAAGATCACTCGTCGCCAAAGCTTTCCGCCATGGATTCTTCTGGCCGACTGCTTTGGAAGACGCCAAGGAGTTAGTCAAACACTGTAAAGAGTGCCAAGTCTTCAGCTCCAAGCAACACCTGCCGGCTTTCGCACTCAAGACCATCCCCCTCACCTGGCCCTTTGCCGTCTGGGGACTGGACATGGTGGGCCCATTCAAGACGGCGCGCGGCGGCATGACACATCTGCTCGTCGTTGTGGACAAATTTACCAAGTGGATTGAAGCAAAGCCGATCAAGAAGCTGAATGGGCCGACTGCCGTGACATTCATTGCAGATATTACAACCCGGTATGGCATACCACACAGCATCATCACCGACAATGGCACGAATTTTGCCAAGGGAGCACGCAGCGCGTTCTGCGCGACACAGGGCATCCGACTGGACTTAGCGTCTGTTGCCCACCCGCAGTCAAACGACCAAGTCGAGCGAGCAAACGGCCTCATCCTCTCCGACATCAAGCCCCGATTGGTCGTGCCACTGGAGCGTTCGGCCGGCTGTTGGCTCGACGAGCTGTCGGCCATCCTCTGGAGCTTGCGCACTACCCCGAACAAGTCAACCGACTTCACCCCTTTCTTCCTTGTATATGGTGCCGAGGCTGTCATCCCAACTGACATTGAGTTCGACTCACCTCGGGTCACCATGTACATGGAGGCGGAGGCCAAGGAAGCGCGAGAAGACGGCGTCGACCTGCTGGAAGAGGGTCGGCTGTTAGCCCTCGGCCGGTCCGCCATCTACCAGCAGGGTCTATGCCATTACCACAGCCGGAAGGTCAAGCCAAGATCTTTCCAAGAGGGTGATCTTGTGCTCCGGCTGATCCAGCGAACAGCCGGCCAGCACAAGCTCTCGGCCCCTTGGGAAGGCCCATTCTTCATCAGACGGGGTTTAGGCAACGACTCCTACTACCTGATAGACGTGCAAAAGCCGAAGGCACGCAAGAGGGATGATTCCGGCAAGGAGTGGGAATGACCATGGAACGCCAATCTCCTCCGAAGATTTTACAGTTAAAATGTAGTATGTACCACACTACCTTTTGTATTAAGTACGAGACAACGGCCCCCCCGAGGAGCACTCGAGGACTATCCTCTTTTATCTATGAATGATGAGTAACATGCCTATGATTATGTTACTACATTTGTTTTCTCGTCCGGCACCGGGTTCGATCAGTCGGCCCGGGGACTTGCCGCCTTGAGTTGTATTCAAGTTCCACTTGCAGTCAGACAAGTAGTGTGCCGACACCCAAGCCCTCTGTTGTTGAAAGTCGCAGCTCGAAGAATCGACTGTCCGACTGGCAAGAGCCAAAGGCAGGAAAGGATGCCCACACGAAAAACGGCTAAGGACTAATGAACTTATATAACACAAGCCGGCCTCCCCCAACCGGCTGCCGGCAGCGGCCGGCTGGCTTCCTTCTTACCTTGCTACAATCCAAGAAAGCTCAGTACTTGTCCTCCCCAGCCAAACCCTTTCCCAGGCACAGATCGCAGGCATTGTCTTCAATTTGGGAGGTGGCTGACCAAGGAGAGGCGACAAAGAAAACAACCAAGGATGAAAAGCAAGTATGAATGGAAGCCAAGCATATCATGATTATATTTACACAAAGGCCTTGAAGGCTAGCATTCAACATAGTTTGAATACACCCCTAGTGGTGGAACTAGCATAAATTTAATAAAAGTTGTTCAAGAGTAATGGCGGGGAAAGCAAAAGGCGTGAGTCGGGCCAGGAAGCAACAGTGAGTCGAGGCGGGTTGGTGGAGGCAGCAGTTTGGCTGGAGGTGGTCGGTGATGAGTCTCGGCATGATCATCACTGCTTTGTGGCGGCGGCTTCGCCGCACGCGCCTCATTGCTAGAGGCATGATCAGGCTGAGGCTTGCCGGTCGCTCCACCATCTGGCACGGCGACTTCACCATCCTCCTCCTCTTCCTCTTTGCCCTCGTCGCTGGAATCGATCTCCTCCGCCGAGTCTTCTCCTTCTGCCGGGTTCAGCCCAAACCACTCCTCCGGCTGAGCGACGCCATCTTCATTTACCTCAGGGGCAAAGGCGCTGGTGTCGGTGAAGTCGGCGATCGCCGAGTGTCGGTGTACTAAGGTAGGGGTACCTCATTACCCCAACTTGTGCACGGGCAGTCACAGCTCCCCGCGGCAAGGTCTACCATGTGCTTGCCGGAGACCATTCCTGCTCCATATCGAGCCATTCAAGAACAAAGTATACAAGATAGAAGATCGAGACCCCGGCAAGAGGAGCTTGCCGGGAAGGCCGTTCCAGGCTTAAGATTACATCACTCACGCAAGGCCCTGGCGAGAGGAGCTCGCCGGGGAGACTAGAAGATTACATCGTAGAAGACACGCCTCGGCGCTATCTGGCGTCGGCGAGGGGTCGGAGGCGGCAAGTTACAAAGCCCGACAAGCTCCCGGGTCCGCAAGATCAAGACCCGGCAAGGCACTTGCCGGAGAGCTGTTGTGTGCCCGCCTCGAGCTCATCGCCCGCAGCGTGCGCCTTGAGCCCTCTCCGAGGCAGCGTGGCGGATGGCTGTGCAGACTTAAGGAGTGCGGTGGCACTCCACGGTGGTGGATCCATCGCCCGTGGCGAGCCAGTCGCAAGGCGGGAGCTTTTGGGGTCGACGGCGACGGCATTAAATGCCCTTGTCCCCTCTGTCAAAAGTAGGTAGAAACCCTTTGTTCAAGCTTCGTAGCTCCACTTTGTTCCCTTGTTCCAACTACCACCTCTTTTACATTTTACCCCTTTCTCCTCGTTGACACTGTCGGTGACCCTTGGCACTATAAAGGAGGCCCATGCACAGCGTAGAAGGGGTTCGGCTGGTTCGATCCACTCAACACAACACCACCATCGCTCGCATTCTTGAGCAAGACCAAATACAAACACAAAGCAGCAGTAGGGTTTCTACGCGTCCGCCAGCGGACCGAAGGCTGGGTAAAAATCCGTCCGCGTGCATCGCCTCGATCTGCTCTCTGTGCCTCCTCCGCCCTCGTACCGCACTCACGAAAGGGGCCCTCCGGCCCCATAGGTGCTCGCGGCGGGCGGGTCTCTTCCTCCGCTCCGGCCCGCGACATCGAGGCGCGCTGGATGATAGCCGGCCGCACCGCCTCCAGCTCCGCATTAGCCTCCTGCCGCCAGGTGCGCAGCTAGGCCAAATTCAGCCTAGGATACCAAGCCCGGACGAACTCTAGCGCCCGTCGAGCACCGGACCGAGCTGCAGAAGCCTTCCAGGCCTCGAAGCAACCGGCATTGCTACCTCCGGCCGGTCGGCCGATCTGGGCTGAAGTGCGGGAACCACCTCGCCCGGGCTGAGCGGCTAACTCTTCGCCGGGCTGAAAGGCGGCGAACATCACGATAAGCGGTGGGCGGGCTTGATCGCCGAGCTGTTCTTCAAGCGACCGGCTGGCGTCCGGTGCAATCTCAACTCCAGCCTGCCGTCGTGCATCACGGTGAGCCTCGATGGCTTGGTTGGCGGCAACGGAGTAGCCGGGGAAGTAATCTGCACAAAGAAGAAAGAAGTAGAAAAAATCAGAAGACAGACCAGATGACAGGGGCGAGCAAATGGACGAAGACGAAGGCGGCCTACCATCAATCAAATCTTCAATCCGGCTATAGCCTTCGCTCAGCACCTGCCTTGCCTCGGCCCAGCTCGCCGCTTTGGTCTCATATTCGGCTTTTGGGTGGCCTCGCTGTCCTGCGCCGTCTTCAGGGCCGCCTTGTGGTTCTCCTCCTGGTCGACCAGTTTCTTGGCCAGGCGATCACGTTCCTGAGCCAAGGCATTGAACTCGGCCTCCTTGGTGCGAAGGGCGGTTTGGGCCCCACCTAGCTGCTCCCTCAAGTCGGCATTGGCCCCTGCAGATATGAAGAAGGAAAAAGCAATAAAGAAGAAGTCGTCAGGAAAGATCCGACCTCCTGTTCCTTGATCGGCCCGAATCTCGGGACTACACCCGATCGAGCCTTCAAGCACCCAAGACATGGGGCCGCCTTCCCCGGCCGTCTATCCTACAAGCCAACTATCCGGAAGGCCCGGCCCTAAAACCCTCATGAAGAAAGCCACGAAGGCCGACTCAAGCCGGCCCGACGGCGACCAGATCATGCCCTCAAAGTGTGCACCCACATAGCGGAGATGGGGCCAGGCGTGGCAATAGTGAGCACCACCCCGAATCCCGCTGCATAGCCATAAATGCATGATGCAGGGGCAGCCGACTTCCCGACCATAGCGCCACCACGATAAGGTTTGTCGATGCGGCGACGGCGGGCCCCGCGGTCGAAGAGACACCGGCGGCCACCCTTCCCTAATCGGCCTAGGGCGTGGCAGGTTCTCACCATCGGCTCGCTCCCTCCCTCGAATATACACACCATTAAGGAGACAAGGCGAGGAGCTATAGTGAGAGCCGCCATGCTTACCTCGACAAAGCCCTCGTCATCAAGTGAAGACGATAACCAGCCCAAACAAGACCCCAAGCGATGGGACCTACAGTCGACCGAGGAGGCCGTGCAGCAGCGGGACCCACCGGTCGGCGGGCTCCGCCGATCGGCGGAGAAGCGGCGTGTGAACAGCTTGCGGCTAGGTCCCATGCCCGGTCGGATTACCATTGTACCCACTGAAGTGAGCCCTCTCAAACCCCAGGCACCCATGCAAAGGTTAGACTGGTAGTTTTAGACACAACATTGAGGGAGAAGAGCTAGCCCTGCCCTTCTTCTTCCTCTCATGAACAGCTCAAGAGCCTCTTGTAGCGATGGTTGATCTAGTGATCATGCGGAGACCCAGAGCGGGACTAGGGTGTTATCTCCATGGAGAGCCCGAACACAGGTAAGGTGCGGCGTGCATGTCTTAGCCTCATCCGTTTCGAGCACGGCAGCGTCTTCTTGCTCCCACAATGATAAGCCACCCATTGGCATATCTCCCTACCATCCAACATTTGGCGCCCACCGTGGGGCCAAGTGCACCGTCGTCAGGAGACCTACTGCGGGCGGGAACCCTTCCTTCCCAGTGGCGTAGCGGCCAGCACGCCCGATGGCGCTTGCCCGACACGCTACAAAGGTGTCGGCGGCGCTGCGCGGCGGCTGCCTCGCCGATCTTCTTGGCGAGGCTCGCATCACCGCGAGCCCGCGTCCAGAAGCGGTACACGAGCTGCCCGAGCTGCCTCGTCGGCCTCCTCGACCAACTCGTCTCCAGCGATCCTGCTGCGGTTGGAGTGGGTTGGCTTCACCGACCCGATGCTGTCGACTCCGACACGGCGTAACCAGCCTTTCCCCTGGCGTGGTGGTCTGACGACCCTCTCCCTCGAGCAACGGCGGCGGCACCATCACCGAGTGGTCATCATCCGCAGCGTCGCCTCTGGCGAAACGCCTGACATACCTGGCGGCCTTTGCCCGACTTGTCGCCCACATCATCGGCGAGCGCCGGGCAATGGAACACGCCGCCTCACCCTCATTGCGGAGGGCGGAAGATAGCCACCATGAGGCGCCTCCGAGGCTCACCGGTCTGAAATCGACCGCGCTGCCTTTGGTATGCCGCCTCCCGGCCAGGGCGAGCCAGCCCGTTGTCAAGAAAGCTGCGGCGCGGCCATCGCCGACATCTTTGGGAAGCGAACCGCCCGATCTATGCCCGCCTCTCGAGAACCTCGTGCCGCCCGGTCGGTCGTGAAGCGAGCTGAATGGGCTGAGGCGGCGAGCTCCCTACATGACCGAACGCATCTAGCGATTGATCGTAGCGGCGCGAACGCACGCGAGCGGCGTCGCCTTTGAAGCCCCGCGAAGAAGTGCAGCGGCGTCACGAGCGCCCGGCTGGCGGCGCCCGCACAAACAGAAAAGAGCGGTGCTAGTCACGGTCGGACTCGAATCACCATCGGCGTGGCGTGAAACGCCCTCGAGCTATGGGCGGCGAAGCGACCCGCCGCCTCCTCCACCTCACGGAGAGATACCCCACCCGCCGCTGTCACGCCTCGACTAGGCTGGCCGTGAAGAAGTCGGCGAAAGCGGCGCCCGCCATCGGATCGAGCCTATCCGATCCTGGCGCTAGAAAGAAACGATGTCGGCCTGCCTTGCTTTGCACTGCATCGGCGAGCCCCTTCCCCAAGGGTTCTCGCTCGAAGACACGCCCAGTAGCGGCTCCGTGAAGCCGGAAGATTGGTTGATCGATTACTCTACGCGGTTAACGCGGCAGCGGCAACAGCGTTGCCGTAAAATATATCCCCTCATGCTCCAAAGGCGCAGCGCTACTGGCTCAACAGCCTCAAGCCTTATAAGCGTCAACAGTGGCTAGACTTCACGAAGCCTTCATTACGCTTCACGGCACCTACAAGCGGGCTCCCAAGCTGACAGATCTCCTTGTGCGTTCAGGGCCCAATGAATCAACTTCGACTACCTCACGCGTTGGGCGAGCTCCATGACTCCTGCGAGGGGTGCCGAGGTTCAAGCCATAGAGTACTTCACCACCGGGCGCGAGAGGCACCCTCCTCAACACCGACTCCTCTGCGACAAGCCGACTACCCTCGGCAGGCTGGTCATAGCGGAACAAATGCATACGGCCGACTCTTCAATGAAGACCGAGCTTGGTAGATGCCTCCGGGAAGGTGCTCGTTCAGGCTCCCAAAACCGGTATGGGGACTCCGGTGATGCCCGTGCGAATGACAACAAGCGCAAGCCCCATGCCGCCTTCCACCGGTCGGCGGTGGCCTGATCGAGCGAACAGCGAAGGCGGCCCGTGCCAAGCGAAGAAGCGGCATGCGGCTTGGCCGGCGTTCTCCTCGACAAGCCCTTGATGCCCCTGCAAGTTCCACAGCGTGAAGGCCTCAACCACACAACTCGGAAATGCCATTGGCTCCACGAATCTCCAAGGCGAAGAGCCCGCCTCCGCCTGCCTGGCCGCCGCCTCTATAGCCCCTCGGCTGACCCGGCCGCTCGGCCGGTGGTCGTCTTTGTTGGATGAAGTTCCCCGGCGAGCATCGCCGCCTCGTCGTCTTTACAAGACAACACGAACCCGGCGCGGTCGGCGCCAGCGGCACCAAAGAAGTCAGTGAGTCGCCTCCAACAACCCGAGTTCATGCCTTTGGTCGGGAGAAGCCTGTCGGCAGGCCGGGCGATCACCCGGAAGGTGTTGCGTCTCGAGCTCTTATCCGTTGGTTTTGGACACTACCCTACATAGCGAAGCGAGCAACCCGTTTCTCCTGCGTGCGATAGATGGCAGAACAACATCAACATACCACCGTGACACCATGGAGAAGTGAACATCAAGACAAAGCGGCTCATGCCTAGTCGGTTGTGTTCCATGGCATTGTACCCAGCTGTCTTTCTCACCAATCGGCAAGATCAAGATAGATGTCCTCTTCGGAGACAAGGATCATTTCATGCGGAGAAGCAATATGGTTGAGTAGTGGATCTAGAAGCCCCTACCATGCATTGCTTGCCGACCTGCTCTGGCCAAGTTCATGGATGTGCACCACTCGCCTACCTCAAGATGAAGATGCGAGTTCAAGGGCATCATTACGTGTGGGGACTACAAGAAATCCTCACGAGTGTCTGCGGTACCAGCGGCCGACTGGCGGAGTCGTGTCTGAAGAAGAAGATCTGGACCGAGTCATGGCCATGGCGGCAAGCAGCCGACCTTGACCCCGACCCCAGGAATCTGATGCTCAAAGATTCTTTCCAGCCGGCCAAAGAAACGAAGAAGATACCTCTGGACCCGGAGCATCCGGAGAGGCACGCTGTCGTAGGCACCGGCCTCAACAGCAAATAGGAAAGCGAGCTCATCAATTTCCTCCGTGAGAATCGGGACATCTTCACATGGTCTCCCAAAGGCATGCCGGGTGTTCGATGGATTTAGGAGCACAAGCTACATGTCGATCTGCGCCGAGCGGTCAAGCAGCCCTAGCCGCTGTCGGAAGAAGACAAGAGTAGTCGGAAGAAATAGCCCGGCTTCTAGCGCCGCCGTTATGGAGGTGTTCTTCCCGAGTGGCGCAACCCGATCCGGTGTTGAAGAAAAACAAGCAATGGCGCATGTGCATGACTACACCAGCCTCAACAAAGCCTGCCCTAAATCCTTTTGCTCTGCCAGAGTTGATCAAGTGATGAACTCCACGGTGGGATGCGGTGTTGAGCTTCTTGGATGCTTACTCGGCTACCACGGATAAAGTTGGACGGTGACCGCGCTGAAGACCGCCTTCATCACACCATTGAACTTTACATTGCGACTATGACATCCGGCGAGAAATGCGGTGCCACTTCAGCATTGCATGCGAAATGCCTCCTCAAGCAGCTCGGCGAATGCCCACATCTATGTGAAGCGATATTGTGGTGAAGGCGAAAAGCGACGCCTTCTTGGAAGACCTCGGAGAGACATTTGAAAACCTCGGCTGGTTTGGATCAAGCTCAATCGAGAAATGCGTGTTGGAGTATGACCGGCCGCTCCAAACTACTGGTCTCGAGCAGCGGCATAGAATGCAACCGGTGAAGATCAAGGTCATAGAGAATGGAGATTCCTACCAAGCGCGAGGCGTCAAAAGTTTACGGATGCGGCCTCCCTCAACGCTTCATCGGCCGGCTCGGAGAGAAGGCTCTCCCCTCTACCGACTCATTAAGAAATTCACTCACTTCATGTGGAATGACCAAGCAGACCAAGCTTTCCACGAGCTAAAGAAGATCTTTGTCCGCCGCTGTCTTAAGCGTCGCCGGCGAAAAGAGCCCATGCTCCTTTACATTACCGCCACTAGCCGAATTGGTCGACTTACCGTTATCATAGTTCGGCGCGAGAAGAAGGCCAAGCTTCGGTTAGTCGAGGCCGGTATATTATTGAGTGAAGTGTTGTCCACCTCGCGAACTACCCACACTATCGAAGATATGCTATGGTGTGTACTTCACCGAAAGCTCAAACCCTACTTTCAAGAGCACCCCATCACGGTCGTATGTACTTGCCCTTCGCCGAGATCATAAGCGATCGGGATGCATCTGGCGGGTGGCAAAATGGGCCATTAAGGCGGCTCCTTACGATCTTCTACCAACCCTTTGCCATCAAATCGGGCATTGGCGACTTCCTTGTCGGCGGGCGAGACCGATACCCCGCGGCCCCGACTACACTCGGCGGATGCGCCGTGAATAAGATGTGCACCGGCAGGGCAGCATCGTCCTCACCTCTCCCAAGAGGCGACAAGCTCAGATACCTGCAAATTCATTTGCCGCCTCCAACAATGTGGCCCCGATGCAGGCGCTCATACGAACTCACAGCTAGCCAAAGAACTCGGCATCCGCCAAATCACGTGCTATGGCAACTCGGATTTGGTAGTCGACAATCATCTGGCGGTGGGATGCCAAGGGCGCATAAACATGGTGAGCTACGCTTCATATTCAACAACTCGGCGGATATTTTGAAGGATGCAAGTTCCTCCACATGCTCACGGGCCGACAATGAGCAAGCGATGCCCTAACACGAATAGGCTCCACCCGACAAGCTATACCAACCGACATCTCTCAATGCCTCCTCAACCGTCATCAAACCATCTCGAATCGATTCCATCTTCGTGCCGCTGACCCGGCAGCGGTCGAATCAGCAGGGTACCAGCGGCGGCTCGGGGACTTGACGGTGGCTCGGGGACTAATAATCGCACCCGGCCGAGACTTGAACTTGGCCGGGGACTACCGATGTCGGCCGAGGTGCATCGACACAACGGTAGGCCGACTCAACTCTTCACCACCCAGCCCGCGATCGGCTCACGGTAGCCGTATTGGCAATAGAAGAAGTCACAGGCTCCATCATGGGCTGGCCATCCTCAACTTCTAGTAAGCAGGAGCTGCCGATTAGAGATCTCGGCAAAGGCAAGTCAACGCCCGAGCGGAGCTTACAATAATGAGCAAGGAGCTTGTTAGGCATATAAATCCTCAGAGTCTTCAGCATTGCGTTGAGCGAGAGAAGGGCATATCAATCCTCAGGACATCCACCAAAGGCGAATCGGCCACCAGCAGCCTCAAGATCTTTCGTCGCCAAAGCTTTCCGCCATGGATTCTTACGGCCGTTGCTGGAGAGCGCCAAGGAGTTAGTCAAACAGTAAGAGTGCCAAGTCTTCACTCAAGCAACACTACCTTTCGCACTCAAGACCATCCCCCCTCCTGTTGCCGTCTGGGGACTGGACATGGTGGGCCCATTCAAGGCGGCGGCGGCATGACACATCTGCTTCGTCGTTGTGGACAAATTTACCAAGTGGATTGAAGCAAAGCCGATCAAGAAGGCTGAATGGGCCATTGCCGTGACATTCATTACGAGATATTACAACCGGTATGGCGCCACACAGCATCATCACCGTGATGGCACGAATTTTGCCAGAACGGCCTTGCGTTCTGCGACACGAGGGCATCCGGCCCGGACTTAAGCGTCTGTTGCCCACCAGCGATCAAGCGACCAAGTCGGCGAGCAAGCGGCCTCATCCTCTCGACATCAAGCCCGATTAGTGCGTACCCTTTGGAAGCGTTCGACGACTGTTGGCTCGACGGTATCGGCCATCCTCTGGAGCTTGCGCACTACCCAGTCGTCAGACCCGACTTCACCCCTTTCTTCCTTGTATATGGTGCCGAAATGTCATCAACTGACATTGAGTTCGACTCACCTCGGGTCACCATGTGTACATGGAGGCGGAGAGCCAAGGAAGCGCGAGAGGCGGCGTCGACCTGCTGGAAGAGGGTCGGCTGTTAGCCCTCGGCAGTCCGCCATCTACCAGCAGGGTCTATGCCATTACCACGGCCGGAAGGTCAAGCCAAGATCTTTCCAAGAGGGTGATCTTGTGCTCCGGTGATCCGTGAGCAACCGGCCGGCACAAACTCGGCCCCTTAGGAAGCCCATTCTTCATCGAGGCGGGGTTTGAGCAGCGACTCCTACTACGATAGGCGTCAAAAAGCGAAGAGCGCATAAGAGGATGATTCCGGCAAGGAGTGGGAATGACCATGGGCATAATCTCCTCCGAAGATTTCACAGTTAAAATGTAGTATGTACCACACTACCTTTTGTATTAGAAAGCGAGAGCAACGGCCCCCGAGAGCACTCGAGGACTATCCTCTTTATCTATGAATGATGAGTAACATGCCTATGATTATGTTACTACATTTTTGTTTTTCTCGTCCGGCACGGGTTCGATCAGTCGGCCGGGGACTTGCCATGAGTTGTATTCAAGTTCCACTTGCGGTCGGACAAGTAGTGTCTTGACACCCAAGCCCTCTGTTGTTGAAAATCGCGGCTGAAGAATCATTGTCCCAGTGAGCCAAAAGCGGGAAAGGATGCCCACCGCAGCGGCTGGGACTAATGAACTTATAACACAAGCGGCCTCCCCCAACCGGCTGCGGAAGCCGACGCCCGGCGGTAACTTCCCTTCTTACCTTGCTACAATCCAAAAGCTCAGTACTTGTCCTCCCAAGCGGCCAAACCCTTTCGAGCCGCAATGCTGAGGCAGACTGTCTATTTTGGAGGTGGCTGACAAGGAGGCGACAAAGAAAACAACCAAAGGATGAAAACAAGTATGAATGGAAGCCAAGCATATCATGATTATATTTACACAAAGGCCTTGAAAGCTAGCATTCACATAGTTTGAATACACCCCTAGTGGTGGAACTTGCATAAATTTAATAAAAGTTGTTCAAGAGTAATGGCGGAAAGCAAGGCGGTGAGTCGGGCCAAGACAGCAGGCCGAGTCAGGCGGGTTGGTGGAGGCAGCAGCTGGCTGGAGGTGGTCGGTGATGAGTCTCGGCATGATCACCTCTTGTGGCGGCTTGCCTGCAGCGCCTCATTGCTAGAGGCATGATCGGGCTGAGGCTTGCCGATCGCTCCACCATCAGCTTGCAGCGACTTCATCCTCCTCCTCTTCCTCTTTGCCTCGTCGCTGGAATCGATCTCCTCATGAGTCTTCTCCTTCTGCGGGTTCAGCCAAACCACTCCTCCGGTGAGCGCCATCTTCATTTACCTCGAGGCCAAAAGCGGCTGGTGTCGGTGAAGTCGGCGATCGCGTGATGTCGGTCTAAGGTAGGGGCCTCATTACCCCAACTTGTGCCGCAGGCGATCCTGACTCCCGGCAAAGGTCTACCATGTGCTTGGGAGACCATTCTGCTCCATGTCGAGCCATTCAGAACAAAGTATACAAGATAGAAGATCGAGACCCGGCAAGAGGAGCTTGCCGGGAAGGCCGTTCAGGCTTAAGATTACATCACTCACGCAAGGCCACTGCGAAGGCTTCGCCGGGGAGACTAGAAGATTACATCGTGAAGACACGCCTCGGCTATCTGCGTCGGCGAGTCGGAGGCGGCAAGTTACAAACCCGACAAGCTCCCGGGTCGGAAGATCAAGACCCGGCAAGGCACTTGCCGGAGAGCTACTGTGTGCCCGCACTCGACTCATCGCCCGCAGCGTATGAGCCCCCTCTCGAGCAGCGTGGCGGATGGCTGTGCAACTGGGGTGCGGTGGCACTCCACGATGGTGGATCCATGCCAGTGGCGAGCCAGTCGCCAGGCGGGAGCTTTGAGATTCGACGGGCATTAAATGCCCTTGTCCCCTCTGTCAAAAGTAGGTAGAAACCCTTTGTTCAAGCAGCTCCTTGTTCCCTTGTTCCAACTACCACCTCTTTTACATTTTACCCCTTTCTCCTCGTTGACACATCGGTGACCCTTGGCACTATAAAGGGGCCCATACTGCGTAGAAGGGGTTGGCTGGTTCGATCCACTCAACACAACACCACCATCGCTTCGCATTCTTGAGCAAGACCAAATACAAACACAAAGCAGCGGTAGGGTTTCTGCGTCCGCCGCGGCGAAGGCTGGTAAAAATCCGTCCGCGTGCATCGCCTCGATCTGCTCTCACATGCCTCCTCCGCCTCGTACCGCACTCGAAAGGGGCCTCCGGCCCATAGGTGCTTCCTTGGCGGAGTCTCTCCTCCGCTCCGACCCGCGACATCGGCCTTTGGATGATAACGGCCCTTTACCGCCTCCAGCTCCGCATTAGCCTCCTGCGCCCAGTGCGCAGCTAGGCCAAATTCAGCCTAGGATACCAAGCCGGACGAACTCTAAGCGCCCGTCGAGCGCCGGACCGAGCTGCGGCCTTCCGGGCCTCGAAGCGACCATTGCTACCTCGGCCGGTCGGCGATCTGGGCGCTGAGTGCGAGAACCACCTCGCCCGGGCAGGCGGCCTTTTGCCGGGCTGAGGCGGCGAACATCATGATAAGCTTGGTGGAGGCGGGCTTGAATCGCCGACTGTTCTTCAAGCGGCCGGCTGGCGTCCGGTGCAATCTCAACTCCGACTGCCGTCGTGCATCACGGTGAGCCTCGATAAGCGGTTGGCGGCAGGGTAGCGGAGTAATCTGCACAAAGAAGAAAAAGTAAAAATCAGAAAACCGAACCCGAGATAGCGAGGCGAGCAAATGGGCGAAAGGCAAGGCCTACCATCAATCAAATCTTCAATCCGGCTATAGCTTTCGGCACACCTTGCCTTGCCTCGGCTTCGCGCTTTGGTCTCATATTGGCTTTTAGGTGGCCTCGCTGTCTGCGCCGTCTTGAGGGCCGCCTTGTGGTTCTCCTCTGATGACCGGTTTCTTGGCGAGCGATCACGTTCTGAGCAAGGCATTGAACTTCGGCCTCCTTAGTGCGAAGGCGGTTTGGGCCCCACCTAGCTGCTCCCTCAAGTCGGCATTGGCCCTGAGATATGAAGAGGAAAAAGCAATAAAGAAAAGTAAAGGAAGATCCGACCTCCATTCGTGATCGGCCCAGATCTCGGGGACTACACCAGGTGGGTCTTGTTGTGCCCCATGAGATAAAATTGAAGCACTCACTCCCTCTCGGTGAGATCAGCGGTCTTGATTCATCTCCCGGGCCTGGGAGTTGAAGGTAGCCGCGTGGAGGTTGTGATAGTCCTGCAAATAAGACAAAGGTGCGAATAAGAACAAGACATCAATCATAGTCTACTAAGAAGTTCCAAGCCGCCTGCTCAGCTGCCGACTTGGAACAGGAGACAACACCAGTGGGTCTTGTGGCGCCCCGGAAGAAATCAAAACAATCGACAGCGAAGCTCACCCGAATGGCCGACCGCGTTGCAAGAAATTCTTGAGTATATTGCTTCGTGTTGACGAGCGTGGGATTGGCGGACTCCGGATATCTGCGCCACCACATTCAACCGCAGCCGTCCCACCACCAGCGTCCACCTGGCGGTGGTGGCCTTCTCGGATCGGGGCCAACAAGTTTGAGCCAGCGGCCTCTATGCTCACGGCTGCGGTCGCCTTCCTGCGGCGCCCGATGGCGGCGGCAGAGACTACAAGATCCGCCCTCACGGTCGGCTTGCCTCCGGCCGGCTGCTCGAGCGTGCCTGCCTCCCGACGCCTTGGCCCGTCCGGCAGCGATGGCGTACCGCCTCTCCCTCGGGGCGGCTAATGCCGCCCTCTCCCTCTCCATCACCCGACTGGTGCATGGCGGCTTCCTCGGGGGGCAGGATATCGGGTGCCGCGGTGCGGAGGGATGATGAATGTGGAGGCTGGCTATGCGGGGCCTCCGCCGCCCCTCTTCCAGCGGCCGCGGCCTCCGCTTGAGCCTTAGCGCCCCGCGTCGCCTCGCCTCTGCCGACTCCTCCGTCTCTCTCAGGCAGCCACAGCGGCAGCCCCTCTGCTCCTCCTCCTCCGCTCCTCCCGCGCCTCGCGCGTTTGCTCCGTCGCCGCTAGGGAGATGGCATGAGGAATCCCGCGAGCCCCACGGATCCTCCGCCCCTCCGACTATGGTGGCGGTAGCGATCCGCTCGAGAAAGCGGAGCCCTTTATGACAAGTAAAGGAAAGGCTTAGAAGAACACCAGCCAAGAGAAAAAACAAGGTGTGAGAGAATTGACGCTACGGCGAAGCGCCTCCGGCTGCTTCACCACCTTGAGCGGGCTGCCTTCGGCCGCCTCGTCCCGTTTGATGCAGCTGCGAGACCCTTGAGCTTCTTGACCTCTTGCCGAAGGCGGCGCCGCCAGCGTTTCCACCGCGCCGCCCAGAGTAGCCAGCCGAATGAGCCAGCGCCTTGATGATGGGATGTCGGTGGCGGTAGCGAAACCGGCCTTGTCATCATCCGGCCAGTCCTCGAAGCTAGCTATGAGCCCGGAGCTGCCTGCCTCGCCGCCTCCCCCTACAGCGTCGTCGTCTAGGGCGGCCGCCCCCAAGTCAGGGTCGCCCAAGTCGTCCGTCGCACGGTCGGGAGCAAACCGGCGTTCCGCCCCCGCGGTTCCGGCTGCCGGATGAAGGAGGGGGTTCTGATTAAAAACAAGCCCCGGCTGGTCAGGAGCCGGCCTGTGAGAACTCGGCAACGAGAGAAGAAAAAAAAAGGAGGAAGGCTTACCATAGGCGGGGGATTGGCGTGAGAATACGGCTCCTTGCCGAACCGCCACTCCTCGGTGAGCTTGGAGTTGGTGATATAATTCACCATGTAAGATACCTCATCATGAGGCATCTCCTTGGTGCTTAGCCCAGCGAAATTGAAACGACCGCTCATCTGGCAAATCATGTGAGGCGGCCTTGGGCGGGAGCACCGGCTGCTCCTGGCGGCTATCAGGTGGGACCTGGTCAGCCCCTCCGACTAGACCAGCACCAGCCGAGGCGTCGATGCCAGCCCGGCCGGCGTCCGCGACTGGCGGTAGGACCACGAAGTGCTTCGGCCGAAGCGGATTCGACTCGTAAGCCCAGATTAGCCGAAGAAATCGCCTTGCGGGCGACCTTCTTCATGTAAGTAGATTTACCGAGCTTCACCATTGGATCAGTAGCGATGGGCGAAGCGGGTTGTCTCGTCGATCTCGCATGGCGATGAAGGCGCCGCATGGGGTAAACACGCCAGCGGCAGCGGTGCCAAGCTTGGACTGGAAGAACTCCCCAATTTCGAGGTGGGGAGGGCCGAGAAGCCGCGCGCCGTGGCGAAGGCCGGCAGCGGCGCCCACCGTGTTTGGGTGAGTGGTGCGGTGGAGATGACAGAACTTCGAAGGAAGCGGAAGAAACAGCTCGGCAGGTCGGCTGCGCGGAGCAGTGCGGCGGAAGATTACCCTTCGCCCTCTTCCGGCGCCCGCGGAATCTCCCTCTCCGTGCCTTGAGCGGACCCTGCCATCCTATGCCGGCCGCCACGTCTTGCGAAGAAAGTCGGCGTGGTCCTCATGGGCGTTGGAGACATCCAGGCTGGGCGTTGGAGCCATGAAAGGGCGGAGAAGCGGCGAAGCGTGGCGGTGGAGGCGGCAGCGATTCGGCTGGCGAGGCTATAGCGGCCGAGAAGGTTGATGGAGGCGGCGGCGGCGGCGTGCTGCGTCGGAGGAGAAGAAGAAGAAAATGGCGAGCCGAGGCGTGTGAGCTTACTGCTGCTCCCCTCCTCCCCTACTTATAGCCTCGTGCGGCCGAGGAGGCCGAGGTGGGGGCGTGGGATTAACTCGCCTCCCCCATGCCACCCAATTATCGAGCCTTAACTACCTTGAAGCTGCCGCGGGCGGCAACCAGCTCGACCTGAAAGATCCACACTTGGGCGAGGCATGGAAGTGGCGGGCCCCGGTCTGCGGCGACGTCCCGTCGCGCGCGTGGGCTGGCAGGCCCTTCCACCCGGAGGGTGCGATGTGGCGTGCAGCCTGGCTTGCGCGGCAGTTAGTTCCCGCCTTCAAACTTCAAATGATCTTGCCGGTACTGCATAAAGCGGCTCCCTAGCTGCCAACTCTTCAGGATAGGAAGCTGATTGAGCTTCTCGTTCCCCTTTCAGCCACAAAGCCCGACCAGCTCCGGGGACTACTATCGGAGTAAATGACCACGGGTAGCCTAGCCGACTACCCCTGGCTCTTCAAAAAATAACAAGCCGATCGAGCCTTCAAGCACCCAAGACATGGGGCCGCCTTCCCGACAGTATCTACAAGCCGACTATCGGTGGCCAGCCCTAACCCTCATGAAGAAATAGCGGAAGGCCGACTCAAGCCGGCCCCGATAGGCGGCCAAGATCGTGCCCTCAAAGTCTGCACCCCATAGCGGAGATGGGGCTGAGGCGTGCGTGATGAAACACCACCCCGAATCCCGAAGCATGCATGGCCTGCAGTACACGTCTGGGGCAGCCCACGACCGTCGGTGGGACCTTTGTTGCCCAGCCCGATAGCGCCACCACCACAGTGTCGGTCTGACCCGCCCGGCAGGCCCTTCGATCGAGGAGACACCGAGGCGCCCGCTTCCCCTAGTCGACTGGGGCGTGGCCACTCTCACCATCCGGCTCCTCCACCCTCAAAGTCGCGCACCATTAAGGAGACAAGGCGAGTAAGGCTACGGTGAGAGCCCGCCCGAATGGCGCTTGCTTGTAGCCATGCCTCGACAAAGCCCTCGTCATCAAGAGTGAGCAATAACCAGCCCGACAAGACCCCCAGCGGTGGGACCTACAGTCGACGAGGCGGCCGTCGGCCGGGCCCCAGTGACGTGAAAGCCGACAAACATAGACAGCGGCGGCTAGGGCCCACCAGCCCCGGATTACCATTGTACCCACAGGGGGGCAGGCCTCTCAAAGCCCCCAGGCACCCATGCAAAGGATTGGACTCTGATAGTTTTAGACACAACATTGAGGGAAGAAGAAAGTAGCACTGCCCTTCTTCTTCCTCGTAAAGCTGCTCCAAGGGAGCCTCTTGTAGCCACTTGTTGATCTAGTGATCATCAGGAGACCCCTTGAGCAGGACTAGGGTGTTATCTCCGGAGCCCGACACCTGTGTAAGATTCACCGGCATGCATGTCTTCGCCTCATCCGTTTCCGAACACCGGCGGCGTCTTATTGGCTCTGATGATAAGCCACCCGTTGGCATATGTACTTTTCTTTTGACACCTCATGGATGACCGAGACCCCACGGCGTGAGACTGCGCCAAAATTCCTATAAATACAAAAACCCGAAAATAAACCTAGATCGGGAGTTCATGCCATAAGCCTCTATAGCCACAAAACCTAATCGGGACCCTATTAGGCACCCTTCGGAGGATCATCACCGTGGCCATCTTCATCATCTCGACACTCTCTGACGAGGGAGTAGTTGACCCTCGGGGCTGAGGGTATGTACCGGTAGCTATGTGTTTGATCTCTCTCTCTCTCTCTCTCGTATTCTTGACTTGTACGATCTTGATGTACCGAGCTTTGCTATTATAGTTGGATCTTATGGCGTTTCTCCCCTATACTCTCTTGTAATGGATTGAGTTTCCCCTTTGAAGTTATCTTATCGGATTGAGTCTTTAAGTTTGAGAACACTTGATGTGTCGTCGCGTAGGATACCCGTGGTGACAATGGGGTATTCTATTGATTCACTTGATGTATGTTTTGGTGATCAACTTGCGGTTACTGTGACCTTGGGAATATATGCATAGGGTTGGCGTGCGTTTCGTCTTGACTCTGGTAGAAACTTTGGGGCACTCTTTGAAGTTCTTTGTGTTGGTTTGAATAGATGAATCTGAGATTGTGTGATGCATATCGTATAATCATACCCGCGGATATTTGTGGTGACATTGGAGTATCTAGGTGACATTAGGGTTTTGGTTGATGTGTGTCTTAAGGTGCTATTTTACTACAAACTCTAGGGCTGTTTGTGACACTTAAAGGAATAGCCCAATGGATTGATCGGAAAGAATAACTTTGAGGTGGTTTCGTACCCTACAATAATCTCTTCGTTTGTTCTCCAATGTCAGTTACTTCAAAGTCTTTGGTGCTAGGTGCTGTGTCGGGGGTTGGGTGCGACATATGCCAACGGATGGCTTATCATGGTGGGGGCGAGTAGAGCGTCGCCGGTGCTGAAACAGGATGAAGCGAACATGCAGCAGCGAATCTTACCCACCCGGGGCTCTCGAGATAATACCCTTGCTCTCTCACGAGGTCTCGCGATCACTATGGGGTGTGATACAAATGTGCTCCTTGAGCTGTATGGGGGCGGGGAAGGAGCAAGGCTAGCTCTTTCCCTCTTGCTATATGGCTAGAAACCTACTCGGGGCGAACCCTTTGCATGGGTGCCTCGGGGTTTATATAGGCCTACCCACAGAGGTACAAAATATCGGTGGCGTGGCCGATCGTCGATCTCTCTTCTTGAGTCTTCTCCTTGACCGACCACGGGGCCCGCCCATTGGCCAGTCCTGTGAACGAGCTTCAATCGCGTCTTGACACTCACGCTTTGTGAGCATTATTTGCCACTTTGATCAAATCTGGTTTATGGCTTGTGGGGCCTGGCGGCGGCCGACTCGGGGAGGCCGACTCTGCGAGCCGTCTTAACTCGGCCGAGCTCCTCTATCTCGCAGCCGGAGGCCCGGCGATCTCTCGGGCGTCGTGCGCCGTCGTGGTGCAGTGCCGCATGCTGCGTGGTGGTCGAGGCGCATGGCGATGCCGTGCCTCGCCGGAATCTCTGGCGGCAGCGACTCCTTTAGCCATGCCTCCCCTTCCGTGGAGTGCGAGGGGACAACCACGGGCTGTACCTGCGTTGGTCTTCGTGGAAGGTCGGCGTCAGGATGGCGCCACGCTGTCTCTGAACGGTGGGGTCGATCTCCTCTGGGATGAGCTGCGTGGCGTCATCGCAACTTCGGGGCACTCGTGACCCACGCCCTGCTTGCAAGCAATGCGGCGCATCAGCGGCAACGAGAGAGACCTTAGAAGTACATCCAGCGCTTCACCAGCGTTAGCCTCAAAGATCCCTAAGGTGTCGGACGAGGCCATCATTTTAGCATTCAGCGATGGCGTCAAGATGTCAAGATAAAGGAAGAGCTACGCCATACCACGAGGACTGTGCAGGCTCACGGAGATGTTCAAGATGGAAACCAGGTGCGCGAGGGCATAGGAAGGTCGCCTATCCCTCCTTGAGCTCCGTGGGCGACCTAAAGACAAAGGCCAAGGCCAGGGCGTGAAGTGCAAGGGCCGGCTGTACTCGCGGCGAGCCCGAGGTGAAGCCTGCGACCACGAGTCCTCCAAGGCACCGCCCGTTACGCATTTTCACAACATCCACCACACACTAACAAGCGCCAAAGCTCGGTGCCATCGAGAAGGGCTCCTTGGTGTCGCCACTGCGCAATGACCGTGGCTATGGCCGTGGAGGGTAATCGTCTCAACGTATCTATAATTTTTTTGTTCCATGCAATTATATTATCCATCTTAGATGTTTTATATGCATTTATATGCTATTTGATATGATTTTTGGGACTAACCTATTAACCTAGAGCCCAATGCGGTTACATTTTCCCTTGTTTTGAGTTCTATAGAAAGGAATACCAAATGGAGTCAATTGGCGTGCCAATTTTGATGATTTTGTGGACCACAAAGCCCCAGTAAAGAGTTGGGCGAAGGTCGAGCCATCCACGAGGTGGAGGCGCCCTGGCGCACCCCTACCTCGTTGTTGAGTAAATGACCCGGGTAGCCTAGCCGACTCCTTGGCTCTCCAAAAATAACGGAGACGATCGAGCCTTCAAGCACCCAAGACATGGGGCCGCCTTCCCCGGCCGTCTATCCTACAAGCCAACTATCCGGAAGGCCCGGCCCTAAAACCCTCATGAAGAAAGCCACGAAGGCCGACTCAAGCCGGCCCGACGGCGACCAGATCATGCCCTCAAAGTGTGCACCCACATAGCGGAGATGGGGCCAGGCGTGGCAATAGTGAGCACCACCCCGAATCCCGCTGCATAGCCATAAATGCATGATGCAGGGGCAGCCGACTTCCCGACCATAGCGCCACCACGATAAGGTTTGTCGATGCGGCGACGGCGGGCCCCGCGGTCGAAGAGACACCGGCGGCCACCCTTCCCTAATCGGCCTAGGGCGTGGCAGGTTCTCACCATCGGCTCGCTCCCTCCCTCGAATATACACACCATTAAGGAGACAAGGCGAGGAGCTATAGTGAGAGCCGCCATGCTTACCTCGACAAAGCCCTCGTCATCAAGTGAAGACGATAACCAGCCCAAACAAGACCCCAAGCGATGGGACCTACAGTCGACCGAGGAGGCCGTGCAGCAGCGGGACCCACCGGTCGGCGGGCTCCGCCGATCGGCGGAGAAGCGGCGTGTGAACAGCTTGCGGCTAGGTCCCATGCCCGGTCGGATTACCATTGTACCCACTGAAGTGAGCCCTCTCAAACCCCAGGCACCCATGCAAAGGTTAGACTGGTAGTTTTAGACACAACATTGAGGGAGAAGAGCTAGCCCTGCCCTTCTTCTTCCTCTCATGAACAGCTCAAGAGCCTCTTGTAGCGATGGTTGATCTAGTGATCATGCGGAGACCCAGAGCGGGACTAGGGTGTTATCTCCATGGAGAGCCCGAACACAGGTAAGGTGCGGCGTGCATGTCTTAGCCTCATCCGTTTCGAGCACGGCAGCGTCTTCTTGCTCCCACAATGATAAGCCACCCATTGGCATATCTCCCTACCATCCAACATTTGGCGCCCACCGTGGGGCCAAGTGCACCGTCGTCAGGAGACCTACTGCGGGCGGGAACCCTTCCTTCCCAGTGGCGTAGCGGCCAGCACGCCCGATGGCGCTTGCCCGACACGCTACAAAGGTGTCGGCGGCGCTGCGCGGCGGCTGCCTCGCCGATCTTCTTGGCGAGGCTCGCATCACCGCGAGCCCGCGTCCAGAAGCGGTACACGAGCTGCCCGAGCTGCCTCGTCGGCCTCCTCGACCAACTCGTCTCCAGCGATCCTGCTGCGGTTGGAGTGGGTTGGCTTCACCGACCCGATGCTGTCGACTCCGACACGGCGTAACCAGCCTTTCCCCTGGCGTGGTGGTCTGACGACCCTCTCCCTCGAGCAACGGCGGCGGCACCATCACCGAGTGGTCATCATCCGCAGCGTCGCCTCTGGCGAAACGCCTGACATACCTGGCGGCCTTTGCCCGACTTGTCGCCCACATCATCGGCGAGCGCCGGGCAATGGAACACGCCGCCTCACCCTCATTGCGGAGGGCGGAAGATAGCCACCATGAGGCGCCTCCGAGGCTCACCGGTCTGAAATCGACCGCGCTGCCTTTGGTATGCCGCCTCCCGGCCAGGGCGAGCCAGCCCGTTGTCAAGAAAGCTGCGGCGCGGCCATCGCCGACATCTTTGGGAAGCGAACCGCCCGATCTATGCCCGCCTCTCGAGAACCTCGTGCCGCCCGGTCGGTCGTGAAGCGAGCTGAATGGGCTGAGGCGGCGAGCTCCCTACATGACCGAACGCATCTAGCGATTGATCGTAGCGGCGCGAACGCACGCGAGCGGCGTCGCCTTTGAAGCCCCGCGAAGAAGTGCAGCGGCGTCACGAGCGCCCGGCTGGCGGCGCCCGCACAAACAGAAAAGAGCGGTGCTAGTCACGGTCGGACTCGAATCACCATCGGCGTGGCGTGAAACGCCCTCGAGCTATGGGCGGCGAAGCGACCCGCCGCCTCCTCCACCTCACGGAGAGATACCCCACCCGCCGCTGTCACGCCTCGACTAGGCTGGCCGTGAAGAAGTCGGCGAAAGCGGCGCCCGCCATCGGATCGAGCCTATCCGATCCTGGCGCTAGAAAGAAACGATGTCGGCCTGCCTTGCTTTGCACTGCATCGGCGAGCCCCTTCCCCAAGGGTTCTCGCTCGAAGACACGCCCAGTAGCGGCTCCGTGAAGCCGGAAGATTGGTTGATCGATTACTCTACGCGGTTAACGCGGCAGCGGCAACAGCGTTGCCGTAAAATATATCCCCTCATGCTCCAAAGGCGCAGCGCTACTGGCTCAACAGCCTCAAGCCTTATAAGCGTCAACAGTGGCTAGACTTCACGAAGCCTTCATTACGCTTCACGGCACCTACAAGCGGGCTCCCAAGCTGACAGATCTCCTTGTGCGTTCAGGGCCCAATGAATCAACTTCGACTACCTCACGCGTTGGGCGAGCTCCATGACTCCTGCGAGGGGTGCCGAGGTTCAAGCCATAGAGTACTTCACCACCGGGCGCGAGAGGCACCCTCCTCAACACCGACTCCTCTGCGACAAGCCGACTACCCTCGGCAGGCTGGTCATAGCGGAACAAATGCATACGGCCGACTCTTCAATGAAGACCGAGCTTGGTAGATGCCTCCGGGAAGGTGCTCGTTCAGGCTCCCAAAACCGGTATGGGGACTCCGGTGATGCCCGTGCGAATGACAACAAGCGCAAGCCCCATGCCGCCTTCCACCGGTCGGCGGTGGCCTGATCGAGCGAACAGCGAAGGCGGCCCGTGCCAAGCGAAGAAGCGGCATGCGGCTTGGCCGGCGTTCTCCTCGACAAGCCCTTGATGCCCCTGCAAGTTCCACAGCGTGAAGGCCTCAACCACACAACTCGGAAATGCCATTGGCTCCACGAATCTCCAAGGCGAAGAGCCCGCCTCCGCCTGCCTGGCCGCCGCCTCTATAGCCCCTCGGCTGACCCGGCCGCTCGGCCGGTGGTCGTCTTTGTTGGATGAAGTTCCCCGGCGAGCATCGCCGCCTCGTCGTCTTTACAAGACAACACGAACCCGGCGCGGTCGGCGCCAGCGGCACCAAAGAAGTCAGTGAGTCGCCTCCAACAACCCGAGTTCATGCCTTTGGTCGGGAGAAGCCTGTCGGCAGGCCGGGCGATCACCCGGAAGGTGTTGCGTCTCGAGCTCTTATCCGTTGGTTTTGGACACTACCCTACATAGCGAAGCGAGCAACCCGTTTCTCCTGCGTGCGATAGATGGCAGAACAACATCAACATACCACCGTGACACCATGGAGAAGTGAACATCAAGACAAAGCGGCTCATGCCTAGTCGGTTGTGTTCCATGGCATTGTACCCAGCTGTCTTTCTCACCAATCGGCAAGATCAAGATAGATGTCCTCTTCGGAGACAAGGATCATTTCATGCGGAGAAGCAATATGGTTGAGTAGTGGATCTAGAAGCCCCTACCATGCATTGCTTGCCGACCTGCTCTGGCCAAGTTCATGGATGTGCACCACTCGCCTACCTCAAGATGAAGATGCGAGTTCAAGGGCATCATTACGTGTGGGGACTACAAGAAATCCTCACGAGTGTCTGCGGTACCAGCGGCCGACTGGCGGAGTCGTGTCTGAAGAAGAAGATCTGGACCGAGTCATGGCCATGGCGGCAAGCAGCCGACCTTGACCCCGACCCCAGGAATCTGATGCTCAAAGATTCTTTCCAGCCGGCCAAAGCGAAGAAGATACCTCTGGACCGGAGCATCGGAGAGGCCTTTGTCGTAGGCACCGGCCTCAACAGCAAATAGGAGCGAGCTCATCAATTTCCTCCGTGAGAATCGGGACATCTTCATGGTCTCCCAAAGGCATGCCGGGTGTTCGATGGATTTAGGAGCACAAGCTACATGTCGATCTGCGCCGAGCGGTCAAGCAGCCCTAGCCGCTGTCGGAAGAAGACAAGAGTAGTCGGAAGAAATAGCCCGGCTTCTAGCGCCGCCGTTATGGAGGTGTTCTTCCCGAGTGGCGCAACCCGATCCGGTGTTGAAGAAAAACAAGCAATGGCGCATGTGCATGACTACACCAGCCTCAACAAAGCCTGCCCTAAATCCTTTTGCTCTGCCAGAGTTGATCAAGTGATGAACTCCACGGTGGGATGCGGTGTTGAGCTTCTTGGATGCTTACTCGGCTACCACGGATAAAGTTGGACGGTGACCGCGCTGAAGACCGCCTTCATCACACCATTGAACTTTACATTGCGACTATGACATCCGGCGAGAAATGCGGTGCCACTTCAGCATTGCATGCGAAATGCCTCCTCAAGCAGCTCGGCGAATGCCCACATCTATGTGAAGCGATATTGTGGTGAAGGCGAAAAGCGACGCCTTCTTGGAAGACCTCGGAGAGACATTTGAAAACCTCGGCTGGTTTGGATCAAGCTCAATCGAGAAATGCGTGTTGGAGTATGACCGGCCGCTCCAAACTACTGGTCTCGAGCAGCGGCATAGAATGCAACCGGTGAAGATCAAGGTCATAGAGAATGGAGATTCCTACCAAGCGCGAGGCGTCAAAAGTTTACGGATGCGGCCTCCCTCAACGCTTCATCGGCCGGCTCGGAGAGAAGGCTCTCCCCTCTACCGACTCATTAAGAAATTCACTCACTTCATGTGGAATGACCAAGCAGACCAAGCTTTCCACGAGCTAAAGAAGATCTTTGTCCGCCGCTGTCTTAAGCGTCGCCGGCGAAAAGAGCCCATGCTCCTTTACATTACCGCCACTAGCCGAATTGGTCGACTTACCGTTATCATAGTTCGGCGCGAGAAGAAGGCCAAGCTTCGGTTAGTCGAGGCCGGTATATTATTGAGTGAAGTGTTGTCCACCTCGCGAACTACCCACACTATCGAAGATATGCTATGGTGTGTACTTCACCGAAAGCTCAAACCCTACTTTCAAGAGCACCCCATCACGGTCGTATGTACTTGCCCTTCGCCGAGATCATAAGCGATCGGGATGCATCTGGCGGGTGGCAAAATGGGCCATTAAGGCGGCTCCTTACGATCTTCTACCAACCCTTTGCCATCAAATCGGGCATTGGCGACTTCCTTGTCGGCGGGCGAGACCGATACCCCGCGGCCCCGACTACACTCGGCGGATGCGCCGTGAATAAGATGTGCACCGGCAGGGCAGCATCGTCCTCACCTCTCCCAAGAGGCGACAAGCTCAGATACCTGCAAATTCATTTGCCGCCTCCAACAATGTGGCCCCGATGCAGGCGCTCATACGAACTCACAGCTAGCCAAAGAACTCGGCATCCGCCAAATCACGTGCTATGGCAACTCGGATTTGGTAGTCGACAATCATCTGGCGGTGGGATGCCAAGGGCGCATAAACATGGTGAGCTACGCTTCATATTCAACAACTCGGCGGATATTTTGAAGGATGCAAGTTCCTCCACATGCTCACGGGCCGACAATGAGCAAGCGATGCCCTAACACGAATAGGCTCCACCCGACAAGCTATACCAACCGACATCTCTCAATGCCTCCTCAACCGTCATCAAACCATCTCGAATCGATTCCATCTTCGTGCCGCTGACCCGGCAGCGGTCGAATCAGCAGGGTACCAGCGGCGGCTCGGGGACTTGACGGTGGCTCGGGGACTAATAATCGCACCCGGCCGAGACTTGAACTTGGCCGGGGACTACCGATGTCGGCCGAGGTGCATCGACACAACGGTAGGCCGACTCAACTCTTCACCACCCAGCCCGCGATCGGCTCACGGTAGCCGTATTGGCAATAGAAGAAGTCACAGGCTCCATCATGGGCTGGCCATCCTCAACTTCTAGTAAGCAGGAGCTGCCGATTAGAGATCTCGGCAAAGGCAAGTCAACGCCCGAGCGGAGCTTACAATAATGAGCAAGGAGCTTGTTAGGCATATAAATCCTCAGAGTCTTCAGCATTGCGTTGAGCGAGAGAAGGGCATATCAATCCTCAGGACATCCACCAAAGGCGAATCGGCCACCAGCAGCCTCAAGATCTTTCGTCGCCAAAGCTTTCCGCCATGGATTCTTACGGCCGTTGCTGGAGAGCGCCAAGGAGTTAGTCAAACAGTAAGAGTGCCAAGTCTTCACTCAAGCAACACTACCTTTCGCACTCAAGACCATCCCCCCTCCTGTTGCCGTCTGGGGACTGGACATGGTGGGCCCATTCAAGGCGGCGGCGGCATGACACATCTGCTTCGTCGTTGTGGACAAATTTACCAAGTGGATTGAAGCAAAGCCGATCAAGAAGGCTGAATGGGCCATTGCCGTGACATTCATTACGAGATATTACAACCGGTATGGCGCCACACAGCATCATCACCGTGATGGCACGAATTTTGCCAGAACGGCCTTGCGTTCTGCGACACGAGGGCATCCGGCCCGGACTTAAGCGTCTGTTGCCCACCAGCGATCAAGCGACCAAGTCGGCGAGCAAGCGGCCTCATCCTCTCGACATCAAGCCCGATTAGTGCGTACCCTTTGGAAGCGTTCGACGACTGTTGGCTCGACGGTATCGGCCATCCTCTGGAGCTTGCGCACTACCCAGTCGTCAGACCCGACTTCACCCCTTTCTTCCTTGTATATGGTGCCGAAATGTCATCAACTGACATTGAGTTCGACTCACCTCGGGTCACCATGTGTACATGGAGGCGGAGAGCCAAGGAAGCGCGAGAGGCGGCGTCGACCTGCTGGAAGAGGGTCGGCTGTTAGCCCTCGGCAGTCCGCCATCTACCAGCAGGGTCTATGCCATTACCACGGCCGGAAGGTCAAGCCAAGATCTTTCCAAGAGGGTGATCTTGTGCTCCGGTGATCCGTGAGCAACCGGCCGGCACAAACTCGGCCCCTTAGGAAGCCCATTCTTCATCGAGGCGGGGTTTGAGCAGCGACTCCTACTACGATAGGCGTCAAAAAGCGAAGAGCGCATAAGAGGATGATTCCGGCAAGGAGTGGGAATGACCATGGGCATAATCTCCTCCGAAGATTTCACAGTTAAAATGTAGTATGTACCACACTACCTTTTGTATTAGAAAGCGAGAGCAACGGCCCCCGAGAGCACTCGAGGACTATCCTCTTTATCTATGAATGATGAGTAACATGCCTATGATTATGTTACTACATTTTTGTTTTTCTCGTCCGGCACGGGTTCGATCAGTCGGCCGGGGACTTGCCATGAGTTGTATTCAAGTTCCACTTGCGGTCGGACAAGTAGTGTCTTGACACCCAAGCCCTCTGTTGTTGAAAATCGCGGCTGAAGAATCATTGTCCCAGTGAGCCAAAAGCGGGAAAGGATGCCCACCGCAGCGGCTGGGACTAATGAACTTATAACACAAGCGGCCTCCCCCAACCGGCTGCGGAAGCCGACGCCCGGCGGTAACTTCCCTTCTTACCTTGCTACAATCCAAAAGCTCAGTACTTGTCCTCCCAAGCGGCCAAACCCTTTCGAGCCGCAATGCTGAGGCAGACTGTCTATTTTGGAGGTGGCTGACAAGGAGGCGACAAAGAAAACAACCAAAGGATGAAAACAAGTATGAATGGAAGCCAAGCATATCATGATTATATTTACACAAAGGCCTTGAAAGCTAGCATTCACATAGTTTGAATACACCCCTAGTGGTGGAACTTGCATAAATTTAATAAAAGTTGTTCAAGAGTAATGGCGGAAAGCAAGGCGGTGAGTCGGGCCAAGACAGCAGGCCGAGTCAGGCGGGTTGGTGGAGGCAGCAGCTGGCTGGAGGTGGTCGGTGATGAGTCTCGGCATGATCACCTCTTGTGGCGGCTTGCCTGCAGCGCCTCATTGCTAGAGGCATGATCGGGCTGAGGCTTGCCGATCGCTCCACCATCAGCTTGCAGCGACTTCATCCTCCTCCTCTTCCTCTTTGCCTCGTCGCTGGAATCGATCTCCTCATGAGTCTTCTCCTTCTGCGGGTTCAGCCAAACCACTCCTCCGGTGAGCGCCATCTTCATTTACCTCGAGGCCAAAAGCGGCTGGTGTCGGTGAAGTCGGCGATCGCGTGATGTCGGTCTAAGGTAGGGGCCTCATTACCCCAACTTGTGCCGCAGGCGATCCTGACTCCCGGCAAAGGTCTACCATGTGCTTGGGAGACCATTCTGCTCCATGTCGAGCCATTCAGAACAAAGTATACAAGATAGAAGATCGAGACCCGGCAAGAGGAGCTTGCCGGGAAGGCCGTTCAGGCTTAAGATTACATCACTCACGCAAGGCCACTGCGAAGGCTTCGCCGGGGAGACTAGAAGATTACATCGTGAAGACACGCCTCGGCTATCTGCGTCGGCGAGTCGGAGGCGGCAAGTTACAAACCCGACAAGCTCCCGGGTCGGAAGATCAAGACCCGGCAAGGCACTTGCCGGAGAGCTACTGTGTGCCCGCACTCGACTCATCGCCCGCAGCGTATGAGCCCCCTCTCGAGCAGCGTGGCGGATGGCTGTGCAACTGGGGTGCGGTGGCACTCCACGATGGTGGATCCATGCCAGTGGCGAGCCAGTCGCCAGGCGGGAGCTTTGAGATTCGACGGGCATTAAATGCCCTTGTCCCCTCTGTCAAAAGTAGGTAGAAACCCTTTGTTCAAGCAGCTCCTTGTTCCCTTGTTCCAACTACCACCTCTTTTACATTTTACCCCTTTCTCCTCGTTGACACATCGGTGACCCTTGGCACTATAAAGGGGCCCATACTGCGTAGAAGGGGTTGGCTGGTTCGATCCACTCAACACAACACCACCATCGCTTCGCATTCTTGAGCAAGACCAAATACAAACACAAAGCAGCGGTAGGGTTTCTGCGTCCGCCGCGGCGAAGGCTGGTAAAAATCCGTCCGCGTGCATCGCCTCGATCTGCTCTCACATGCCTCCTCCGCCTCGTACCGCACTCGAAAGGGGCCTCCGGCCCATAGGTGCTTCCTTGGCGGAGTCTCTCCTCCGCTCCGACCCGCGACATCGGCCTTTGGATGATAACGGCCCTTTACCGCCTCCAGCTCCGCATTAGCCTCCTGCGCCCAGTGCGCAGCTAGGCCAAATTCAGCCTAGGATACCAAGCCGGACGAACTCTAAGCGCCCGTCGAGCGCCGGACCGAGCTGCGGCCTTCCGGGCCTCGAAGCGACCATTGCTACCTCGGCCGGTCGGCGATCTGGGCGCTGAGTGCGAGAACCACCTCGCCCGGGCAGGCGGCCTTTTGCCGGGCTGAGGCGGCGAACATCATGATAAGCTTGGTGGAGGCGGGCTTGAATCGCCGACTGTTCTTCAAGCGGCCGGCTGGCGTCCGGTGCAATCTCAACTCCGACTGCCGTCGTGCATCACGGTGAGCCTCGATAAGCGGTTGGCGGCAGGGTAGCGGAGTAATCTGCACAAAGAAGAAAAAGTAAAAATCAGAAAACCGAACCCGAGATAGCGAGGCGAGCAAATGGGCGAAAGGCAAGGCCTACCATCAATCAAATCTTCAATCCGGCTATAGCTTTCGGCACACCTTGCCTTGCCTCGGCTTCGCGCTTTGGTCTCATATTGGCTTTTAGGTGGCCTCGCTGTCTGCGCCGTCTTGAGGGCCGCCTTGTGGTTCTCCTCTGATGACCGGTTTCTTGGCGAGCGATCACGTTCTGAGCAAGGCATTGAACTTCGGCCTCCTTAGTGCGAAGGCGGTTTGGGCCCCACCTAGCTGCTCCCTCAAGTCGGCATTGGCCCTGAGATATGAAGAGGAAAAAGCAATAAAGAAAAGTAAAGGAAGATCCGACCTCCATTCGTGATCGGCCCAGATCTCGGGGACTACACCAGGTGGGTCTTGTTGTGCCCCATGAGATAAAATTGAAGCACTCACTCCCTCTCGGTGAGATCAGCGGTCTTGATTCATCTCCGGGCTGGGAGTTGAAGGTAGCCGCGTGGAGGTTGTGATAGTCCTGCAAATAAGACAAAGGTGCGAATAAGAACAAGACATCAATCATAGTCTACTAAGAAGTTCCAAGCCGCCTGCTCAGCTGCCGACTTGGAACAGGAGACAACACCAGTGGGTCTTGTGGCGCCCCGGAAGAAATCAAAACAATCGACAGCGAAGCTCACCCGAATGGCCGACCGCGTTGCAAGAAATTCTTGAGTATATTGCTTCGTGTTGACGAGCGTGGGATTGGCGGACTCCGGATATCTGCGCCACCACATTCAACCGCAGCCGTCCCACCACCAGCGTCCACCTGGCGGTGGTGGCCTTCTCGGATCGGGGCCAACAAGTTTGAGCCAGCGGCCTCTATGCTCACGGCTGCGGTCGCCTTCCTGCGGCGCCCGATGGCGGCGGCAGAGACTACAAGATCCGCCCTCACGGTCGGCTTGCCTCCGGCCGGCTGCTCGAGCGTGCCTGCCTCCCGACGCCTTGGCCCGTCCGGCAGCGATGGCGTACCGCCTCTCCCTCGGGGCGGCTAATGCCGCCCTCTCCCTCTCCATCACCCGACTGGTGCATGGCGGCTTCCTCGGGGGGCAGGATATCGGGTGCCGCGGTGCGGAGGGATGATGAATGTGGAGGCTGGCTATGCGGGGCCTCCGCCGCCCCTCTTCCAGCGGCCGCGGCCTCCGCTTGAGCCTTAGCGCCCCGCGTCGCCTCGCCTCTGCCGACTCCTCCGTCTCTCTCAGGCAGCCACAGCGGCAGCCCCTCTGCTCCTCCTCCTCCGCTCCTCCCGCGCCTCGCGCGTTTGCTCCGTCGCCGCTAGGGAGATGGCATGAGGAATCCCGCGAGCCCCACGGATCCTCCGCCCCTCCGACTATGGTGGCGGTAGCAGTCCGCTCGAGAGAAAGCGGAGCCCTTTATGACAAGTAAAGGAAAGGCTTAGAAGAACACCAGCCAAAGAGAAAAAACAAAGGTGTGAGAGAATTGACGCTACGGCGAAGCGCCTCCGGCTGCTTCACCACCTTGAGCGGGCTGCCTTCGGCCGCCTCGTCCCGTTTGATGCAGCTGCGAGACCCTTGAGCTTCTTGACCTCTTGCCGAAGGCGGCGCCGCCAGCGTTTCCACCGCGCCGCCCAGAGTAGCCAGCCGAATGAGCCAGCGCCTTGATGATGGGATGTCGGTGGCGGTAGCGAAACCGGCCTTGTCATCATCCGGCCAGTCCTCGAAGCTAGCTATGAGCCCGGAGCTGCCTGCCTCGCCGCCTCCCCCTACAGCGTCGTCGTCTAGGGCGGCCGCCCCCAAGTCAGGGTCGCCCAAGTCGTCCGTCGCACGGTCGGGAGCAAACCGGCGTTCCGCCCCCGCGGTTCCGGCTGCCGGATGAAGGAGGGGGTTCTGATTAAAAACAAGCCCCGGCTGGTCAGGAGCCGGCCTGTGAGAACTCGGCAACGAGAGAAGAAAAAAAAAGGAGGAAGGCTTACCATAGGCGGGGGATTGGCGTGAGAATACGGCTCCTTGCCGAACCGCCACTCCTCGGTGAGCTTGGAGTTGGTGATATAATTCACCATGTAAGATACCTCATCATGAGGCATCTCCTTGGTGCTTAGCCCAGCGAAATTGAAACGACCGCTCATCGGCAAATCATGTGAGGCGGCCTTGGGCGGGAGCACCGGCTGCTCCTGGCGGCTATCAGGTGGGACCTGGTCAGCCCCTCCGACTAGACCAGCACCAGCCGAGGCGTCGATGCCAGCCCGGCCGGCGTCCAGCACACCTACAAGGTCTTCAACCTCTTTCACTATAAAGTGGTTGAAACTGTATATGTGTGGTTCGATGAGGCGAACGGCTCGCAAAGAGAGCACCTACCAAATGTGCTAGATGAAGCTACACCATGTGAAGCTATCAAGCTAATGGGTACTGGAGAAATCATACCCACAGCAGAACAGGCAGAGGATGACATCATCATTTCTGCACCTAATCAACACGAAGACAATGCTTAGTTTGAGGCTAATCCTGAAGATGAAGACAATAGTGAGCCTGAACTAAATCTTCATCCAGCTCATCCTCGGGTTGCAAATGAAGTCCAAATTGAGAAGATTATTGATGGCATCAATGCACCAGGTCCTTTTACTCGATCAAGAGCTACGCAACTAGCAAACTTCTGCGGTCACGTTGCATTTGTCTCTATATCTGAACCCAAGATAGTCGAAGAATCCTTCATGGAACCTGAATGGATTCAAGCTATGCAAGAAGGGCTTCAATAGTTTGAGCTGAATAATGTCTGGGAGCTTGTCAAGCATCCAGATCCTTGCAAGCACAATATCACCGGCACCAAATGGATCTATCGCAACAAGCAAGATGAAATTGGACAAGTTGCCAGAAACAAAGCTCACCTTGTTGCTCAAGGTTACACGCAGGTGGAAGGAATTGACTTCAATGAAACCTTTGCTCCCGTTGGTAGGCTTGAAGCCATTCGCATACTGATAGCCTGTGCCAACCATCACAACATTCTTCTGTACCAAATGGATGTGAAGAGTGCCTTCCTCAACGGCAAAATCAAAGAAGAAGTGTATGTTGCTCAAGCGCCTGGCTTTGAAGATCCAAAGCATCCTGATATGGCTTACAAGCTCAACAAGGCTCTGTATGGCCTCAAACAAGCACCTCGCGCTTGGTATGACACACTCAAAGAATTCCTGAAGAGCAAAGGCTTCAAACCTGGTTCTCTAGATCCCACTCTCTTCATGAAGACATATGATGGTGAACTGTTTGTGTGCCAAATATATGTGGATGACATTATCTTCAGCTGCACTGATAAGAGATACAGTGATGAGTTTGGATATATGATGCAAGAGCAATACCAGATGTCCATGATGGGAGAGCTGAAGTTCTTCTTTGGTCTTCAAATCCATCAACAGTGAAATGGCATCTTCATCACAAGAAAAATACCTCAAAGACTGCGTGGAGAAGTTTGGAATGCAAGACTACAAAGGTACACGACGCCAATGCCAACCAAAAGTCATCTTGGCCCTGACAACAATGGTAAAGAGTTCGATTAAAAGGTATACCGCTCCATGATTGGTTCTTTATTGTATTTATGTGCATCTAGGCCTAGTATTATGCTTAGCATTTGCATGTGTGCTCGATTCCAAGCGGCACCAAAGGAATCGCATAACCTCACAGTGTAGCGAATTCTTTGATATTTGGCTCACACCCCAACACTAGGATTATGGTATCCAAAGGGCTCAGCATTTGATCTAGTTGGATACTCAGATGCTGATTATGCTAGTGACAAAGTTGATCGCAAGTCTACATCGGGCACATGTCACTTTCTTGTACGATCTCTTGTTTGTTGGTCTTCAAAGAAGCTGAACTGTGTATCTCTCTCCACTTCTGAATCTGAATACATCGCTGCTGAGTCTTGTTGTGCTCAGCTTCTCTAGATGAAGCAAACTCTCAAGGACTATGGCATCAACATGAACAATGTGCCACTCTTCTGCGACAATGAAAGCACCGTCAAGATTGCCGAGAATCCAGTTCAGCACTCGAAGACAAAGCACATTGAGATCCGTCATCACTTTCTCCGAGATCATGTCATCAAGGAAGATATTGATATCATTCACATCAACACTAATGAGCAACTGGCAGATATCTAGCCCTTGAATGAGAAAAGGTTTTGCAAGTTGCGGTGCGAGCTAAATGTCTTAGAATCCTCGAATGTCCAGTGAATGGACACACATCCTAACGCTTATGCATGTTGATGACTTAGATGTGCAACACAGGAAGTAACGTATTTCTTCAATCAATGAAGACATACCCTCTGAGTGTGAATACATTAATGTGGAATGTGACTTCGGAGTGCCATGATAATTGTGCGTCGTGTTTGGGTCTAATATTTCCTATACAATGGGTAATGCCAGCAACACACTTTCTTGATGATTTTCATTTGGCGTCATGATTGCATTATCTTCATATTTGGATTGTCTTCGACATTGATATGTCTTCAAGATCTATATCTTTGCAATATTGATTTATCTTCGATGATATATATGTATATGTGTGTTCTATCCTCTACAACATTCACTTATAGCTATGTCTTCAAGTTGCTATTCCTATGACCTAAGTGAATGTGATCGGACCCTGATCCCATCTGTGCTACTCCCTCAAATTCTTTCTGTCTAGTCATATGCATTATGTTGACACGTGTTGAATATCTTCACTATGTCCTTATTAGCTGAAGATACAGAGATACACATTTAAAACTATTTTTAATGACTTATCTTTTGCCTGAAAATCAGAGAAGTCGGAACAACCACCTGACAATCCAGGCATGCGTGGGAACGTGGCTCAACTCTTGACAAGTTGCATGCATGCCATGTGTCCACTAGATGTGAACCGCCAGGGGCACCTACGTAATTGCGCTGTGCCGCCCTCCTCCTTATAAATACATACCTGCACGGTCATTACCTCCTCTTCTACCTCTCCATATCGCTCAAACCTTAGCGCCACTACTAGCTCGAGTCGACGCCGGAGACGAAGAGCTTAGCCACCGCGACTTCTTCAACGCTGTCCTCACGTCAGCCGCGGACCTCGTCTTCTCCGCCGGCGCCGTAGGAGTCTTCCGTCGCCAAGTTAGGGCACGGGAGATTGTACTACTCAGCATCCGTTCTGCCCCATCTAGCAGTTCCTCAAGTGGTAAATAAAACTCACTTTTTACCACTTTTTCAATCTATCAAATCCGTCCACATCACCAAAAAGTGGTTTCCGCACTTCCAAATCTAGATCTCTCTTTTTTCTGAATCTCATATATTGCAAAGTATATTCACTTATGCTTCACAACTAGTTAGATTCCTCACTTGTACTTATTCTTGGATTCGTACAAATCTAGAACCAACTCACTTCAAATAAGTGAATGTCTTCGCATTATGAGGTCAATGTCTTCTAACTGATTTATCTTCAAAATCTTCTGAGAATGCATATGACCTCTTCCCCTTCCCTCGCATCTCTAATGCCGTCACACGTACATGTCCATGGGATAATCCCTTGGTTCTCATAGTCTGCATTCATTTGCAGAATTCTTATAGTGGCACATTGAATCTCCTAAAGCCAGTTCTTGTCTGACAAGTCGTACGGAAGCCTTTCACTGCTTTGAAGCCTATCTGTCAGAATATTATGGCCACTAAAAGTCAGCAAGGAAAGGTGGCAGGCAATGCCATGGCAATACTGCTCTGGACCTGCCACAAGATCTGTATGAGCTCTACAAGTCTAATCCCGAGGAAAGCTACACTCGGCACAAGACCAGAATCCATTGGATTCGAAGATATTGGGATGAACAGTGGTTGAAATACAACTTTGTCACACCTGAGTATGCAGAAAAGAATGCATCAAGCGCCCGTGGGGCGATATTATGTACAAGAATTTGCAACCAGAGACGAAGCCTGGAGCTATTGCTCAAGACTTCTACCGATGCATGGTCCGAGGACCTCAGCCAGAAAATGCCAACCCATCATCTCTTCGATGGTGTCGTGACGATGATCTCTTCAAGCGCAACTTCCAATTTGCCAAGGAGTCTGCCACAAAGAACAATAAGGAATTCGGACTCGACTTCAACCCTGGTCCATCTGCTCCAAGGTCTGATGGCACCCGTGAAGCCAATGAGAATAGGATTGACCCCTTCATTAACTTTGATGGGCTTCTATCACACATGCTGCACAGAGGGCCACGGTGGATCAATCTGCTAAAGATGTAGACTCTGAGGATGCTCCAGCACCACGGAAGTAGAAGAAGAAGTCAAAAGCTTCAAAGCCCTCTACTGCTGCTCCAAAAGCTTCGACAACGTAGCCACTAAAAATTGCACCGCCTAAAACAAGTGTGCAGTCTGAAGATCAGCCCCACATCTCCAAGAGAACCAAGAAGCCAAAGCCCAAGAAGGTTTCTGGGTAGGCACTCACTCCTGTTGCAGTTCTGCAAAATGAAAACAACACCATTGATCTGTCAAGTGATGTAGATCTTGCAGATGATGCTCTAGAACAGTTGATCAAGAGAAAACAGGAGGCTGATATCTTCCAAGATCTGCCTCTGTTCGATGTTGACATTCTTGACAACTTCATTGATGAATGGTTCGAGAATCAGTACATCAACATTGATGATTTGAAGCTGCCAATGGACATCAGTGTTACTTTTCAAGGTGCCATTGCCAACGAACTTGCCATTGCTCAGAAAATTGTTGAGATAAAGAACAAGATCAATTATGAGAAGGCGCAGTTCAAGAAGCACATGGCCAGGCTCCGCTGCTGATGTGCAAAACTTCAAGCAAATGATGCATGACCTCAAGAACCAGTTCAACAAGAAGCATGAAGATGCCAAAGGCTCACGCGAGTGCATCAACTAGTATGCGCAGAAGTGTGTGCAAGAGCACAATGAGGCTAAGAAGAGAAAGGCACTTGGGCGTCCAGGCAGCGACCCCAAGCTTGTTGCAAAGAAGAACAAGATGTCTGCTGAAGCCAATCCCGATGCTCCAAGGCAGGAACGACCTAGAATAGTCTTCCCTGCCAGCATGACTGGCTCGAAGCCAAAGGTCCCCTTGAAGGAAATATTCCCTAGAGGTAATAATAAAGTTATAATTTATTTCCTTAATTCATGATAAATGTTTATTATTCATGCTAGAATTGTATTAACCGGAAACTTAGTACATGTGTGAATACATAGACAAAACATATAGTCCCTAGTATGCCTCTACTTGACTAGCTCGTTAATCAAAGATGGTTATGTTTCCTATCCATAGACATGTGTTGTCATTTGATGAACGGGATCACATCATTAGGAGAATGATGTGATGGACATGACCCATCCGTTAGCTTAGCATTATGATCATGTTAGTTTCATTGCTACTACTTTCTTCATGACTTATACAAGTTCCTTAGACTATGAGATTATGCAACTCCCGAATACCGGAGGAACACATTGTGTGCTACCAAACGTCACAATGTAAAAGGGTGATTATAAAGGTGCTCTACAGGTGTCTCCGAAGGTGTTTGTTGGGTTGGCTTAGATCGAGATTAGGATTTGTCACTTCGTGTTTCGGAAAGGTATCTCTGGGCCCTCTCAGTAATACTCATCACTATAAGCCTTGCAAGCATTATGACTAATGAGTTAGTTGCAGGATGAAGTATTACAGAACGAGTAAAGAGACTTGCCAGTAATGAGATTGAACTAGGTATTGAGATACCGACGATTGAATCTCGGGCAAGTAACATACCAATGACAAAGGGAACAACGTATGTTGTCATGCGGTTTGACCGATAAAGATCTTCGTAGAAAATGTAGGAACCAATATGAGCATACAGGTTCCGCTATTGGTTATTGACCGGAAACGTGTCTCGGTCATGTCTACATAGTTCTCGAACCCGTAGGGTCCGCATGCTTAACGTTCGATGATGATTGGTATTATGAGTTTATGTGATATGATGTACCGAAGGTCTTTCGGAATCCCGAATGTGATCAAGGACATGACTTGGAGTCTTGAAATGGTCGAGACATAAAGATTGATATATTGGAAGACTATGTTTGGACATCGGAATGGTTCCGGGTGAGTTCGGGCATTCACCGGAGTACCGGGGGGTTACCGGACCCCCCCGGGGAGTGTATGGGCCTTATTGGGCCTTAGTGGGAGAAAGGAGGAGGCGGCCGTGTGGAGCCCCCCAAGTCTAATCCGAATTGGGTGGAGGGCCCCCTCTCTTTCCCTCTCTCCCCCCTTCCTTCTTCTCCTAGTAGGACTAGGAAAGGGGGGAGTCCTAATCCTACTAGGAGGAGGATTCCTCCCCCTTGGCGCGCCTACGAGGGACGGCTGGCCTCCCCTCTCCTCCTTGATATACGGGGGAGGGGGGAACCCCAAGGACACACAAGTTGATTGTTTGGCCGTGTGCGGTGCCCCCCTCCACAGTTACACACCTCGGTCATATCGTCGTAGTGCTTAGGCAAAGCCCTACGCCGGTAACTTCATCATCACCGTCACCATGTCGTCATGCTGACGAAACACTCCCTCGACCTCAGCTAGATCTAGATTTTGTGGGACGTCACCGAGCTAAACGTGTGCAGATCATGGAGGTGTCGTACCTTCGGTGCTAGGATCGATCGGATCGTGAAGACGTACGACTACATCAATCACGTTGTCATAACGCTTCCGCTTTCGGTCTACAAGGGTACATGGACAACACTCTCCCCTCTCGTTGCTATGCATCACCTAGAGATAGATCTTGCGTGATCGTAGGGAATTTTTTGAAATTACCGCGTTCCCCGACAGTGGCATCCGAGCCAAGTCTATGTGTAGATGTTATATGCACGAGTAGAACACAAAGAGTTGCGGGCAATAATAGTCATACTGCTTACCAACATGTCATGCTTTGATTCAGCGGTATTGTTGGATGAAGCAGCTCAGACCGACATTACTCGTACGCTTACGCGAGACTGGTTCTACCGACGTGCTTTGCACATAGGTGGCTCGTGAGTGTCTATTTCTCCAACTTTAGTTGAATCAAGTGTGGGTATGCCTGGTCCTTGTTGAAGGTTAAAACATCACACTTGACGAAAAATCATTGTGGTTTTGATGCGTAGGTAAGAACGGTTCTTGCTAGAAGCCCGTAGCAGCCACGTAAAACTTCCAACAACAAAGTAGAGGACGTCTAACTTGTTTTTGCAGGGCTTGTTGTGATGTGATATGGTCAAGCATGATGTGATATAAGTTGTTGTATGAGATGATCATGTTTTGTAACAAAGTTATCGGCAACTGACAGGAGCCATATGGTTGTCGCTTTATTGTATGCAATGCAATCGCCATGTAATTGTTTTACTTCATCACTAAGCGGTAGAGATAGTCGTAGTAACACTAGTTGGCGAGACGACAATGATGCTACGATGGAGATCAAGGTGTCACACTGGTGATGTTGGAGATCATGATGATGCTTCGGTGATGGAGATCATGAGCACAATATGATGATGGCCATATCATGTCACATATTTTGATTGCATGTGATGTTTATTCTTTATGCATCTTATTTTGCTTAGAACATCGGTAGCATTATAAGATGACCCCTTACTAAATTTCAAAGTACACGTGTTCTCCCAGAGTATGCACTGTTGCTATAGTTCATCGTGTCGAGACACCACGTGATGATCGGGTGTGCTAAGCTCTACGTGCACACACAACTGGTGCAAGCGAATTTTGCACACGCAGAATACTCGAGTTAAACTTGACGAGCATAGCATATGCAGATATGGCCTCGGAACACTGAGACCAAAAGGTCGAGCATGAATCATATAGTAGATATGATCAACATAGTGATGTTCACCATTGAAAACTACTCCATCTCACGTGATGATCGGACATGGTTTAGTTGATTTGGATCACATGATCACTTAGATGATTAGAGGGATGTCTATCTAAGTGGGAGTTCTGAAGTAATATGATTAATTGAACTTTAATTTATCACGAACTTGGTACTTGATAGTATTTTGCATGTCTATGTCGTTGTAGATCAATGGCCTATGCTACCGTTCCTTTGAATTTTAATGCGTTCCTAGAGAAGGCTAAGTTGAAAGATGATGGCAGCAACTACACGGACTGGGTCCATAACTTGAGGATTATCCTCATTGCTGCACACAAGAATTACATCTTGGAAGCACCGCTAGGTGCCAGGCCTGCTGCAGACGTTACTGATGACATTAAGAACGTCTGGCAGAGCAAAGCTGATGACTACTCAATAGTCCAGTGTGTCATGCTTTACGGCTTAGAATCAGGACATCAAAGACGTTTTGAACATCATGGAGCATATGACATGTTCCAAGAGTTGAAGTTAATATTTCAAGCAAATGCCCGAGTTGACAGATATGAAGTCTCCAACAAGTTCTACAGCTGCAAAATGGAGGAGAATAGTTTTGTCAGTGAACACATACTCAAAATGTCTGGGTATCATAATCAGTTGACTCAGCTGGGAGTTGACCTTCCAGTTGATTGTGTCATTGACAGAGTTCTTCAATCACTGCCACCAAGCTACAAAGGCTTCGTGATGAACTATAATATGCAAGGGATGAAAAAGACTATTCCCGAGATCTTTGCAATGCTAAAAGCCGCGGAGGTAGAAATCAAAAAGGAGCATCAAGTTTTGATGGTCAATAAGACCACTAGTTTCGAGAAAAAGGGCAAAGGGAAGAAAGGGAACTTCAAGAAGAATGGCAAAAAGGTTGCTGCTCAAGAGAAGAAACCCAAGTCTGGACCTAAACCAGAAACTGAGTGCTTCTACTACAAAGGAACTGGTCACTGGAAGTGGAACTGCCCCAAGTATTTGGCGGATAAGAAGGATGGCAAAGTGAAAGTTATATTTGATATACATGTTATTGATGTGTACTTAGCTAATGCTCGTAGTAGCGCCTCGGTATTCGATACTAGTTCTGTTGCTCATATTTGCAACTCGAAACAGGGGCTACGTATTAAGCGAAGATTAGCTAAGGACGAGGTGACGATGTGCGTGGGAAATGGTTCCACAGTCGATGTGATCGCGGTCGGCATGCTACCTCTACATCTACCATCGGGATTAGTTTTAGACATGAATAATTGTTATTTGGTGCCAGCGTTGAGCATGAACATTATATCTCGATCTTGTTTGATGCGAGACAGTTATTCATTTAAATCAGAGAATAATGGTTGTTCTATTTATATGAGTAATATATTTTATGGTCATGCACTCTTGATGATTTGTCTATTTTTATTGAATCTCGATAGTAGTGATACACATATTCATAGTGTTGAAACCAAAAGATTGAAGTTTAATAATGATAGTGCAACTTATTTGTGGCACTGCCGTTTGGGTCATATCGGTATAAAGTGCATGAAGAAACTCCATACTGATGGACTTTTGGAATCACTTGATTATGAATCACTTGGTGCTTGCGAACCGTGCCTTATGGGCAAGATGACTAAAATTCTGTTCTCCGGAACAAAAGAATGAGCTACTGACTTGTTGGAAATAATACATACTGATGTATGCGGTCCAATGAGTATTGAGGCTCATCGTGGGTATCATTATTTTCTTACCTTCACAGATGATATGAGCAGATATGGTTATATCTACTTAATGAAGCATAAGTCTGAAACATTTGAAAAGTTCAAAGAATTTCAGAGTGAAGTGGAAACTCATCGTAACAAGAAAATAAAGTTTCCACGATCTGATCGTGGAGGAGAATATTTGTGTTACGTGTTTGGTCTTTATTTGAAACCACATGGGATAGTTTCACAATTAATGCCACCTGGAACACCACAGTGAAATGGTGTGTCTGAACATCATAACCGTACTTTATTGGATATGATGCAATCTATGATGTCTCTTACTGATTTACCGCTATTGTTTTGGGCTTATGCTTTAGAGACGGCTGCATTCACTTTAAATAGGGCACCATCAAAATCCGTTGAGACGATGCCTTATGAACTGTGGTTGGGCAAGAAACCAAAGTTGTCATTTCTTAAAGTTTGGGGCTGCGATGCTTATGTGAAAAAGCTTCAACCTGATAAGCTCGAACCCAAATTGGAGAAGTGCGTCTTCATAGGATACCCAAAGGAAACTATTGGGTATACCATCTATCACAGATCTGAAGGCAAAATCTTTGTTGCTAAGAATGTGTCGTTTCTAGAGAAGGAGTTTCTCTCAAAAGAAGTGAGTGGGAGGGAAGTAGAACCTTAGGAGGTAGTTGTACCTTCTCCCTTATTGGAAAGTAGTTCATCATAGAAATTAGTTCCCGTGATTCCTACACCAATTAGTGAGGAAGCTAATGATGATGATGATCATGAAGCTTCAGATCAAGTTACTACTGAACCTCGTAGGTCTTCCAGAGTATGATCCGCACCAGAGTGGTATCGTAACCCTGTTCTAGAAGTCATGTTACTAGAACATGATGAACCTATGAACTATGAGGAAGCGATGATGAGACCAGATTCTGCAAAATGGCTATAAGCCATGAGATCTAAGATGGGATCCATGTATGAGAACAAAGTGTGGACTTTGGTGGACTTGACCGATGATCGGCAAGCCATAGAAAATAAATGGATCTTTAAGAAGAAGACTGACGCAGATGGTAATGTTACTGTGTACAAAGCTCGACTTGTTGCAAAAGGTTTTCGACAAGTTCAAGGAGTTGACTACGATGACACTTTCTCACCCGTAGCGATGCTTAAGTCTGTCTGAATCATGTTAGCAATTGCTGCATTTTATGATTATGAAATTTGGCAAATGGATGTAAAAACTGCATTCCTTAATGGATTTCTGGAAGAAGAGTTGTATATGATGCAACCGGAAGGTTTTGTCGATCCAAAGGGTGCTAACAAAGTGTGCAAGCTATAGCGATCCATTTATGGACTGGTGCAAGCCTCTCGGAGTTGGAATAAATGCTTTGATTGTGTGATCAAAGCATATGGTTTTATACAGACTTTTGGAGAAGCCTGTATTTACAAGAAAGTGAGTGGGAACTCTGTAGCATTTCTAATCTTATATGTAGATGACATATTGTTGATTGGAAATGATATATAATTTCTGGATAGCATAAAGGAATACCTGAATAAGAGTTTTTCTATAAAAGGCCTCGGAGAAGCTACTTACATATTGGGCATCAAGATCTATAGAGATAGATCAAGACGCTTAATTGGACTTTCACAAAGCACATACCTTGATAAAGTTTTGAAGAAGTTCAAAATGGATAAGTAAAAGAAAGGGTTCTTGCCTGTATTAGAAGGTGTGAAGTTGAGTCAGACTCAAAGCCCGACCACCGCAGAAGATAGAGAGAAAATGAAAGTCATTCCCTATGCTTCAGCCATAGGCTCTATCATGTATGCAATGTTGTGTACTAGACCTGATGTATTGCTATAAGCATAGCAGAGAGGTACCAAAGTAATCCCAGAGTGGATCACTTGACAGTGGTCAAGAACATCCTGAAATACCTGAAAAGGACTAATGATATGTTTCTCATTTAAGGAGGTGAAAAAGAGCTCGTCGTAAACGGTTACGTCAACACAAGCTTTGACACTAATCCGGATGACTCTAAGTCGGAAAGCGGATACGTATTTTTATTGAATGGAGGAGCTGTCAGTTGATGCAGTTCCATGCAGAGTGTCGTGGCGGGATCTACGTGTGAAGCGGAGTACATTGCTACTTCGGAAGCAGCGAATGAAGGAGTTTGGATGAAGGAGTTCATATCTGATCTAGGTGTCATACCTAGTCCATTGGGTCCAATGAAAATCTTTTGAGACAATACTGGTGCAATTGCCTTGGCAAAGAAATCCAGATTTCACAAGAGAACCAGGCACATCAAGAGACGCTTCAATTCCATCCGTCATCAAGTGTTGGAAGGGGCATAGATATTTGCTGCATACACACGAATCTGACTGTTGTAGACCCGTTGACTAAGCCTCTTCCACGAGCAAAACATGATCAGCACCAAAGCACCATGGGTGTTAATCATTACTATGTAATCTATATTATTGACTCTAGTGCAAGTGGGAGACTAAAGGAAATATGCCCTAGAGGCAATAATAAAGTTATTATTTATTTCCTTAATTCATGATAAATGATTACTATTCATGATAGAACTGTATTAACCGAAAACTTAGTACATGTGTGAATACATAGACAAATCATATAGTCCCTAGTATACGTCAACTTGACTAGCTCGTTAATAAAAGATGGTTATGTTTCCTAACCATAGACATGTGTTGTCATTTTATGAACGGGATCACATCATTGGGAGAATGATTTGATGGACATGACCCATCCGTTAGCTTAGCATTATGATCGTGTTAGTTTCATTGCTACTGCTTTCTTCATGACTTATACAAGTTCCTCAGACTATGAGATTATGCAACTCCCGAATCTGAAGGAACAAATTGTGTGCTACCAAACGTCACAACGTAAAAGGGTGATTATAAAGGTGCTCTACAGGTGTCTCCGAAGGTGTTTGTTGGGTTGGCTTAGATCGATATTAGGATTTGTCAGTCCGTGTTTCGGAAAGGTATCTTTGGGCCCTGTCGGTAATACTCATCACTATAAGCCTTGCAAGCATTGTGAATAATGAGTTAGTTGTAGGATGAAGTATTACGAAACGACTAAAGAGACTTGCCAGTAACGGGATTGAACTAGGTATTGAGATACCGACGATCGAATCTCGCACAAGTAACATTCTGATGACAAAGGGAACAACGTATGTTGTCATGCAGTTTGACCGATAAAGATCTTCGTAGAATATGTAGGAACCAATATGAGCATCCAGGTTCCGCTATTGGTTATTGACCGGAGACGTGTCTCGGTCATCTCTACATAGTTCTCGAACCCGTAGGGTCCGCACGCTTAACGTTCGATGACGATTGGTATTATGAGTTTATGTGATACGATGTACTGAAGGTTGTTCGGAGTCTCGGATGTGATCACGGATGTGACGAGGAGTCTCGAAATGGTCGATAAATAAAGATCGATATATTGGAAGACTATGTTTGGACATCGGAATGGTTCCAGGTGAGTTCGGGCATTTACCGGAGTACCGTGGGGGGGGGGGGTTACCGGAACCCCCCGGGGAGTGTATGGGCCTTATTGGGCCTTAGTGGGAGAGAGGAGGAGGCAGCCAGGTGGAGGGCGCCTCCCCCAAGCCCAATCCGACTTGGGTGGGGGGCCGCCCCCCCTTTCCTTCCCTCTCTCTCCCCCTTCCTTCTTCTCCTAGTAGGACTAGGAAAGGGGGGAGTCCTACTCCTACTAGGAGGAGGATTCCTCCCCCCTTGGCGCGCCTATGAGGGCCGGTCGGCCTCCCCTCTCCTCCTTTATATACGGGGGAGGGGCACCCCAAAGACACACAAGTTGATTGTTTAGCTGTGTGCGGTGCCCCCCTCCACAGTTACACACCTCGGTCATATCGTCGTAGTGCTTAGGCGAAGCCCTCCGTCGGTAACTTCATCATCACCGTCACCATGCCATCGTGCTGACGAAACTCCCCCACGACCTCAGCTAGATCTAGAGTTTGTGGGACGTCACCGAGATGAACGTGTGTAGATCGTGGAGGTGCCATAGCTTCGGTGCTAGGATCGGTCGGATCATTGTCATAACGCTTCCGCTTTCGGTCTACGAGGGTACATGGACAACACTCTCCCCTCTTGTTGCAATGCATCACCTAGAGATAGATCTTGCGTGATCGTAGGATATTTTTTTGAAATTACCGCGTTCCCCAACACCCCTCAGCGGCTTCTGAACAGAAGAAGACAAGGCAAGCTGAGGCTGGAGCTAGAAAGAGAAAGCTTCAATATGCCCGTGACACTGATCCCTCCAAGAAGAAGTTGAAGACTAAAGCTTCAATGTCTTCATGCAAAGAGCATGTTTCTTCCCAAGAACCGCTAGTCGTCGAACCAATCTCTGTTGCTCTACCTACCTCTGCCAACCACGAGCACCGTATAGTGATCCATCAGCCTGCTACCACAGAGGCTCCTGAAAATGAAGAAATTCCAGTTGCTTATCCCATCACACTTGAAGACATTGGTCATGATGACCATGTTGAAGATGATGAAGTCCTTCCTCAGACTGAACCAAATCCTGTGGTATCATCGCCTGCTCCAATGAGCAGTGAATTGATAAGTATTGACCGTCCTCTGACTCCCCGTCCCATGATGCCAATCACGTAAGATATGCCCTTGGATGATGAAGCTGTTCTGCACACTCCAACATCCCAAGTCACCACTCCGGTGCTTGATACTACTCAAGAAAGTCCTGAAGACTTTGATATCACCATCCCTTCACCTCAGGCGTCGCCTTCCTTCTGGAAGCTTCGCAAAGGTCCCAGGTCTCAGGCATCCATGTCAAGCATTCTAGAAGAGGATGTGCAACCTACTAGCTCAATAGCACGTCAAGTGTTCCCTGATGCCATCCCTTCTGTGGCTGCTAATGAGTCTGAAGCCAAAGCTGCTGAAGACATCCCGGCTGCATCAGGCGATAAAGAGAAAGAAGAAGAGAGAGAAGCTACTCCCCCTGCCAATGATCCAGTCCTACAAGCAGAGAATGTGCTTGTGCCAGACCCTCCAATCGTTGAAGAGATTGAGGTTGAAACCAATGTGGCTGCCACCACCAATGCCATTGAAGCCAATGACACTGTCATGGCTGAAGAGAATGTGGAGCCTGAAGTCAATGTTGCAACTGAAGATATTATGCAGTCAGTCACATCCGATGTAATTGTTCCTCCACCAGTGCCACACACTATGGAACGAGCTTACAGTTGTGGTGAGTTGGTGACTGTTAGATGGCCCATTAAGGTACCACCCACTACTCCAGGCCCTCAGTATGATTATCATGTGGAGCAAAGGCCTCAAACTCTAAAGCCAATGCCAAGACTACCAAGGCTTCCAAGTGTTGCAACAACCCATGGATCTTTCGGTGTGCTCAGCTTCAGAGAGCACTACACATTCTTTGATAGCGCCAAGAACCCATATAGGAAGCCCAAGATCTCCTCTGACAGATTTTGGAGCCGTCAGCAATGAAGCTATTACTCTTACATCCTATACAACCAAGACCAGATTTTTCTCATAAGCATCTGGATTGTGATGCTATTGCTGGACTGCCTTGCCTTGAAGTGGCTCTTGACTGCTTCAGAGATGTTGGGTTGGTGCCATTTGTGTCTGACAAAGAGCACTGGAATGAAGAGCTTTTGCTGTAGTTTTACGCAACATTGCACATTCGAGGCTACAACAAGGATCCGAAGACTTGGATCCTTGAGTGGATGATAGGTGATGTTCATCACGAAGCCAAAGCTCAGGACATCATTGAGCTTACTTCCCTGCGCTCTCCTGATGAGTTGTATGAACCAGGTTGTCAGCTATATCAAAATGAACTGCTGAGCATCTTTCAGAAGCCAGAGACAATATGAGCCAGATGCTGAGCATGATGAAGCCATTGCCCCAAGATGCCGAATACCCTAAGGAGTTCTTTGTCCAGGACCTGGAGTACTTACCCCGCATAGTATATCACATTCTGAGGCGTACTCTCTAGCCTATCAAAGGCAACTCTTCTAAAGCAAAACTCGAAGGCGCCATCAAGACATTCGTCTTATATATCGTCAATGGCATCAGGTTCAATACCCAGGATTTCTTCATCCGCCATCTTGCTGCTTCTGGCATTGATCTCTTTGGGCTGAAGTTTTATCCTCCCTATATTATGCGCCTAATCAAGCTTCATTCCACTGTTGACTATCAACCTTCAGCACACAATCACGTCGTATTCCTGCCTGAAGTTGACATGTCCTATGAAGCCATCTACACTGATCCAGCAAATAAGCCCCTCCATCTGTAAAATGATGAATATCAAAGCTTCACTCAACCTATTGATGGCATTCATGTACCAAACTCTGCTTCTCCTACTTATCCCCTGGCTGGCAACTTGCGTTTGCCGCATCCTACCAATACTGAAGCCACTGCCAGCACAATTGCTCAAAGGCCTCGGAAGCGTCCCTGTGTCCTCAATGACTGTGAGCTTCTGGTATCTTTGCATCAGAAGTAGGATAGGCATCATGAATGGCTGAAGCGCCAAATGCAGAGTCTTCTGGTTGATGTCAATCGCATTTGCATGCCACCAAGAACTCTTTCGTCGCGCATGAAGCCTGTCGGCGGTCCTGGAAGAGCCTTACACTACTCTGCTTTGAAGAAGATCTTCGCGAAGATGGCTTCACAGAGAGGTTCAAGTTTGACTCCAGGCCTCCGCAATCGGCAAGTTGGCGTCCAACACCTTCTATTGATTCTACACCAGGCCTGTCTGCACCGCCCAACTCCAACGTTGACCCTGCTGCTCCAACATCGTCTCCACCTGGGAACGAGTAGAAACTCTATGTCTTCAAACTGTTTTGGTCCTTACTAACAAAAGGGGGAGAAGCATATGAGGTTGGTAGTCTTCAAGCGGGTCCATATGGGGTGGTTGCCTTACGTTTGCTAAGTGCTTGCAATTCTCATTTTGAAACTATTTGGCTCTTGAGTTGTAACACTTAAACTTGATGGTCGTCTGCTACTTTTGCTGCTACTTTGTGATGCGATGATAAATTCCGCATGAAGTCATTTTGCAGACGTCCATTTCTCATTATGCACATCATTATCTTCATTATGCTCCCTCTTGAGCTTGCGTTGGTTTTCCCTTGAAGAGGAAATGGTGATGCAGCAAAGTAGAGTAAGTATTTCCCTCAGTTTGAGAACCAAGGTATCAATCCAGTAGGAGACAACACACAAGTCAATGAATACCTGCACAAACAATCAACAACTTGCACCCAACACGATAAAGGGGTTGTCAATCCCTTCATGGTTACTTGCAAAAGTCGGATTTGATAGAGATAGATAAACGGTAAAGTAAATATTTTTGGTATTTTTCGTTTATAGATCAGAAAGTAAAAGATTGCAAAATAGTAGATCAGAAACAAGTATGATGTAAAAAAGAACTTATATGATGGAAAAGAGACTCGGGGGCCATAGGTTTCACTAGTGACTTCTCTCAAGATAGCAAATAATACGGTGGGTGAACAAATTACTTCTGATCAATTGATAGAAGAGCGCATAATTATGATGATATCTAAGGCAATGATCATGAACATAGGCATCACTTCCGTGTCAAGAAGACCGAAATGATTCAGCATCTACTACTATTACTCCATACATCGACCGCTATCCAGCATGCATCTAGAGTATTAAGTTCATAAAGAACAGAGTAACACATTAAGTAAGATGGCATGATGTAGAGGAATTAACTCAAGCAATATGATGAAAACCCCATCTTTTTATCCTTGATGGCAAAAATACAATACATGCCTTGCTGCCCCTATTGTCACTGGGAAAGGACACCTCATGATTGAACCCAAAGCTAAGCACTTCTCCCATTGCAAGAAAAACCAATCTAGTAGGCCAAACTAAACCATAATTCGAAGAAACTTGCAAAGATATCAAATCATGCTTATAAGAATTCAGAGAAGACTCAAATAATATTCATAGATAATCTGATCATAAATCCACAATTCATCGGATCTCGGCAAACACACCGCAAAAGAATATTACATCAAATAGATCTCCAAGAACATCGAGGAGAACATGGTATTGAGAATCAAAGAGAGAGAGAAGAAGCCATCTAGCTACTAGCTATGGACCCGTAGGTGTGTGGTAAACTACTCATGCTTCATCAGAAGGGTGATGGTGTTGATGTAGAAGCCCTCCATGATCGAATCCCCCTTCGTCAGTGATGATGATATAGACCTAGGGTAGGGTCATAGGCCTGACCGATACTCCCTACCCAAGGTCACTACCCTAGAAGCAAAGACATCCAAGAGACAACAAGGAGTACCAATTGAAGTCGTCGAGCGCAATCCACTCGACCAATCATATCACTCAGGTACCCCTCCCTCCTGGTATCACTCGACCAAGACGAAGCCATTCGACCATACGAGAAACCACTCGATCTACAAAAGACCAGGAGTCACTCAGGACGGCAACGATCAGGCGTTCACTCTGTAGTCGTAAAGATCATTAATAGCTCTTTATAGCTGGCGTTATGAGTAACGCCCTATATATCTTTATGTACATTGAACCCCTGTAACGGACGTGGTATAGGGTCCTGGCACACTCTATATAAGCCATCCCACTCCTCTGGGACAAGGGTTCGCACCCCCTGTAACACAACCTCCCATATTCCAGTCGACCACCTCAGGGCACCGAGACGTAGGGCGTTTACCTCCTACGAGAGGGACCTGAACTCGTAAACTCTTGCATACAATATCGGCGTAGCTAGGACCTTGCCTCCTCATATGTACCCCCTATACTTACTGTCAGACTTAGTACCACGACAGTTGGTGCCCACCATGGGGCAAAGCGTCTTAGCGACTTCTGGCGAGGTTGCATTTTATTTGATCTTCATCAACATGGTTTCCGGCAGCGGTTTGGTTATGGGTTGCGAGTTCCGACTCAGCGCGCTCACTTTCATCGCTGACGACTCCACCTGGCTCTAGGAGGCCCCCCTCGACGTTGCCGCTCACCCGATCTGTGGCTCGTCGCACTTCCACGCGAGTGCCTGCGGCATCCTCCTTCAGCAGTCGTCAACCCCGTATCAGTCGGTCCTCGCGTCATCGTTTCACTCTGCAGGATGCCACCGCAAGCGGTCTGGTCAATCGCGGCTCCAGCGGTGGGTGAAACAGGTCGTGGCTCGTCAGGCGCTCACCCCCCAAGTCACGGCGATCAAGCCCGACATATTTCACTGCGGTTCAGTCGACCTGTTGACTGATTTTGCAGACACCTCTTCCGAGAGCGGGAGTTGTGACCCCGCGGCGGAAGTCCTCATGGTCGACTCCCATCATGGCCCACCTGGTTTTCCTCTTAGCGGCGGCGACGGTGACAGTGACGGCCCATCATTCGGCCATGAGGAGTATCAGCCCCAACCTCTTAGCTTGCACCAGAGGGAGGAGATGCACCGCCGCAACATGGAGGCCCTCCAGACCCCCATCATAGGGAAAACCGCCGAGGCTCATGCCTTGGAGACAGTGCGCCTGGCCACGTTGGCTGAGCGCACTCGTTTGGAGAAACATTCTCTCGATGAGCGTGCCCGTCGACCGATCCCCGAGTCTAGTCAGCGTCCATGGCAATTGTTTCCACCGAAAACTCAGGTATTCCACACACCGATTCAGAATCTTGCAGCTGCGGCGCGTATCGCACAATCCATTCAGCCATCTCGTTCAGAGGCTGGAAGAGGCTTGGAACAAATCAGGGCACTGCTCGCAGCAGGAGACCAGAACTCCGCCATGTCCCAGTCGTGAAACAGAATTCACAGCAGATCAGTAAGGCCAGACACCGTTCAGTCGTCACACAGTCCTAGGTCGCCTTTGTGGTGTGGAGATCGTGATCACCACCAAGATCGGCACCTGGGAAGAGCTCATGGAGAGTATGATCATGAGTACGCCCGTGACAACCACCATCAAGAGCCTTCACCCCTTCCGAGGGACGGGTCCTACGCGCCCCAGCGGTATGATGACAGGCATCTGTACGGAAATGACCGCAGAGTTCCAGTCGACCCCAGAGAGCCCGGCTTCGACGCAAGGTCAGTCCTTGTGCAGGGTTTGGTCGACCGGAACAGAGCATACAGAGAAGGGCTGGATAGAGACAGGCCCAGTGGAAGCATGTCGGTGTACTAAGGTAGGGGTACCTCAGTACCCCAACTTGTGCACGGGCAGTCGCAGCTCCCCGTAGCTGGATCCACCATTTGCTTGCCGGAGACCATTCCCACTCCGTACCAAGCCATTCAAGAACAAAGTGTACAAGACAGAAGGTTAAGACCCCGGCAAGAGGAGCTTGCCGGGAAGGCCGTTCCAGGCTCAAGATCACGTCACCCATGCAAGTCCCTGGCGAGAGGAGCTCGCCGGGGAGACTAGAAGACTACATCACAGAAGACACGCCTCGGCGCTATACGCGTCCCGGCGAGGGCCCGGGGAGCGGCAAGTTACAGAGCCCGACAAGCTCCCGGGCCCGGCAAGATCAAGACCCCGGCAAGGTACTTGCCGGGGAGAGCTGTGCTGCATGCCCGCACTCCAGCTCATCTGCACACGCGTCGCCTTCAGCCCTCTCCAGAGACGCGTGGCGGATGGCTGCGCTGCATGAAGGGTGCGGTGGCACTCCTCGGTGGTGGCTTCATCGCCCGTGGCAAGCGGAGGCGCAAGGCGGGAGCTTTTGGGCGGCGGCGACGGGCATTAAATGCTCTTGTCCCCTCTGTCAAAAGTAGGTAGAATCCTTTGTTCAAGCCTTCAGAGCTGCCTTTGTTCCTTGACTGTTCCAACTACCACCTCTTTTACATTTTACCCCTCTACCCTCGTTGACACTGTCGGTGACCCTTGCCCTATAAAAGGAGGCCCATGCACAGCGTGGGGGTTGAACCCTTAGCAACTCTAGCGCTGGGGTTCGACTCATTCACAACTCTCATGCTCGGGTAGCCGCTCTGCAGCTCTTCAAGCTCGAAGCACAATACAACACAAAGCAGCAAGATAGGGTTTCTGCGACCATCGCGGCCGAAGCTGGGTAAAAATCCTAGCCCGCGCGCATCGCCTCGATCTGCTCTCCGCGCACCCTCCGCCCTCGTACCGAACACACGAAGGGGCCGTCCCCGGCCCCATAGGTGTCGTCCTCCCATCGCGCACGACATCTCTGGCGCGCCAGGTAGGGGGCGTCGAGGTTGTGCAGACCTGATCCGGCGTTCGTGCGGCCGCGCTCTTCATCATCCTCTCCAGCTTCATCAGCAACTTCATCGACAACCGCGCTATGGCCCCGAAGACGAGGGCCTCGAGGGTTGCAGACCCGTCTGAGCCTCACCCGCCGCCACCGGAGCCAGCGGCGGGCGGAGGAGACGCCGTCGATAGGGTGGACACCGGCGAGGGCACTCGCGGTGCCACCAGATCCAGGGACAGGACGGAGGACCACGCCTCGGCCTCCGTAGATCCACGTCCATCTCAGCGCATGACAACCCAGCAGCGCCGTGCCACGGAGGATGGTACTCGCATGCTGGGGCAAGAACATGCCGGGGGCTTGCGGGATGCTCCGGACCGCTGTCCATGCATGAGCAAGGCGAAAGTGCCGAGGGAGGACTCTGCTCCTCCTATCGCTACTAGGAGTCCGAGCATGTCCTGTACCTCGCACCGATCGCTCCCGCTCCCCCTACGCTCCGGCAAGCGCACCTCCCTGGAGCGCTATGCTGTCGTCGAGGACGCGCCATCGAGCTCTAAGTCCGGCAAGGACGGCTCTGGCGCTCACTCCGACAAGCGCAGCTCCTCGGAACGCTCTAAGCCCGGCGGGGATAGCTCAGGTGCTCGTTCCGGCAAGCGCACCTCCCCGGAGCGCTGCGCTGCCGTCAAGGACGCGCCTTTGAGCTCCACCAGCAAGTGCAAAGAAACAAGAAAAAGAAAAGCTAAGTTGCTCGAGCTTTTTGCGCAGAGCACTCCTTAATTCCATGCTTTTATATGTTATATCCCCCGTACGCTCGTCCTTTGTACGCGAAAGCCCGTGCGCAGAGGAGCCTGCCTGTGAATAGCCGCACCCTTATCCTGCTTCGAACACACTCAACGAGTTAAAAGTGAGCCGCGACCAGCTTAGCGCCCTTGTTTCGTTTCGAGTCTGTTCAGCAAGTTAAGCGCGTCGCGAACTAGGCAACAAGGTTGCTTGCCGGGGCGACACCAGCCAGCGGGCTGCTGATGTTCCGCACTCAGCAAGCGTGTTAAGCACCGGCAAGTTACCTTAAGCGTAGGGTGAAAACGCACAAAGGATGTAGAGTAGAGGGTGTAACATGGCAAGCCTGCCGTGAGATGTCCCGTATGAGAGACTTGGGCGAGAGGAGCCAAGTCGTGGCCCGATTGCGTGCTTGTTTTGTTTCGAGTCCGCTCAACAAACACAAGTGTGCTGCTGCACCTTATCTTGCTTCGAGCCTGCTCGAGCAAGTTAAGCGTCATAGCCCAGCCCGGCAAGGTTGTTTGCGGAAGCAACACCGTCGTGGGCTGTCAGCGGCAAGCGTGTTCGCCCGACAAGCTCCCGAGGCGCGAGAGTACAAACATCTGAAGGGCAAGGCTCGGCATCGTATTGCATAGTCAGGATTTATATACGCATACATATACATGGAGCAGTCGTATATCTACCTCAGCTGTTTTCATGACTGAAATTGCAGCAACAAGGAGAAACCGAAAGATCACACCGGCGCCTGGGGTCCGGCAAGTCCGGATCGCCGGGGGCTGCGGGTGCCAAGGTTCTTCCTCGACAGGCCAGCCTCGCTGGGGGCTGCGAGCGCCAAGATTCGTCTCCGGCAAGCCAGAGTTGCTGGGGGCTGCAGTATCAGATAAGTTTTTCATCCCTCGTCATGCATCCTCGTATGGACCGGGAGATGCGGGGCTGCGTCTTTGAACGAGCGTGTCTTGTAAAAACCCGTACGTGGAGGAACCGAGTCGTGGTCCAGTTGCGTACTTGGTTTGTTTCCGAGTCCGCTCAACAAACACAAGTGTGCCGCTGCACCCTTATCTTGCTTTCGAGCCTGCTCAGCAAGTTAAGCGTCATAAGCGGCCCGGCAAGGTTGCTTGCGGAAGCAACACCGCCGGTGGGCTGTCCCTTTTCGGCAAGCGTGTTTGCCCGGCAAGCTCCCGATAGCGTAAGAACACACAAGGCACTTGATCAAGTAAAAGACTCGATCCGGCAAGCTTTCCCTCTTTTCATTAAAAACATCCTAGCATAGTACAAGTCCATAGAGGATGAAAAACATGATAGAGAGGATTACAAGTTCTTAAATGCAGCTAACCCGAGGGCTTCTGATTAAAAAGATAAGGTGCCCGTGATCCCTCTCCTGTTTCTCTGTTAGGGAGTTCGGGAGGTAGGTCAGGAGCTCCGGCAAGATAAGCTTGCGGGGAAGGAGGCCCCGCAAGAGGAGCTTGTCGGGGAAGGCGAAGGCGCCAAGGAGGCGTGGCGGTGGCGCCGCCGTGCCCGAGAGCTGCGCAGGTGGCGGGCATGGGGGCGCATGCCGGAGAGCCCTGGCGCCGAAGACACCAAGAGAACCCCGGGAGCCGGCCAGAGCTTGGCGGAGGCAGGCGTCGGAGGCGAGCTTGAAGGCGGGGTGGTGGGACATCGGCACGAGGCACCTCGCCCTCGTACTCGATTCTTGACCTTGCCGTCCTCCCCCTCTTCCTCTTCCGCAGCCTCCCTCGCCCGGCCGCCAAGAAAGCGGCCCGGGGAGTTGAAGGCGGCGACCAGGAGGCAGGGTCGCCGTGGCCTTGAGGCAGCGGTGTCCGGCGCCTGGTCGGGCCCGCCATCCCCTCGTCGCCGCTGTCGCTCTCCTCCTCGTCACTCTCGCTCGGAGGAGCCTTTGCTATCCGAGAGCTGTCCACACAGCAGCGCACCGGGTTCCATAGTCGCGAAGACCTTGACGGCGAGGAGGTCACCATCCATTAGCAGAAATGGAGGGTGAACCCGCCGTCAAGCTATGGATCCGGGCGAACGTCTTGCACCCTCGGTCGAAGAACATCTCGCCGGGGGCTCACCCGAGTGTCGCTGATCCCGCAGCCCCTCATGCGCAGCTCCATCACGTCGGGTGGATCCGGCCCCATTGCGTCCATAAGCGGGGCGGCAGCGGAGGCGGCGGCAGGCGCTGGCGAAGCTTGATGAAGAACTCCGGGGTCATCTCCGGTGTGGACCGCACCATGGTCGAGGAGGCGCGGAGGAGCGGAGGAGGCTCATCGCCACGACCGCCTCTCCCGACCGCCTCGGCCACGCCCTCGGCCTCGTCATGACCCGCCCCTCCCTCTCCTCTCGTGGCGGCTCCACTGCCACGGGAGCAGGATGGGGAGTGGTGCGTTGCCTAAAGCGACCAGCGCCGCCACCGTCGAGAGCAGGATTCCCTCCTTCCATGGCGGCAAGAAGAACAGAAGATGAAGATGAAGGAGAAGTGGATGAGTGTGGCCATTGTGCTCCCCTTCGCCCCTTTTAAAAGGCGAGGTGAAACTCAACCGCCCGCTCAACCAATCGAGAAGCGAGGAGGCGGAGGCGGGGCCGACTCGCCTTCTCCTCCGTGGCTCGGTCTCCCACTCGCCGCCCACGACCCCGTGCATGAGGGCAGCGTGGCGAAAAAGTGGAGCCGAGGCGGCGGGTGAAGCGACCCGCTCTGCGCCACGATCACGGGTGGATGCCTTAAAGGCTGCATCGCCGCCCGTCTCCACGGCGCCGCAATCGGCAGCGTCTTTGTTGCAGGGAAGGCGGCGAATGCGAAGCGGATTGACGCGCCATGAGCTTGCGTGCCGTGCCTTGTCTTGGGCCTGGCCCAACAGCGCTCGGCACCGTGTATGGCCCAGCCGGGGCTCTGTCGGTGTACTAAGGTAGGGGTACCTCGGTACCCCAACGTGCCGCGGGCGATCGCAGCTCCCCGTAGCTGGATCCACCATTTGCTTGCCGGAGACCATTCCCACTCCGTACCAAGCCATTCAAGAACAAAGTGTACAAGACAGAAGGTTAAGACCCCGGCAAGAGGAGCTTGCGGGAAGGCCGTTCGGGCTCAAGATCCGTCACCCATGCAAGTCCTGGCGAGAGAGCTCGCCGGGAGACTAAAGACTACATCACAGAAGACACGCCTCGGCGCTATCGCGTCGGCGAGGGCCGGGGCGGCAAGTTATAGAGCCCGACAAGCTCCCGGGCCCGGCAAGATCAAGACCCCGGCAAGGTACTTGCCGGGGAGAGCTGTGCTGCATGCCCGCACTCCAGCTCATCTGCACACGCGTCGCCTTCAGCCCTCTCCAGAGACGCGTGGCGGATGGCTGCGCTGCATGAAGGGTGCGGTGGCACTCCTCGGTGGTGGCTTCATCGCCGTGGCAAACGGAGACGCAAGGGCGGGAGCTTTTGGGGCGACGGCGACGGGCATTAAATGCTCTTGTCCCCCTCTGTCAAAAGTAGGTAGAATCCACTGTTCAAGCAATCGTAGCTGCCTTGTTCCCGCACTGTTCCAACTACCACCTCTTTTACATTTTTACCCCTCTACCCTACGTTGACACCTGTCGGTGACCCCTTGCCCTATAAAAGGAGGCCCATGCACAACGTAGAGGGGGTTCGAACCCTTGGCAACTCTAGCGCCTGGGGTTCGACTCATTTGCAACTCTCACGCTCGGGTAGCCGCTACTGCAGCTCTTCAAGCTCCTGAAGCACAATACAACACAAAGCAGCAGTAGGGTTTTACGCGACCATCGCGGCCCGAAGCTGGGTAAAAATCCTCGCCCGCGCGCATCGCCTCGATCTGCTCTCCGCGCACCCTCCGCCCTCGTACCGAACACACGAAGGGGCCGTCCCCGGCCCCATAGGTGTCGTCCTCCCATCGCGCACGACAAAGCAGGGTCCATGTTTCCGACCTAGAGTGTTTCGGAAGAGCCAACAGAGCCGCTGAGATCCCTCATAACTTTAGATTGGTGCCTGGCGTCAGTAAGTTCATAGGGGAGTCAAAGCCCGACACTTGGCTTGAAGACTACAGAGAGGCTGTGCACATTGGTGGCGGCAGTGATGAGGTGGCCATGAAGCACCTCCCTCTAATTCTTGAAGGTTCTGCCAGGGCCTATCTAAATCAGTTAGCCCATGGGAGCATGGTTGCTCCGGCAACACCAAAGTGTTTGAAGTGGTCAAAAAACCCCGTTACATTCGACCAGTCCGACCACCCGCCACGCGTAGCTACCCCTGGGCGGCAAGCGTTGGTGGTCGACCCAGTCATTGGGGGCACCCGACTGACCAAGGTTTTGATGGATGGTAGAAGTGGTCTGAATATCCTGTATGCTGAGGCCCTCAAAGGAATGGGCATTCCGATGTCCAAACTCAGCGAGAGCAACATGCGATTCCATGGATTCATCCCAGGAAAGAAAGCCGACTCACTCGGTCAGATCACTCATGATGTGGTTTTCGGCGATGAGAAGAATTACCGCAAGGAAAAGTTGACGTTTGAGGTTGTGGATTTCCAGAGTGCCTATCATGCCATTCTGGGCAGACCTACCTATGCTAGCTTCATGGCTCGACCATGTTATGTGTATCCCAAGATGAAGATGCCTGGCCCCAGAGGCGTGATAACGGTTTTCGATAACCGTGAAAGAGCAGAAGACTGTCTTCAGGACGGAGCAAAGATAGCAGATGAGTAGATGGCAGCAGTAAAGTTCCAAGAGTACCAGAAAACTGCAGATCTGAGTGATTTGCTGCATGCCAAGAGGCCTGCCTCGGAATCTGCATTTCAGTCGGCCCGCGAGACCAAGCCAGTCCATGTTCACCCGACCGACCCCAATGCTGCTCTTTCCCATATCTCAACGACACTCGACAACAAATAGGAAGAAGCGCTCATCCAGTTCTTTTGTGAGAACTGGGACATCTTTGCATGGAAGCCATTTGACATGCCAGGTGTACCCAGGGGACTGGCTGAGCACCGTTTGCGAGTCGTCCCAAAGGCAAAACCTATTAAGGAGCATCTCCGTCGGTCCATCGCGGAGAAGAGAAAGGCAATTGGCAAGGAGGTGGCTGGGCTTCTGGCCGCTGAGTTCATCCGCGAGATATACCACTCCGAGTGGGTCGCCCATGTCGTTATGGTTCCCAAGAAAGATAAATCACTCCGAATGTGTATTGACTTCAAGCACATCAATCGGGCTGCCCGAAAGATCATTTTCCTTCGGCCCGCATCGACCAGATAGTCGACTCAACTGCGGGATGTGAGCGTCTGTCCTTCCTGGACGCTTATTCCGGGTACCATCAGATCCAACTGTATGGACCCGATGAGATAAAGACAGCTTTCATCACCCCATTTGGGTGTTTTTGCTATGTTACTATGCCCTTTGGACTCAAGAATGCTGGTGCCACATTCATGCGCATGATTCAGAAGCGTCTGCTCACTCAAATCAGTCAGAATGTGGAAGCATATATGGATGACATAGTGGTTAAGTCACGCAAAGGTTCTGACCTGCTGACTGACCTTGCTGAAATCTTTGCCAATTTAAGAAAGTATGATATCAAGCTCAATCCATAAAAATACACATTCGGAGTCCTCGGCGGAAAATTACTCGGTTTTCTTGTTTCCGAATGAGGGATCGACGCGAATCCAGAGAAGATTGGCACAATCCTCCGAATGAAGTGCCCAGAGCGTGTGCATGATGTTCAGAAGCTTACTGGTTGTTTGGCTGCATTGTGTGGATTCATCTCATGCCTCGGTGAAAAGGCACCGCCTCTTTACCAACTGATGAAGAAGTCTGACAAGTTCGAGTGGAATGACGAAGCTGAAGGAGTGTTTGAAGAACTCAAAGCCCTGCTTTCCACCTAGTTGGTGCTTGCTGCTCCAGTTAGCAAGGAGCCTTTACTGCTTTACATCGCAGCCACGGGACAAGTTGTCAGTACAGTGCTCACAGTCGAGCGGGAAGAAGAAGGCAAAGCCTTCAAATTTTAGCGCCAGAAGTCTTAACCCCGTCCAAGCAGAGATACCCTCACTATCAGAAACTTGTTTATGGGATTTACCTGACTACGAAGAAGGTTGCACACTATTTCTCTGATCACTCAATTTCAGTCGTCAGCGACACTCCATTGTTAGAAATTCTGAATAACAGAGATGCAACTGGTCGATTGGCAAAGTGGGTGATTGAATTTCTTCCTTTAGATATCAAGTTTGAGGCAAAGAAGGCCATCAAGTCTCAAGCAATTGCAGATTTCCTCGCAGAGTGGACAGAACAATAACAGCCGACTCAGATTCAGTCGGAACATTGGACCATGTTCTTTGATGGATCCAAGATGTTGAATGGCTCTGGTGCAGGAGTGGTTTTAGCGTCCCCACAAGGGGACAGGCTCAGTTATGTCCTCCAGATTCACTTCAATTCTTCAAACAATGAAGCTGAGTATGAGGCACTATTGTATGGGTTGCGTATGGCCATTTCACTCGACGTCCGGCGCTTGATGGTCTATGGTGACTCAGACTTAGTGGCCAATCAAGTAATGAAGGAATGGGACGTCAGGAATCCCGCAATGACAGGTTATTGCAATGCAGTGAGAATGCTAGAGAAGAAGTTTGAGGGGTTAGAGCTCCACCACATGCCACGAATCAAGAATCAAGCCACTGATGATCTGGCGAAGATAGGTTCCACTCGGAAGCCTATCCCCAGCAACATGTTCTTGGAGCATCTCCATACCCCGTCAATATATGAAGATCCCTTCAATGAAGAGCCCCGGCAACCAATAAGTTCAACCGACCCAACTGAGATCGAGGTTCCAGCCATGGTCGACTTGCATGGAAGTCTTGGTGGTCACGCCCGATTGGACGGTAGCGTACATCGCGTACATTCTCAGACAGGAGCTCCCATAGGATGAGGATGAAGCTCGCCAGATAGTCCATCGTTCCAAACCCTTCACAGTGATAAAAGGATAGCTTTACAGAATAAGTGTCATATGAGTGGCTCAGCGCTGCACCACCCCAGAAGAAGGTCGAATGATCTTAAACAATATCCACTCGGGGACCTGTGGTCATCATGCGTCCTCTCGGACCATCGTGGCCAAAGTATACCGAGCGGGATTCTACTGGCCACGAGCAAATGAGATGGCAAAGGATATAGCCGACAAGTGCGCTGGTTGCCAATTCTACTCCAACATGTCCCACAAGCCTGCGTCTGCCTTGAAGACTATTCCACTCGTCTGGCCGTTTGAAGTCTGGGGATTGGATATGGTTGGACCCTTAAAGACCAGCACAAGTGGTTTCACCCATTTGCTTGTAGCAGTTGACAAGTTCACCAAGTGGATCGAAGCCAAGCCCATCAAAAACCTTGGCGCAGGCACTGCCGTCAGTTTCATCAAGGAGTTGATATTCAGATATGGAGTCCCTCACAGCATTATCACAGATAATAGCTCCAACTTTGATTCTGATGAGTTCAGGGCATTTTGTGTGTCCCAAGGCACTCGGGTCAACTACGCGTCCATTGCACACCTGCAGTCGAATGGACAAGCAGAAAGGGCGAAAGGTTTGATCCTTCAAGGGTTAAAACCCCAACTGATGCGCGACCTTAAGCACGCCGTTGGAGCTTGGGTGACCGAATTACCGTCCGTCCTATGGGGGCTGAGAACGACGCCGAACCGATCGAATGACCGAACCACTTTCTTCCTGGTGTACGGCGCTGAGGCTCCGCTTCCAAGTGACCTGCTGCACAATGCCCCATGAGTGGAACTCTTCTCATAAGGTAAAGCAGAGCAGGCACACGAAGACACAGTCGATCTCCTAGAAGAGGAACGCGAGATGGCTTTGATTCGGTCGACCATCTATCAGCAAGATCTGCGTCGATTCCATGCTCGCAATGTCAGAGGTCGAGCATTTCAGGAAGGAGACCTTGTGCTCCGAGTGGATCAGACACGGCCTCACAAGCTTGCTCCGGCCTGGGAAGATCCTTTCATCATCACCAAGGTGCTTCACAATGGAGCGTACCACATCTACAACGTAGCCAAGAACATGGACAAGCCACGCGCATGGAACGCAGAGCTGCTTCGTCCTTTCTATACCTAAAATCACTCGACCCGACGAGTTGTAATAAGAATACTTTAGTTTGCTTTCCAAAGACAAGATTTTTACAGTATCTTAATGATTGATTCCCCATAATCATTTGTGTCTGAATCCCCCAGTGGGTGGCTTAGCCGCGAACCCGATTCGCCAAAGTTAAAAAAACATTCCGAGTGGAGAGCAATCCTCCCACTCGGGGGCTTAGCCGCGAACCAGATTTGCCTAAGTTAAAAACATTCCGAGTGGAGAGCAATCCTCCCACTCGGGACCTTAGCCGCGACCCCAAACTCGCCTAAGTTAAAAACATTCCAAGTGGAGAGCAATCCTCCCACTCTGGGGCTTAGCTGCGACCCTGAACTTGCCTAAGTTAAAAACATTCCGAGTGAAGAGCAATCCTCCCACTCGGAGGCTTCGCTGCGACCCCATACTCGCCTAAGTTAAAAACATTCCGAGTGGAGAGCAATCCTCCCACTCGGGGGCTTAGCTGCGACCCCATACTCGCCTAAGTTAAAAACATTCCAAGTGGAGAGAAATCCTCCCACTCGGGGGCTTAGCTGCGACCCCGTACTCGACTAAGTTAAAAACATTCCGAGTGGAGAGAAATCCACCCACTCGGGGGCTTAGCTGCGACCGCGAACTCGCCTAAGTTAAAAACATTTCGAGTGGAGAGCAATCCTCCCACTCGGAGGCTTAGCTGCGACCCCGTACTCGCCTAAGTTAAAAACATTCCGAGTGGAGAGCAATCCTCCCACTCGGGGGCTTAGTTGCGACCCCGTACTCTCCTAAGTTAAAAACATTCCGAGTGGAGAGCAATCCTCCCACTCAGGGGCTTAGCTGCGACCCCGTACTTGCCTAAGTTAAAAACCTTCCGAGTGGAGAGCAATCCTCCCACTCGCTGCGACCCCGTACTTGCCTAAGTCGCAAAGATCCTTTGAGCTATGTCACAACTGCAACGTATGCTCCATCCCGGTCCGCAAGGATGACAAGGTGTCGATTGAACACCGCGTCTGAGCTGCGTCACAAGTACAACATACGCTCCATCCCAATCTGCAAGGATGACGATGTGTCGACTGAACACCGCGTCTGACCTGCATCACAAGTACAACATACACTCCATCCCGATCCGCAAGGACGATGAGGTGTCGACTGAACACCCGTCTGAGCTGCGTCACAAGTACAACGTATGCTCCATCCCGATCCGCAAGGATGACGAGGTGTTGACTGAACACCATGTCTGAGCTGCGCCACAAGTACAACATACGCTCAATCTCGATCCGCAAGGACGATGAGGTGTCGACTGAACACCACGTCTAAGCTGCTTCACAAGTACAATCTACGCTCCATCCCGATCGGCAAGGACGACGAGGTGTCGATTGAACACATCGTCAGACCCACTCGACAAAAGGTGAAAAGATCAAGTTCACTCGGAATTAAAAGACATTCAGAAGCAATAAAAGCAAAAGCCATGATATCCAAGGAAAACCAAGTTCAGATAAATCCCGCAAAACTTCAGAACCATAACGGGCAGAAGTACTCAGGCATCAAGCCTGAAAGAGTTTAACGGTTACATAACCACTCGGCATTCTGAGGAAAATAAAGGCGGGGCATAATGTTTTGTTCACTCGGCAGGAGAAGGACTTGCTAGATCGCAAAAGCTGTCAAGGTCGATGCTGTCTGCGATGCGAGTGGCGGCGGCAAGGAAGGTGTCCATAAAGGACTGAAAACTAAGCTTTTTGGTGTTGGCAACCTTGAGGGCCGCCAGCTTGTCTTCTCTGACTTCCTTACAGTGCACTCGGACCAATGACAGAGCGACATCAGCTCCACAACGAGCAGATGACTTCTTCCATTCCCGCACTCAACCAGCGATTTGATTTAGTCGAGTCATTAGAGACCCGAGATCCTGTGAGAGTTCCGCCTGAGGCCGGATTTCAGCATCAACCCGCGTCATTGCAGCCTTCAGTCGAGCGAGATAATCCACATCACTGTCCAGGCGAGACTCCAACCGCATCACATTCATTGCAATGTCATCTTTGACAGGAAAGTTTATTGGGTCAAGACCTGTCTCGACCCACCTAGTTTCTGCTTCAAAGTCTTGACAAAGTTCTTCACAGTCGGAAAAGCAGTGAGTCCACAGTTTAACAAGACGTGTGAGTCAACTGTTGTCTACTACACAACCTTCTTCTTGTAGACATTGTTGGGCCTCCAAGTGCAGAGGTTTGTAGGATAGTAGCAAATTTCCCTCAAGTGGATGACCTAAGGTTTACCAATCCGTGGGAGGCGTAGGATGAAGATGGTCTCTCTCGAGCAACCCTGCAACCAAATAACAAAGAGTCTCTGGTGTCCCCAACACACCCAATACAATGGTAAATTGTATGGGTGCACTAGTTCGGCGAAGAGATGGTGATACAAGTGCAATATGGATGGTAGATATAGGTTTTTGTAATCTGAAATTATAAAAACAGCAAGGTAACTAATGATACAAGTGAGCGTAAACGGTATTGCAATGGTAGGAAACAAGGCCTAAGGTTCATACTTTCACTAGTGCAAGTTCTCTCAACAATAATAACATAATTGGATCATATAACTATCCCTCAACATGCAACAAAGAGTCACTCCAAAGCCACTAATAGCGGAGAACAAACGAAGCGATTATGGTAGGGTACGAAACCGCCTCAAAGTTATCCTTTATGTTCTATCTATTCAAGAGTCCGTAGTAAAATAACATGAAGCTATTCTTTCCGTTCAATCTATCATAGAGTACATACTAGAATAACACCTTAAGACACAAATCAACCAAAACCCTAATGTCACCTAGATACTTCAATGTCACCTCAAGTATCCATGGGCATGATTATACGATATGCATCACACAATCTCAGATTCATCTATTCAACCAACACAAAGTACTTCAAAGAGTGCCCCAAAGTTTCTACCGGGGAGTCAAGACGAAAACGTGTGTCAAGCCCTATGCATAGGTTCATGGGCGGAACCCGCAAGTTGATCACCAAAACATACATCAAGTGGATCACGTGATATCCCATTGTCACCACAGATAAGCACGGCAAGACATACATCAAGTGTTCTCAAATCCTTAAAGACTCAATCCGATAAGATAACTTCAAAGGGAAAACTCAATCCATTACAAGAGAGTAGAGGGGGAGAAACATCATAAGATCCAACTATAATAGCAAAGCTCACGATACATCAAGATCGTGCCATAGAGAGAACACGAGAGAGAGAGAGAGAGAGAGAGAGAGAGAGAGATCAAACACATAGCTACTGGTACATACCCTCAGCCCCGAGGGTGAACTACTCCCTCCTTGTCATGGAGAGCGCCGGGATGATGAAGATGGCCACCGGTGACGGATTCCCCCTCCGGCAGTGTGCCGGAACGGGCTCCCTAGAGGTTTTTGGTGGCTATAGAGGCTTGTGGCGGCGGAACTCCCGATCTATTGTTCCCTTCGATGTTTTTAGGGTGTATGGGAATATATAGGTGAAAGAAGTCGGTCAGGGGAGCCTCAAGGGGCCCACGAGACAGGGGGCACGCCCCCCACCCTCGTGGCCACCTCGAAGCTTCCTTGACTTCAACTCCAAGTCTCCTGGATCGCTTCCGTTCCAAAAATTAACGCTGCCAAAGGTTTCATTCCGTTTGGACTCCGTTTGATATTCCTTTTCTTCAAAACACTGAAATAGGCAAGAATACAGCAATATGAGTTGGGCCTCCGGTTAATAGGTTAGTCCCAAAAATAATATAAAAGTGTATAATAAAGCCCACAAACACCCAAAACAGATAATATAATAGCATGAATGCTTCATAAATTGTAGATACATTGGAGACGTATCAGCATCCCCAAGCTTAATTCCTGCTCGTCCTCGAGTAGGTAAATGATAAAAGAAATAATTTATGAAGTGTGAATGCTAGCAGGTGCACAAGTTTGATCAATGATAATTTCAATCACCATTTCTAGCATGATTATATGTCATAACAGTAGTTCATCTCATAAAACTTCTCAAGATCAAGTAACAAGCTATTCACATGTTAAAGCATAGTCCATACACTACTAGGAAAAGGGCTATAGATGGAATTGACACTAAGGGCGCACCAGACATGTGGTGCGCCATTACTATATACTAATGGCGCCCCATGTGTTGGTACGCCATTAGTGTCCAAATACTAATGGCGCACCACATCCACGGTGCGCCATTAGTAAAAATATTTTTTTAAATTTTTTTTCAAAACTACTACTAGTAATGGCGCACCATGCCACGGTGCGCCATTAGTAACTCGGCCACCACTTGCACCGAATGCAACCCCGTGGATCGCCTTTTCGGTTTTAAAAAAAATAAAAGAAAATGATGAAAATGTCAAAAAATAAAAGAAAATAAGTTTCCCATGTGATATGTGGTCTAGTTGTTGGGAAAATTTGCAAATATGAATTTCGACTTCATTTGCGAAATCTCGCGAGAATTTGTAAAAATGGGCATAACTTTTGCATACTAACTCGGATGAAAAAGTTTTTTATATGAAAAATCATCTACTCGAAAAGTTACATCCAAATTTAACGGGGGGAACCCCGTTAAACATTTTCAAAATCCTCAAAAACCTAACAGAAAAAAGATACGGGGCTTTCAAGATCTGGAGAGGCAAAAAAATTCAAAAAAATTCAAACTTACTAATGGCACACCTACCCTTGGTGCGCCATTACTATCTTCCCGCCTTCAAAATTCAAAATAAGTAAAAAAAAATAAAAAAAAAGTTACTAATGGCGCACCTGCCCATGGTGCGCAATTAGTATCTTCCCTCCTTCAAAATTCAAAATAAGTCAAAAAAAATACTAATGGCGCACCTGACCATGGTGCGCCATTAGTATCTTCCCGCCTTCAAAATTCAAAATAAATCAAAAAAATAAAAAAAAAAGTTACTAATGCGCACCTGCCCTCGGTGCGCCATTAGTATGCCGTATATTTGGCTGGCCGTGGTTCCTCCTTATCTCTCCATTCCACCTCTCCTACACTCCATCTCCTCCTCTCCTCCACTCCATCTTCCCTTCTCTCCTCGACCATACTACCCTCCTCCTCTCCGGCGACCTCCTCCTCCTCTCCGGCGACCTCCTCCTCCCTCCTCTCCTCTCCTCCCCTCCCCTCCCCTCCCCTCACGGTTTCTTCTCCCTCCTCTCCGGTGAGCTCCTCCTCCCTCCTCTCCGGTGAGCTCCTCCTCCCTTCTCTCCGGTGAGCTCCTCCTCCCTCCGCTTCGGTGAGCTCCTCCTCCCTCCTCTCCTCCCACCCCCTCATGGTTTCTCCTTCCTCCTCTCTGATGCTCCGGTGAACTCCTCTCCAGCGACCTCCTCCTCCTCCTCTCCGGCGATGTAGGCGAGCGCCTCTTCGGTGACCTCCTCATCCTCCTCTCCGGCGAACTCCTCTCCGGCAAAAGAACATGGCAAAAGAACGTACAAGATCCAAAAACAGGAACAAAATTTGAAATAATGTCGTGCCAAAAAACGAGCAAAAAAACGATCAAAAATGGGCAAAAAATCATGATCCAGATCCATATCCAGATTCAAAATTCAAAAATACTAATGGCGCACCGGTGGCCTATACTAATGGCGCACCGGTGGCCTATACTAATGGCGCACCGTGGCCAATACTAATGGCGCACTGCCTGGTGCGCCATTAGTATACCAGATACTAATGGCGCACCTTAGGTGCGCCATTAGTAATAAATACTAATGGCGTGCTACTAATGGCGCACCGGTGGTGCACCATTAGTAGGCAAAACCGGTGCGCCATTAGTAGGCCTTTTTCTAGTAGTGATAAACTTCCTTGAAAACTAGCAAACTTCATTCTCAGTCATCAAACAATTACAATTCATCTTATTTTCAGGAAGGGTTTATGTCAGAGCTATGATTTAGCAAACTCCACATACTCAACTATCATACAGTCTTATACAATTGCTAACACTCACGCAATACTTATGGTTATGGAGTTTTAATCGGACACTGAGAAAGATAGGGGCTTATAATTTTTCCTCTCAACGTATTCACCTTTGGGTGATGTCAACAATAATAGTTCATGCTAACTTACATCCAATTGGATATATATATCAGGATCTTTCCAACACGAGGTGCTTGCCAAAGGATAAAATGAAAAAAGGAAAGGTGAAGATCACCTTGACTCTTGCATAAAGTAAAAGATAGGCCCTTCGCAGAGGGAAGCAGGGATTTACAGAGGTGCCAGAGCTTGATTTTGAAATAGAGATGAAAATAATTTTGAGAAGTATGCTTTCATTGTCAACATAACAGCCAAGAGTTCGCAATATCTTCCATACTACATACATTATAGGAAGTTCCCAAACAGAATGGCAAAGATTTTACTCCCCCTCCACCAACAATCACACTCCACGGCCATCCGAAACAACGGGGTACCGTCCATACCAACAACAGTCCTGGGGGAGTTTTGTTTGCAATTATTTTTGATTTGATTTTGATCTTTTGATCACGGGACTGGGCATCCCGGTTACCAGCCATTTTTCTCGTGAATGATGAGTGGAGTCCACTCATCTTGAGAATAACCCACCTAGCATGGAAGATATTGACAGCCCCTAGTCGCCACATGAGCGATTCGGGCATACAAAACAGATTATTATTTGAAGGTTTAGAGTTTGGCACATGCAAATTTACTTGGAACGGCAGGTAAATACCGCATATAGGTAGGTATGGCGGACACTCATGGCAAAAACTAGGTTTAAGGATATTTGGAAGCACAAGTAGTATCTCTACTTGGTGCAAGGAATTTTGGCTAGCATGAGGGGGAAAGGCAAGCTCAACATGTTTGAATGGTCCATGACAATATACTTTAACTGAGATGTGAGAAAACATAACCCATTACGTTGTCTTCCTTGTCCAACATCAACTCTTTAGCATACTTAACGAGTGCTCACAATTATAAAATATGTCTAAGATAGTATATTTATGTGTGAAATGTCTATTCCTTCAATATTCTGTCATGAATTGTTCAAGTGACCAATACAATGCTTGCTAACCTTCAATAAATTTACAACCTCTACTTCTTAGATGTGAAGTCATTACTCCCCATGGGATAAGCAAATGAAACATATATAATTTCAGATTTATGACATTCAACTCATTCAACCATTTACTCATAGGATATAAGTGAAGCACACGAGTAAATGACAAACTATTCCAAAAAGATATAAGTGAAGATCAATGAGTAGTTGAATAATTATGTAACTATGTGAACACTACAAAAAATACACTTCCGTTATGATACGTGTTTGTCACAGTAGGTCGCTTTTTTTGTCATGCATGTACATCCATGAAAAATTTATGACAGAATCAAGATAGTCATACCTGTGTTGTCATAGAACTGTTCCATGACATTACCAAAATTATCACCACGGAAGTGTCCACTTCCATGACGATAAATCGCGCGTCACAGAAGTCCTTTCGTCAAGGGTGACCGACACGTGGCATCCACCGTAACAGAACACCGTTAAGCTATTTGGTCAGGTTTTGGATCCGATAACCCATTAGCAGCCCCGACCAATGGGGATTTTCCACGTGTAAAATCATCATTGGCTGGAGGAGACACGTGTCAGGTCTGCGTTGGCACAGGTGTCACTCATCCAATGGGCGAGACGCGCCTATGATATGTTGACATGTGGACCGGCCCATCAAGTTTAAATGGGCTGGCCCAACTAAAGGTCCACAAGATTTTGCGGACCATAATGGGCCCGCCCAGCTAAAGGCCCACAAGATTTTGCGGACCATAATGGGCTAGCCCAGCTAAAGGCCCACAAGATTTTGCGGGCCATAATGGGCCGGCCCAGGTAAAGGCCCACAAGATTTTTGTGTGCCATAATGGGCCGGCCAAGGTAAAGGCCCACAAGCTTCTTGCGGATCATAATGGGCCGGCCCAGGTAAAGGCCCACGAGATTTCGCCGACATTAATGGGCCAGCCCAGCTGTAGGCCCACAACATTTTGAGGACCCTAGTAGGCCGGCCCATTAACTGGCTGCCATGTTTTGGGCCAAGTGCCGACCCATATTTGATCTAGTCCATTAATGGCCTACCACGTTTTGGGCCTAATATGGTTCATATGAGATCTGGCCCGTTAAAAGCCTACCACGTTCTGGGCCAAACTACGGCCCAGATCAGGTCCGGCTCTTTAAGAGGCTTCGGGCTCAATTATGGCCCATATCAGATTTGGCCCGTCAACTTGACGCTATGCTTTTGGGCCCACTTGGTAAAGGCCCATTTAGTAATTCGGCCTGATATTAGTTCCAGCCTATTAAGGGCCCGTTTAACATTTCGGCCATATATTAATTTTGGCCTGTTAAAATCCCGTCATATAGTTGGGCCTAACTACGGCCCGGTTTGCATCCGGCCTGCTCGCAGCCGATATCCGATTGGGCCAAACGAGGACTGAGACAATTTTGGCCTGCTAAAAGCGTGTGATTTAATTCGCACAATCATGGGCCGAGGTCCATTTCGGGCTGCTGCCGGCCCATGAGCTGTTCGGCATGTTTCAGGCCCAACCTACATCGTGATTGCATGACGACCCGATTATGTACCATAATTTTATGGTTTGGCCGGTTTACTGCGAAGACAGGATATATATACAGTAAAATAACTGCAACATCGTGAATATGAAAAAACCTAGACTATACAATAAAGAAATTATGGCATATTACATCCACTGGGCATCAAAGTTCGCCACTATGATAATAAGGCACAAGCAGATAGCAGATTACATACACTAGGCATCAAAGATCGCCACCAATGCAAATAAACACGCCGACAAAATAATATACAAACCGACAGCACTTCAATAGAGTTCAAGAAAGGTTAGCCCTGCTAGGGAGCTGCAGTGCAAGCAGGCTGAGCAAGATGATGAGACTGTGCTTGTTCAACACTTATATCTTCCTCACTCTGAAAGATAAGCAAGCAGACATATGACATGTTTTTCACATAAAAATATCAGTGTTGACAATTCATCACATTTCTTTCTGGCGAATAAAGTGACACAGTTTAAAATTGCATTAACACAATATGGTATTGTTCAGGTCAAGACATGGCAGGAAATGACATTGTGAAGGAGTTGGCAGCTTCACGACACCACTGGATTACAGATCAAGAACTCATAAGTATCAATGGGTAGTGTGTTGTCAATTTATCCCATTTCAGATAGGCAAATAAAGAGACAGTTTAAATAATAGTAAAATGATATGACATTGTTCATAGTTAAGACATTGCAGAATATGACATTGTGCTGTAGTGGGTAGGTTCACCACACCACTGGATTACGGATGAAGAACAGAAGCATACATGCAGTGCAAAAGAAGATCACTTGCTCTGTATAGTTTAATTTACATGGTATGAAGAAGGAACTTGGTTGTACAACTGAAAACTTAAATTGAGAAGGACAAACTTTTGTTTATGAACTACATAATAAACTTTAAACATGCAATTTGATGCAAACACCAAAAATAAATAGCTGTTGCAGTCATGCCTAACCAAATATATACAACAAAGTTTGAAGGCTTGAGAAGGACAAACTTACATTATTGGTGAAGACAGGCTTTATAAAGGCCTTGTCCATGCTGATGGGGGGGGCAATTCAAGAAGTTTACCATAGAATCTTCTTCATAATCATTGCCTTTATTCTACATTTTGTTAAGAGTAAATATAGATGTGATAATATACGAAAAAATGGAGAATATTTAAGATAAGATGAAGAGTGATGCTACATAACCAAGTAGCTATAAATGTAAGTGCAGTGATACAGGCAAAAGGTACAGCCAAGAGCAATGCACAGCTAACCTTCTTTATTACCAACCTTATGGTAAGAGTAAATATAGATCTGATGTGTAGAAAATGGAGGGCAAAGGAAAATAAGCTGCAGAGTAATGGTACATGAACAACTACCTGTCATTATAAGTACACTGATAAAGCATAGCATGTACTTACAAGAACAATGCAGAGCTAACAAAATCATTGGCATTGGATATATTCTACACTAATGTAACCATTCATACAGTTCAAATAATTTGGAGTGAACAATTGATAAGCAATCTATCATGCATACTGCTGTCACATAATGAACCGGGTATGTATGCAAGTACAGTGATACAGGACAACAGGTACTAACAAGAGCAAAGCAGCGGGCAGCATATTTGCGATATCCTGTCGTTCTTTTCAAACCAGAATTCTTCTTTGAGCAGATTTCCTGCAAAAAAGATCCGTAAGGCACATGCGGAAAAGTAGAAGTTCAAATTGTCATGTGATTTCATAGAAAGTACCTCATCCTGGGAACAATCCCAGTGCATAACAAGGTTTTTTCCAATGTCTTCTAAATTTAGCACAGGAGACTTCACCGGAAATTCGTTTATAGACTTTCCATCAAAGTGTGATTTCCTTAGGTAACACCGATACTGCTGCAGTGCTTCCTTGAAAAGCACAAGCAAGCTTTGCTCGTCATGAATATCCAGATTGACCCTTGCCTAGGTACAACAATGTAATGTAAATCATTGATGTGTTCAATCAGCAGAAAACAGGAAAATAGTAACCATGAATAATAGCACTTACACGTAAGTTGGACAGGGAGATGTGAAAATGGTGTTTGTCTTCACTATAATCTTCCCATGATGGGAATATATGCACGTAGTCCCTAACAACATTGAAAGTGTTGTCTTTTAAACTAGGAATAAATGGAATGGGGTTCCAATCTGCAGGAATTGGTCGTCTCTGCAGTTGGGATAGGTCTTCGGCCAGTGGACTTGTTGTACTTTTTGCTGGAGTGGGATTTTTCTATGGTACGGCTGGTGCTATGGAAAATGAAATTGGTATACCTTTTCCTGGAGTGCAGGTCCTGTGTGGTGGGGCTAGTGGTGTGGCCAATGAAGTATTGGTACAGTCTGCTGGAGTCGGTCCTATATTTTGTGTCACTAGTTGTACAGCCAATATAAGTGGGATGTTGTCTGGTTTCTCTGGCACCACCACGTTTTTCAAGGACTTTGCTAGTGCTCCTTCAGGTTCGGCAATCACCCTCTTCCTTTTTTATGTCTGATGCACAAGAACAACATTTGAGTGGAAAAACATGGTATGATGACAGATGGAATATGTATTGATAATGGATGGGCATGGCATCTCGACATATATGATGAGTAAACTAAGCAGATGGCGGTGCAACAAAGTAGAAGAAATGCAAGACAACATATGCAAGATACCCGCAATCAATAAAACCTTGCCAAATTAGAAAAGGCACCTTGATGGGTGAACAGGACAGGCCATCTGCCTTTGACTCCTCGAGGTTAGAATAGTCATTAGGATGATATTCTGAACAAGAATCAACAGGTGGAGAGCGTATGAGTTTCATTGCATCCAGAATGGCACTCAATGCCTTGGTGCCAATTTTGTAAGTCATTGCAGTGTTCCACAATATTCTTCTAATGCGCGGATTCTGATATTCACTGTAATTGCGTATAATATCTGAGAACCATGAAAACATAAATAGTTGTGAGATTATCTTTGTAATGCAGATGATATTCTAATATAGGGGCGCCCCTGTAAACACTTGTGTGCTATCACTGGATTCTGATGAGAGAGCTCATGTGTGTTGTAATATGGTGTGTGCATTTATATAATCTCGCACAAGTACACAAAAAAATGGGCTCCAGAAGTAAGGATAGTTGGCAGATGATAGGTTCATAATATACTGTATAGAGAGTTTAGTGCCAAACCATGATAACAAGAGTACACAGCAACTAGGAAGATCATAGTGTACATAACAGGGGTACACCATAACCACGATATATAAATCGGGAAAGTGGAACTGGCTTGAAAATACGGTGTTGTATTGCCGCTAGTAATTGAAAGCCTATTGATCACGTATAGGCCGGCTCTATCAGCTGTTGATTGCAGATGTCCCTGCGCCCCTTCCTGACAAGGAACATACTTTATGTACTAAATAAAGAATAAACAAAGAGGAACATGTTAAAGAACAGAAGAGGAAGCATATTCTTGAGGTTCCGCTTCATTGCATACAATGTTGGTTGCCCACTCATGATGAATCACAACGCCCAAAGAAATGCAATTCCATACTATCTCTCTATATGTGGCAATTTTGAACAAGAGTCATTAGGATCATATTCTGAACAAGAGTTAACAGGTGGAGAGCGTGAGTTTCATTGCATCCAGAATGGCACTCAATGCCTTGGTGCCAATTTTGTAAGTCATTGCAGTGTTTTGCTTCAAGAGTGGACTGCTGCTAGTGCGACACAAAGCAGCTACACAGATCATAGTGTAGATATAATGGGAAAACCTTAAGCATCAGAGTAAAATCAGCAAAGTGGAACTTGCTGGAATATATGTGCTAGTATTGCCAGTACGGCTAGAAAGGCTTCGGATACCAGCTCTCTTCAAGTGAAGGTGCGGTACTGTTAATATCAGTGTAACTCTCAAAGGCGACATAGCTCCCCGCATTTCCTTGCTATTCTTATAGGATTCAAGTGGGCAGGTCACTACAAATCCTATTCCTATGTTTACAAAATCCTACGAATCAAAGAGGCTCGAAGTGTCCATCAGAACCGACCGTATAGACCTCTACACTGCAAATGTCCCTGCTCATCTTCAATACAAGGAACATACTGCACTACTATCATACTCCCTCCGTTCCAAAATATAAGTCTTGGTAGAGATTTCCACTATGGATCACATACAGATGTATCCAGATACATTTTAGAGTGTAGATTCACTCATTTTTCTCCATATGTAGTCCATGGTGGAATCTATACAAAGACTTGTATTTAGGAATGGAGAGAGTACATATTAAAGAAGAACGGAAGAGGAACATGGTAAAGAAGAGCAAGCAGATTTTGGATAATAAAATGTTGGTTGCGCAGTGCCCACACACGATGAACCAGAGTGCATTAAGAATGCAACTCCCAGCTGCCTCTCGACCATTTCAGGCGGTTGGATGAAGATCCTACGTCTCCTAACCCTTCTTCTTCCTCGTCTCTGATTCTTCCCATACACAACACCGCACGGGCCGCCGGCCGGACCACCGACTCCCACCGCCTGTGTTCCTCCGCCACCCCCACCCCCACCCCCACCCCAACCCCCCATCCGCGTCGAGTTTCTTCATTCGGCGAGGCCCCACAACCACCCGAGCCCCTTCGTTCAGACCGCGAACTCCGTGACTCTCAAAAATCGGTGACCCAATTTTGAAATTTAGTCTCTGTGATTTAACTAGTGTGGAATATAAAAGGGGAAAACCATAAGCATTGGGAGTATAGTGTTGAGCGTGCCATGGCGGATCTGAAGGTGCAAACTGGACAAAGGCAACTTTGCAACCAAGACAAGAAATCAGAGTAAAGCAGTGGCGATCTATTTTCTTGCTGCGATAAATAAGTTGAGCAGATACGAAAGAGTACCGCCTCTGGTGCGGCGTCGTGTACGCATCTGCTAAGAATTTGATGGTGCTGCGGTAGTGATGGCTGTCGGCAGCGTGGAAGCAGATCTAGGAGGGTAGACGATGGCGGCGGGGTGCGGTGGACAAGGCGGTCGTACGAGCGGCGCCGGCAAGGTGGACGACGGCGGGGATGAAGTGAGAGGACGGGATGCAAGGATCCCGGTCCGAAGCTGTGGATGAGAGAGGTCGATCTCTTGTAATGGACGGCGGCGTCGGGGTATCGGGTCCGGCATGGTGGAGGAGGACGGCAGTGGATGGGGTGGCGGACGGTGGCGGACGGAGGAGGGTGCGGTGGAGAGGGTGTTTTGGCGCCCACGGAGTACGAATGGGGAAAAGGGGGTAGAGAGGAAGGGGGAACCATGTATTCAGGGCGTGCTTGTCTCAAATGCGAGGAAATTTACAAACTTAGCCCTCGTTTCCAATTTCTACTACATCACAACAATATTAGTCGGTTGGGGATAGGACGGTAATCTCGCATACACCGAATATTTGTCGACGAGAGTTTGTTTTTGGCGCCCACCGTGTATGAATATGAATTGGGGAGGGAGTCGATTTCGGCCGAGGACACACTGTGTTTTGGCGCCCACCGTGTATGAATCCGGGTGAGAGACGGTTACGTCACGTTTTGGGTGAAATTACAAACCTACCCCTATCGAAACCTATAGAAATCCAGCAGATAGGCTTTGCGTGGCACGGAGGCAGTAGTAATTTCCATCTCGCAGATTTTGGTTTCGGGCGATTGCTGCGACTTTCCCCGCTTCGTTCAAATTTTGCAGAGTGCACGTTTACCGTGCCAACTCAATTCGAATCCCGTTTGTATTCTATTTTTTTCGGGCGGGATCCATTTTCAATTGGAATTACATTCTATATACATCATTTTTTTATATATATACTTTCAAAAGCAACAAAGAATTTTGCTCCTTTATATGTATAATATGATTTACAAATACAACGATCTCAAAATCTTAAGGTTGAATTCAAATAAAATTAACCAAATTATGTTCTACTAAAATGTATGGATCGGTAATATCTACATATTAAATAACATAGATGTGCGTGAATTCATATGAGTATGCATGTTTGATAGATCAATTTTGGTTCGAGTATGGATTACATGTATCATCATCTCGAATTCAAATATTTGAATCCCTTTTTTGTTCACTCCTTTCATGCCCATCTCTCTCGCATGCATGCTCCTTCAGGTAGCTATCACTCTCTTTTCTCCAGCTCACCAGCACGCTCACTTCATTTTCTCCTATCCTCGCAAACATGGTCTGTCGACGTCTCCCTTGAGAAGTGTCACACTCTCCCTATCATTATACATTACACGGTTTTCATTATCTCTCACGTCTCTACTGTTCTCTGGTATCACTCGGTACCTAAGCTTTCTTTTTTACCGCCACACACACAATCTCCACTCGTCTTTCACATTGTCTTCCTCTCTATGGGATTCTCTAACACACCATATATGTCTCTACATATGACTCATACCATTAAAATTACTCTCTCTCTCTCTCCTGTAGACACAACATTTGTTGCGGCCTCCTTTTCGTCTCCATCCCAGACTGACATTATTCATTTGTTTACCGATTAAACAACCCCGACTACCGTCTCCCCTCTCTCTCACTCTCTCACAGACACACACACACACACACAACTCCTTCTTCCACTACCCTTCCCGAGTACCGTCTCTCTCTCACACACAAAAAACACTCGCTTTCACACCCCGACTCGTATTTCTCTCACAAACATTTATCGACTAGCTAGCCTCTAGATAGGTTTATACACCCGCACACTCGTGCTTCCACTATCGCATACATGTCTCTCTCCCGCTCCTTGTATCTATGTAGATTTTTCTTCCCTTCTTGAGACACGCTGTAATGCCCCGGGTTCGATGCGCCAGGTGTCCGCCAGTTATTCGCCGTCATTGCCATGTCATTTGCTTGCTTGTTGCACTTTTCCATGTCATCATATGCATTTCATATCATGTCATCATGTGCATTGCATTGCATACGTGTTCGTCTCACGCATCCGAGCATTTTCCCCGTTGTCCGTTTTGCAATCCGGCACTCCTATGTCATCCGGCGCCCCCTTTTGCCTCTTTTCATGTGCGGGTGTTAAAATTTCTCGGAATGGCCCGAGGTTTGTCAAGCGGCCTTGGTATAGCACCGGTAGACCGCCTGTCAAGTTTCATGCCATTTGGAGGTCGTTTGATACTCCAACTGTTAACCGGGTAACCGCAAAGGCCTCTTTTGTGTGCAGCCCAACACCCCTTCCAAAGTGGCCCAAAACCCAGAAAACTCTCCTCCATGCTCTCGGTCGTTCGATCACGATCGTGTGGCCGAAAACGGCTCCTCATTTGGACTCTCCTAGCTCCCTCTACCTATAAATATGTGTACCTCCCCCGAAATTCGCGGATGAAACCCTAGCCTTCTTCCTCTCACGCCGCCGGACATTTCCCCGTCGCCGACGGACATGTCCGCCCATCCCCGCGCCGCCGCCCGCAGCCTATCCGGAGCCGCCACATCGCCTCGGCCTCCTCCCCATGTGTGCATGGCTGCGGAGCCCATCGCCGGCCGCGCTGGCCCAACCGCGCCCGATCGCCGCCGCCTCCTCCTCGCCGCGCCGCCACCCGCTTCGCCGCCGGTGAGCTCCATCGCGCCAGCGCTGCCCGCTCCGTAGCGTCGCCTCTCGCCCTGCCTGCCGCCTCATCTCGCGCCTCCGGCTGCCGCGGTCACCATCGCGGGCGCCGCCGCCCGGGAGCCTGCAGCGCGCCCCGCCGCCTCCTCCTCGTTCCCTGCCAGATCCGGCGAGGATCCGGCCGGATCTCGCCGCCCCGCCATCTCCCTCCACTCCGGCGGCTCCCCCGGCGCCACTCCAGCGAACCTCGGGTTCCGAGCCCCTAGATCCGGTCTGAGAAGGTTGACTCCCCCCCCCCCTCGTTTTTCGCCTAAGTCCTAAGTTTTCTGCAATATGTTAGCATGTTCTTCATGTCATATCTCTTTGTGTACTGCTCCGTTTCGTGCGTGTAATATGTCAAATTGTTCGTCTCGACGAGTACTTCATTTCATTCCATCGCATCATGTTCCTTTGAGTCCATATTGATGCCTGGATCCTCGTTGCAAGAGGGCTATGTGATGTTAGTTTCAGATTCTTATCAGAACATGCACTTTTGTCATTTTTGCCATGTTTGATGTGTGCATCCTATGAGGTTGATGTCTACATGTCTTTTGATCTATGTCACGCCATCTTTACAGGGGTGCTATCCATGTATTTTTGTGAGTCTTGTACTGAGTGCATCAAGCTTGTTAAGTAGGGTACTTGCTGTTGCTGTTTTGTTAGGCTCATTCTGCTATATCATGATGCTATGTTAACCTGCTTCTACAAGTCATTCTATGCATAATCTGGAGATGTTCACTAAGGATGTTTTGTTATACATGTCATGCTCTATCTATTCATGCCCCTGGTTGCGTTTATAGCCTACTGTAGCTTGTTGTTATCTTGCTCCAAACTTGCTAAATAATGTTGTTGTCAGCCTGTTAACATTAAGTTCAATGTTGCCATGATTGCTGCTAGTGATCCATGCACTCTATGAACTTGTTCTTGCCATGCTTAGCTTATTAAACATGTCTTCTTGCTGTTGGTTGCCTTTCCATACCATGTATTGCTCTGTGGTGAGTGGTTCAAGCTCACCAACATGCCTACTTATTGTTGTTCCTGCCATGTTTGAATCTGTCATATAACTTGCCATGTTTACATGGGTGCCATCCTATTTTCTGTGCCCCTTTGGCTCATGGTCAGTAAGGGACTTTTGTTCTATGCATTTAGTAGTATCATGCCATGCCTTTGTTTACCATGATATGTTCTTGTAACATGTTGTTTGCTTGCTCTAAACATTGCAACCTGATGTTATTTCTGCTAAGCCTAAAACTGTTATTATTTGCAATCTTTCTATGTCATTTTGAGCATGTTCTAGTAGTTTCTGGAGATATCTGAGTGTTCATGTTTTGTCATGCTTTACCTGTACTTCATGCCCATGCCTTTTCTTCTTACGTTGAGATGTTGTAGCATGTTGTTTTGGTGCTTGCAATATGCCTAGTTGCTGTTTTGGACAGATTGTTGCTATGTCTTGTATATAGTGTATGTGTTGAACCGTTGCCCCGTTTTGAGTGTGCTCTATATGAAACTTGCTTGATTTTGCATGTAGTTTCATATTATCATGTTGCATCCTTGTTTTGAGGTGTTTGCTTATGTTTGTGTGCATTTTGCACCAATGCCATGTTTAACTTGTTGTGCTCATAACTTCTAGGCTGTAGCTCCAAATCTAATGAACTTTATATGTAACTTGACTAGAATCTCATGTAGATCATATTGGTGCATCTTAACTTGCTGTTTAACAACTTCAACTTAATGTTTATTCAGTTCTGGACCAACTTTGAAACTTGCATATGAGGACTTATCGGAATTGTTATATGTTGTTTCCGGCCTCATTTAAACTTGCCTTGATGTGTTGTTCTTGTTGGCATCGTCTCTTGCCATGAGTAGCTTCATGTAGCCTTGTCATGCATCATGCTTGTTGTGCATCATGTCTTGTTTATGTGTGGTGTGTTTACTATGTTGTGTGCTTCTTCTTGATAGTTCCAGTTTCATTGCGATTGTGAGGATTCGTTCGTCTACGCTCGGTTCGTCTTCGTGGCTTCATCTTCTTCATGGACTCGTTCTTCTTCCTTGCGGGATTTCAGGCAAGATGACCGCTACCCTGGATCTCACAACTATCATTGCTATGCTAGTTGCTTCGTTCTATCGCTTTGCTGCGCTACCTATCTCTTGTTCTTCAAGCCTCCCAAATTGCCATGAACCTCTAACCTTTGACACCCTTCCTAGCAAACCGTTGTTTGGCTATGTTACCGCTTTGCTCAGCCCCTCTTATAGCGTTGTTAGTTGCAGGTGAAGTTGAAGATTGCTCCATGGTGGACAGGGTTATGTTCGGATATCACAATATCTCTTATATTATTAATGCATCTATATATTTGGTAAAGGTTGGAAGGCTCGGCCTTATGCCTGGTGTTTTGTTCCACTCTTGCCGCCCTAGTTTCCGTCATACCGGTGTTATGTTCCCGGATTTTGCGTTCCTTACGCGGTCGGGTGATTTATGGGACCCCCTCGACAGTTCGCTTTGAATAAAACTCCTCCAGCAAGGCCCAACCTTGGTTTTACCATTTGCTTCACCACCACCTACTTTTCCCTTGGGATTCGCTCTCTCAAGGGTCATCTTTATTATAGCCCCCCCGGGCCAATGCTTGTCTAAGTGTTGGTCCAAACTAGAGCACCGTGCGGGACCATCCCTTGGCAACTTGGGTTACGTCGGTACCTGTACGCTTAGCTTATCCGGTGTTGCCCTGAGAACGAGATATGTGCAGCTCCTATCGGGATTGTCGGTGCATCAGGCGGTCTTGCTGGTCTTGTTTTACCATTGTCGAAATGTCTTGTAAAAGGATTCCGAGGCGATCGGGTCTTCCTGGGAGAAGGAATATCCTTCGTTGATCGCGAGAGCTTATCATGGGCTAAGTTGGGACACCCCTTCAGGGTATAAACATTCGAGAGCCGTGCCCGCGGTTATGTGGCAGATCAGAATTTGTTAATGTCCGGTTGTAGATAACTTGACACCAGTTCCGAATTAAAACGCATCAACCGCGTGTGTAGCCGTGATGGTCTCTTCTCGGTGGAGTCTGGGAAGTGAACACGGTCTTTGGGTGATGATTGATGTAAGTAGGAGTTCAGGATCACTTCTTGATCATTGCTAGCTTCACGACCGTTCCTTTGCTTCTCTTCTAGCTCTCATTTGCGTATGTTAGCCACCATATATGCTTAGTCGCTGCTGCAACCTCACCACTTTACCCCTTCCTTTCCCATTAAGCTTTGCTAGTCTTGATACCCATAGTAATGGGATTTCTGAGTCCTCGTGGCTCACAGATTACTACAACAATAGTTGCAGGTACAGGTTTTGCGATGATCTTGACGCGAGAGCGATGTTTGCTTGTTTGGAGTTCTTCTTCTGCTTCTCCTTTGATCAGGGGATAGGTTCCAGGTCGGCAGCCTGGGCTAGCATGGTGGATGTCGTTTGAGCTTCTGTTTGTGTTTCATCCGTAGTCGGATGGTGCTCTGTAAGATGATGTTGTATTCGTGTGGCATTGTATGCCTTTTGTATGTATCCCCATCCATTATGTAATGTTGATGTAATGACATCCACCTTGCAAAAGCGTTTCAATATGCGGGTCTATCCTTGGTGGGACCTTCGAGTTCCTTTTGGATAGGGTCGCATATTGGGCGTGACAAGTTGGTATCAGAGCCTCGACCGACCTTAGGAGCCCCCCTTGATTGATCGTGTAGTTTGGCCGTTGTTGAGTCTAGAAGAAAACTGTTTTCGGAGTCTAGTTATATCGGAGAGTAGGAATTCTTTTTACTCCTCAGCCCCTTCGTCGCTCTGGTGAGGAATCTTGATGTAGGTGTTTTGTATTACTTCTCTTCCCATTCAAATTTTTTTTAGGTTCTCGCAGTTGGTTTTCCGATCGTTGTTCCCTAGCTCTTTTATCCGGTGCATTTCTCGTCAAGTTGACTCGAGCCTCTTAATCTTTGAGTTGAATCCTCAATTGTTTTATTTTCCCACCCACCCTCCCCTTTTTCTCCTCGGAACCGGAGTCCGTAATCGAGTATCCTTCCTACTCGTGTCAAGTCTTTTTTTTCTCTTTCCTCAATGATTTCAACCGGTGTTTTCCCTTCAAGATATTCGTCGGTTCCCCCTTCCAAGTTGCCTTTGTTTTCCCGCCCTCCCACCTTTTTCTACCCTTAGCTTGAGTCTCTTTCGACAATCAATTTCATCCGTGTGGAGCCTCTCCAGTCCTTCGTCAATTATTTCAACCGGTGAATTCTTGTCTCATTCGTCATTCTTCATCCCTTTTCTTTTTCCGGTGCACTCAATTCAAGTTTTTCGGGTTGATCATATTCTTTTCCTCAGCTCAAGTGTTCTCCTTGCTCGTTTGCCTCTCGCCATTCAATGATTCCGGAGTTCGGAAGACATCTCAGAAGATTCATCGGTGTTCCAATTAATTCGAGATTGTCACCTCATTCAAATATTTCAATTATTCTGGTGCATCATCTACCTCTTCAACATCCCTTTCCAACGGAGTTTCTTTTTAGTGGGCCCTAACCCACAGGTCTTTTCCCAGGATCTTACCTGACTCTTCTAATTTCCCGGAGCTATTCTCAAATTCTTTCCGGAGTTTGACGTAAGAATGAATTTCATCAGTCAGATACCTTTCTCCAAGATCCCTTTCAAATCATTTCATCGTCGGCTCAACCTCTTTTCTTTTTCATTCTCCCGGAGTATCTCAGTAATTTTGGTGGTTTTTTCTCGTTGTCAGTTGAAGATCGAAGAAGAGTTTTTCCTCTAAATTTTGCCCGTTCTCTCGAAGTTTCATGGTTCTAGCTTAATGTTATCCTCTCAAATTATTACGTTTGTCAGATATTCTTTTCTTACCCATCCGGAGTATGTCAGAAGTTGTTTTCCCGTTTCTTTTCACCGGAGGCCATCGTCCCAGAAGAATTCTTAGGCCTCACATTTCAGCTACCGTTATCCAATTATTCCGGTGCTTCGTTCAAGTGTTCTTTAATCAGCTCGTGATCTCTTCGTTCTTTTGCATCTAAATCCCCTCAAGCATATTGGTTCTTCTAATTCTTCCCGGTGATTCATTCTCTTTCACCAGTCTTTTCCGAATTCTAACAGTGGTTGTTTAAGATTCTTTTCCTTCATTATCATACCAATCCATTCGTTCTTTCGAATCCTACCGATGGTTCATGAAGACCTTCTCAAGTTCGCGATATGTCTCTTCTCAATCCTTTTCAAGAAGAATAAGTAATATGTAAATCCATTGCTTGTCATCAATTTAATTTGAAGGATAAGCATACAATAAATCTTATTCTTATTTCCTCGTAGTGAGCAATCCTTTCCTTTAGAGTTTGTTCTTGATGAATAAATTCTAGTTTCAAGTGTTTCATCTTTTCTTTTCCGGAGTTCAAATTTCCTCGACCATTTCGTCGGAACCTCCATCTAAATCACCACAAGGCTCATCTTATTCTTTCATCCTTCATTTCTATCTCATCATCCTTTTGTCACCGGAGTTCTTCATGGTGGTTCTTCATGATTTAATTAATTCTTCAAGAGTTCATCAAGATTCTTGTTCAAGGAGTTCTAGTATCTTTTCTTCTTGCATCTTGAAGTGTAATTAATTCTCCGTATTTCTTCTGAAGTGGAGTTTTGCATATCTTCGTTCTTCTCAGCTATTCAATCTTTTCCGTTTGTGGTCGGTTATCACCTCGTAATTTTGAGATGTTTTCCATAAGTCCACAACAAGCTTATATTTTTCGTTGTTGATGTTCTCAACAACTCCGTTCAATCCTTTCTTCTAAGGTTGCTTCCAATTTAATTCATGGCACAAGTTGTCATTTTATTCTCCGTTCTTTTCATTCAACTTTTTCAATTCTTTCCGGAGGTTTTGTGTCATGTCTTCATCAAGTAACATTCCATCCTCTCAAGCTCGTGTTCTATTCTTTCCATGTTCAGCCAGAGTGCTGCCAAAATCCTTTCAGTCTTATTCGTTTCTTATCTCGTTCTAACCGAAGTGGTTTCATAGTCTCTCTGATTCCGTGAGCTTTCGATTCTCGTCATTCTCCTCGTTCCTTTCTTCTTCTCGAGTGCTCTCGATTCTTTGCTTCTTCTCTTGAGTTTTCGTTTCACCTCATCCCTTTTTCCCTTCCGTCTCGATCCTAAGATCTCGGGACGAGATCTCTTGTTAGTGGAGGACTGTTGTAACGCCCCGGGTTCGATGCGCCAGGTGTCCGCCAGTTATTCGCCGTCATTGCCATGTCATTTGCTTGTGTGTTGCACTTTGCCATGTCATCATATGCATTTCATATCATGTCATCATGTGCATTGCATTGCATACGTGTTCGTCTCACGCATCCGAGCATTTTCCCCGTTGTCCGTTTTGCAATCCGGCACTCCTATGTCATCCGGCGCCCCCTTTTGCCTCTTTTCATGTGTGGGTGTTAAACTTTATTGGAATGGCCCGAGGTTTGTCAAGCGCCCTTGGTATAGCACCGGTAGACCGCCTGTCAAGTTTCGTGCCATTTGGAGGTCGTTTGATACTCCAACGGTTAACCGGGTAACTGCAAAGGCCTCTTTTGTGTGCAGCCCAACACCCCTTCCAAAGTGCCCCAAACCCAGCAAACTCCCCTCATGCTCTCGGTCGTTCGATCACGATTGTGTGGCCGAAAACCGCTCCGCATTTGGACTCTCCTAGCTCCCTCTACCTATAAATATGTGTGCCTCCCCCGAAATCCGCGGATGAAACCCTAGCCTTCTTCCACTCGCGCCGCCGGACATTTCCCCGCCGCCGACGGACATGTCCGCCCGTCCCTGCGCCGCCGCCCGCAGCCTATCCGGAGCCGCCACGTCGCCTCGGCCTCCTCCCCACAGCGCCACGACCGCGGAGCCCACGGCCGGCCCGCGCCGGGCCGCCGGCCGCCCGACCGCGCCCGCAGATCGCCACCGCCTCCTCCTGTCGCCCGCGCCACCATGCCGCTTGCCGCGGCGAGCTCCATCGCGCTGCACCGCCCGCTCCAGCAGCGTCGCCTCCTCGCCGCCCGCCGCCTCATCCGCGCCTTGCCCGCCCGCGGTCACCGTCGCGGAGCGCCGACGCCCGGGAGCCCGCAACGCGCCCCGCCGCCTCCTCCTCGTTCCCGTCCAGATCCGGCGAGGATCCGGCCGGATCTCGCCGCCCCGCCATCTTCCTCCTCTCCGGCGGCTCCCCCGGCGCCATTCCAGCGAACCTCGGGTTCCGAGCCCCTAGATCCGGTTTGATAAGGTTGACTTCCCCCCCTCCTCGTTTTTCGCCCAAGTCCTAAGTTTTCTGCATTATGTTAGCATGTTCTTCATGTCATATCTCTTTGTGTACTGCTCCGTTTCGTGCGTGTGATATGTAAAATTGTTTGCCTCAACGAGTACTTCATTTCATTCCGTTGCATCATGTTCGTTTGAGTCCATCTTGATGCCTGAATCCTCGTAGCAAGAGGGCTATGTGATGTTAGATTCAGATTCTTATCAGAACATGCACTTTTGTCATTTTTGCCATGTTTGATGTGTGCATCCTATGAGGTTGATGTCTACATGTGTTTTGATCTATGTCATGCCATCTTTACAGGGGTGCTATCCATGTATTTTTGTGAGTCTTGTACTGAGTGCATCAAGCTTGTTAAGTAGGGTACTTGATGTTGCTGTTTTGTTAGGCTGATTCTTCTATATCATGATGCTATGTTAACCTGCTTCTATAAGTCATTCTATGCATAATCTGGAGATGTTCACTAAATATGTTTTGTTATACATGTCATGCTCTATTCATTCGTGCCCCTGGTTGCGTTTATAGCCTACTGTAGCTTGTTGTTATCTTGCTCCAAACTTGCTAAATAATGTTGTTGTCAGCCTGTTAACATTAAGTTCAATGTTGCCATGATTGCTGCTAGTGATTCATGCACTCTATGAACTTGTTCTTGCCATGCTTAGCTTCTTAAACATGTCTTCTTGCTGTTGGTTGCCTTTCCTTGCCATGTATTGCTCTGTCGTGAGTGGTTCAAGCTCACCAACATGCCTACTTATTGTTGTTCCTGCCATGTTTGAATCTGTCATATAACTTGCCATGTTTACATGGGTGCCATCATATTTTCTGTGCCCTTTTGGCTCATGGTCAGTAAGGGACTTTTGTTCTATGCATTTAGTAGTATCATTCTATGCCTTTGTTTGCCATGATATGTTCCTGTAACATGTTGTTTGCTTGCTCTAAACATTGCAACCTGATGTTATTTCTGCTAAGCCTGAAACTGTTATTATTTGCAATCTTTATATGTCATTTTGAGCATGTTCTAGTAGTTTCTGGAGATATCTGAGTGTTCATGTTTTGTCATGCTTTACCTGTACTTCATGCCCATGCCTTTTGTTCTTACGTTGAGATGTTGTAGCATGTTGTTTTGGTGCTTGTAATATGCCCAGTTGCTGTTTTGGATAGATTATTGTTATGTCTTGTTTATAGTGTATGTGTTGAACCGTTGCCCCGTTTTGAGTGTGCTCTATATGAAACTTGCTTGATTTTGCATGTAGTTTCATATTATCATGTTGCATCCTTGTTTTGAGGTGTTTGCTCATGTTTGTGTGCATTTTGCACCAATGCCATGTTTAACTTATTGTGCTCATAACTTCTAGGCCGTAGCTCCAAATCTAATGAACTTTATATGTAACTTGACTAGAATCTCGTGTAGATCATATTGGTGCATCTTAACTTGATGTTTAACAAATTCAACTTAATGTTTATTCATTTCTGGACCAACTTTGAAACTTGCATATGAGGACTTACCGGAATTGTTATATGTTGTTTCGGGCCTCATTTAAACTTGCCTTGATGTGTTGTTCTTGTTGGCATCGTCTCTTGCCATGAGTAGCTTCATGTAGCCTTGTCATGCATCATGCTTGTTGTGCATCATGTCTTGTTTATGTGTGGTGTGTTTACTATGTTGTGTGCTTCTTCTCGATAGTTCCCGTTTCGTTGCGATCGTGAGGATTCGTTCGTCTACGCTCGGTTCGTCTTCGTGGCTTCATCTTCTTCATGGACTCGTTCTTCTTCCTTGCGGGATTTCAGGCAAGATGGCCGCTACCCTGGATCTCACTACTATCATTGCTATGCTAGTTGCTTCGTTCTATCGCTTTGCTGCGCTACCTATCTCTTGTTCTTCAAGCCTCCCAAATTGCCATGAACCTCTAACCTTTGACACCCTTCCTAGCAAACCATTGTTTGTCTATGTTACCGCTTTGCTCAGCCCCTCTTATAGCATTGTTAGTTGCAGGTGAAGTTGAAGATTGCTCCATGATGGACAAGGTTATGTTGGGATATCACAATATCTCTTATATTATAAATGCATCTATATATTTGGTAAAGGGTGGAAGGCTCGGCCTTATGCCTGGTGTTTTGTTCCACTCTTGCCGCCCTAGTTTCCGTCATACCGGTGTTATGTTCCCAGATTTTGCGTTCCTTATGCGGTCGGGTGATTTATGGGACCCCCTCGACAGTTCGCTTTGAATAAAACTCCTCCAGCAAGGCCCAACCTTGGTTTTACCATTTTCTTCACCACCACCTACTTTTCCCTTGGGAGTCGCTCTCTCAAGGGTCATCTTTATTATAGCCCCCCCGGGGCCAATACTTGTCTAAGTGTTGGTCCAAACTAGAGCACCGTGCGGGACCATCCCTTGGCAACTTGGGTTACGTCGGTACATGTACGCTTAGCTTATCCGGTGTTGCCCTGAGAACGAGATATGTGCAGCTCCTATCGGGATTGTCGGCGCATCGGGCGGTCTTGCTGGTCTTGTTTTACCATTGTCGAAATGTCTTGTAAACCGGGATTCCGAGACTGATCGGGTCTTCCTGGGAGAAGGAATATCCTTTGTTGATCGCGAGAGCTTATCATGGGCTATGTTGGGACACCCCTTCAGGGTATAAATATTCGAGAGCCGTGCCCACGGTTATGTGGCAGATGAGAATTTGTTAATGTCCGGTTGTAGATAACTTGACACCAGATCCGAATTAAAACGCATCAACCGCGTGTGTAGCCGTGATGGTCTCTTCTCGGCGGAGTCCGGGAAGTGAACACGGTCTTTGGGTTATGATTGACGTAAGTAGGAGTTGAGGATCACTTCTTGATCATTGCTAGCTTCACGACCGTTCCTTTGCTTCTCTTCTCGCTCTCATTTGCGTATGTTAGCCACCATATATGCTTAGTCGCTGCTGCAACCTCACCACTTTACCCCTTCCTTTCCCATTAAGCTTTGCTAGTCATGATACCCATTGTAATGGGATTGTTGAGTCCTCGTGGCTCACAGATTACTACAACAACAGTTGCAGGTACAGGTTTTGCGATGATCTTGACGCGAGAGCGATGTTTGCTTGTTTGGAGTTCTTCTTACGCTTCTCCTTGATCGGGGATAGGTTCAGTCGGCAGCATGGGCTAGCGTGGTGGATGTCGTTTGAGCTTCTGTTTGTGTTTCATCCGTAGTCGGATGGTGCTCTTATGTAAGATGATGTTGTATTCGTGTGGCATTGTATAACTTTTGTATGTATCCCCATCTATTATGTAATGTTGATGTAATGATATCCACCTTGCAAAAGCGTTTCAATATGCGGGTCTATCCTTGGTGGGATCTTCGAGTTCCTTTTGGATAGGGTCGCATATTGGGCATGACACACGCCCTCTCGATCGTGCACACACACACTATCGCCTCATTTTAAGCTGATACCTATCGCACACACACTCCTTGTGTCTTTGTCACACATGCACTCCATCCTCCTCCACTCTCCCTCTATCTCTCACACACATGGGCTTTTTGCAACAACTAGCAAGATGCCCATGCATTGCACGGAACATCAAGATGCATTTGTATGAGTAGTTTATCTTGTGGGGGAAAAGGATGAATGAGGGAAGGCCTTATTTGCAAATGTGGAGAGGGGTGTGGGTATCTTTTTGCAAAATTGCCATAGTTTTCTTCCTATCGGTCAGATATAGATCGGACGGCCTATATTGCAGGATGGCAAGCACATGATCATCACCGACAATGCTTTTTATAAGAGTAGGGATAAAAATAGAGTTGGTGATGATGGTGGGCCTGCCATCCTGCAATGTAGGTCGTCCGATTTATATCTGACGGATAGGAAGGAAAATATGGCAATTTACCCACACTCTTCACCACATTTGCAGATAAGGCCTTCCCTTGTTCATCCCTTTCTCCCACAAGATCTTGATGTTCCGTGCAACGCACGGGCATCTTGCTAGTAAGAGTAGAAATTAGACATATACCACTTCTCGAATCTTGAAACCAACAACATTCCTCCTTTATCTCATCAAAACCGCCAAAGGAATATATTTTCAGTGAAACATAACATATTTTTAGTGATATACGTATTTCAAAACTAGACTTTTTTTCTACCAAATCGGTGAATACGTATTAATCTACTTTGATCGTGTGGCAACGCATTGGCACATTGCTAGTAGTTATTATAATTTTTTGGACACCAGACAAATAGTGGAGTACATATACGAAGAGAAGAGGCACACGCACGCAGTCGGCCTCTCGCTGTCTCGCACACATGAGTGTTACGTAAAGACGACGTTAACAAATAAACCCTAAAACCGTAGGTGCACGATTGCTGCATTCGCGGATACCGGGTACATGGTGGGGCACCTTTGTAGGAATAGTTAGCTCGCGTGATAATTTGATCTGCAGGAGTTGATTGTCGGGAGTCTCGGGACCACAGGTGAATGACTTGGAGCGCGGTGGCTCGCCAGTTGCCATAGATCGAGTATTCACGTTTAAAATATCGTTTTTTAGCAGGGTTAAGAGTTCCGATTTTCAATGGCGCGTTATAAGTACTCCCTCTGTTCCTAAATATAAGTCTTTGTAGGGATTCCATTAGATGGACTACATACAGAGCAAAATAAATAAATCTAAACTTAAAATGCATCTATATACATCCGTATGTGGTTCATAGTGGAATCTCTACAAAGACTTACATTTAGGAACGGAGGGAGTAGTAAGTAGTTTTTATAACAATTGGTATGGAGCGAAAATGGAATTCATAGTACTACGTACCTCCTTGGCGTATGGTTGTATGGGTTTATATTGCGAGATGTTGAACCTGGTAGTTGTAGGGCAAATACTATGGTTTACTACTACCTCCATTCTGGTAGTAGATTTAGATGCTGGTTTTCAGTAATGAAAATCGGAAGGGGAAACCCTTCTTTGATTAAAAAACTACTACCTCCATTCTGGTTTACTAGTCCCCATCGTACTTTGGGTCAAAGTTTGTCCACGAATTTTACTTGTAAAATGTGAATGGAAAACGAGATTTTGTTATACCCAAAGAAAAAAGGACTGGAGGGAGTGATTGCTCTGACATGGACGCGACCTCTCATAGCACGGTGCATTGAACGGTCGCCCGTCCAAGAGGGCACTTGACTGCTGCAGCCGGTGAGCACGCCTCCCAAGGCAACCAGCTTAAGACTACCCTGCCTGCCTTCATTGAATTTGTGCGTGCGCTGGCAAGACGTCCTACCACGAGCCGGCAGGCATTTTAGAACACAAAAAATACTAAAATATAATTAATTTACGCATGGTATTGACTTGTTGTGCTCGCACTAGTAGCAGGAACTAGTAGTGGTTTTTCTTTATTTATAACTCTCCTCACATTTTTTGGCTTTGAAGTTAATCATGGTTGTGGACATTATGTATGAATGTGCAGATATATGCGAACATGAGTTTGACGTGGTAGTTGAACTTGGAATGTCGGGCTTGCGCGTGAACTATACCATGTCCAATGCTTCGTCTGTTATTGTTTGGAAAGTAATTGTCGTTATTACATGACCCGAAAAAAAACATTCTGTGCCACATCAGTAGATGCACGGACATCGCAACAGGCATGCTGACTGGATAAACATTTGAACCTAGCTATTATGAAGGAAATTTTGTATTGACAACAGTTTTAGATAGCAGGAAACGCTTAGCCTGCTCTGCCTCTCCTAGCTTATTTCTGGCTTCTTCCATCTCTTCTTTGGCTTGGGTGAAGAGAGCATCTGATTGCTCTTTTCGCTTCTTTAGGAACTCAGCTACATTCTCAAGGGTTGCTGCATGCTTTCTTTCAGCCTTTACTAATGCCACGAGGACACGGACAGCTGATGACTCCACCTGGCTTGTGTGTAATCCAGCATCATCTCGGAATTTGCACCTTGTGTCTAATCCAGCATCATTAGGAAGCGGCACCTTGTGTGTAATCCAGCCTCATTTTGGAAACATGATCTCGAGGTTGACCATACTTCCCTCCTCGCAGGAACTGCATTCTGACATGAAGTTACTTCTTTTTTAGATCAATACTCAGAGCAACCTAGATCCATTTAGTAGAAGCCAGATAAACATAACCCAGAGAAGTGAATTCAAAAGGAAAAGAATAATATAAAAACAGACTACAAGGTGAGAACACCCTCTTCCTACATCAAGCTAAAAACGAAAGCATTCGGACGATTAAGACTCTTCTTATTACACATCGAAGAACACCACTCTTAAGAGAAACAGAAACTACAACATATACACATCAAAGAACACGAGGCTAAACGAAAGTAATTGAAAGGGTGTTACTTACCAAAGCTCGTTTTACAGTTTCGGTGCAGCTCCTCTTTAACTTGCCACGCTCCTTGAAGATGTCCCCAATATCCCGTGTTTGGTCTTCATTGCTCCTCTGCATGTTCGCACTCATGGTTTTAAAATCTCAACATGGCAAGAAAAATATACTACTAGTAATGCTCGCGCATCTTGTGGGCAACATTAAAGCACTCGTCTGCCATGTTAGAGCATCTCCAACAGAATCGCAATGCGCGGCGCTTTAACAAAGTGTTTACAGTGCTGAGATCGAGAAGTAGAGACTAGAGAGTAGAGGATAGTTCTCAGCATAGATAGATAAAAAAAGATAATTCAACTACTCCTCGTCGTCCGACTCCTCCTCGGTGATGTCCTCCTCCGACGTATGACTGTAAGCTTGAAGATACTGATCATCGTCGGACTCCCAGGGCGACGCTGCTCCTAGCCTCATGTTGAATTGAGCGTCCGCTTTTCGCCTACGCTTGTCCTCGCGATAGGCCGCTTGCTCCGCCCTCCTCTTATCCCTCTCCACCCTCCTTTGCACGTAGAACTCGCGCTCGTTGATGATGTCTTGCGGGAAGTGTTGGCGCCATGGCTTCCTCGTCCATCTCGGCGATGCCGAGACGGTGCTCCCGCCTCTGGTTGTCGCGATGATCCTCGTCGGTGCTAAGCTGCGGTAGAGGCGCGAGCTCCTGCGTCCGCTCCCGCGTCGGCATGTTGGGGAAGTTAAATGTTCTATGAGGCCACCGGAGGCGCCACGCCGCCGCGTCGTACGCGCGGGCGGCCTTGTTGGCGGTGTCAAAATTGCCGAGGCCGAGGCGCATCCCGTGGAACCGGATCTCGGCGGAGAAGCCGTCGAAGGGGCGCGCGCGGACGCCGCGGTATCCCCAAGTTTCTCGGCGACGCGACGGCATGATGGCGCGGCGGCGGCGAGGCGAGAAAGAGCGGGGAGAGAGCGGTGGCGAGGCACAGAGCGGGGAGAGAGCGGTGGCAAGGCACAGAGCGGTGGGAGGGCGTTGGATTTTGTAAAGCGCGTCGGACGCCGCGCACCAAAACTAGCGCACACCCGGCCGCTTTTTCCCGCGCCCACGCGATCCTTTCCCTACGTCTCTGCTATCTCTACTATCTTCTCTATTGTTATATTTATTTAATATTTAATATTTATCTCTACGTCTCTATTGTCTACTTTTTTTCACTATACTTTTTTTGTTGCAATATAGGCCATCCGATTTATATCTGACAGATAGGAAGGAAACAAATGGGAATTTTGCAAAAAGATACCCATACCCTTCTCCAGATTTGCAAATAAGGCCTTCCCTCGTTCATCCTTTTCTCCCACAAGATAAACTACTCATACAAATGCATCTTGATGCATGCAACGCATGGGCATCTTGCTAGTTCTAAAATACTTTCCATCATTTGCCACACTACTGGTTGCAGATGAAAAACCTACCCAAACACAGCGCGATACAGGAGCGACGCACAATTACAAGTTGATATTCTGTTGGACAATGGAGGCTATAACCAATTACTTTTACGGGAACAATAGCACCCAGGAAATTTGAAGGGTAGGTATGAACAAAATTGGAACTGCACATGTACTGCTAAGTGATTCAATACACACATTACCAATCAAGGAGGAGAACGATGGTCGCGGCGGCCTCTGTGAGTCATGGTCGGCAACGGGAGTAAGTTCATTGTCCATGACGGTGGTACTTCTGCGCTTGGCGTCGGCTTCCGGGAAGCAGATCCAAGACCGTGGAAGACGATGCCGGAAAGAGGCTCCGTGTACGGCGACGGCGGTGGACCGGCTCCAGTGCGGTGTACAAGGTCGTCAATGAGGCAGATGCGCTGTGGTGGACGAGTACACCGATGTAATGGGGAGGAGCATGAAGGCTGCGGTGCCATGGAGAAGTCTATTTTGCGGTGGGGATAGAAAATGGGGATTATTCAGGTGTACTACTCTGGGTGCCGGGGTGGGGTTGGCTGGGTAGGGTGAACCTGAAGTTACGAAAACAGCCCCCCTACCAAGCGTCATCCGTAGGCCTGTTCCGAAGGCTATGATGGTAACTTCCCACTGCTCGAATCAGGGTCGCGGGAGATTTTCCCACGGACCTCAAAATTTTGTGAGTGAACTCCCCGTGTGGCGTGTTGAGTGATTTGGCTAAGCAACTAGCGAGTAGTAGTAGTAAACTCTGCATATTAGGTTTGACCGAAGTCAAACTTCCTAAAGTTTGACCAAGTTTATAGAAAAATATAAACATTTACCATAACAAATATGTATGATGTGAAAGTACATTCAATAATGAATCTAATGGTATTTATTTGTTATTGTATATGTTAATATTTTTTGTTATAAGCATTCTGAGAGTTTACAAAACTTGACTTTGACCAATGCTAATACGCGGACCTAAATAAAAACGGAGGGAGTACACAGTTGTTTTCTTAGTTTGTAGTGAACTAATCATTTGTTGAAATTGTGAAATAAATATATTAGGCTATTCACTTCGAATGTAATGGTCTATACAATTCATAGTTACAATCATTGTCGAATCCCAAGATGTATACAAGGTCTATAGTACTTCACAACATGCTCAAACTCACATAATCCCAGTCAAATGAGAATCTAAATGCATTTCATAGTTATTACTTTGTAGGATGACAAAACCAACCATAACTCTACATCAGCCATTATAGAAGCAACATTTTGACATATCCCAATGTGTGAATGAAACGTGCAGAGAGAGCTTTTGAAGATGGAGTAGATAGGGCAGGAAAGATTGTATGTATGTGGACGAGAGAGTAGGAGACAAACCTAATGAGACAGAGAGAGAGATAGAGACAGAAAGAGAGAGGAAGAAGTTAGGTCTGTGAGAAATATGGAGACATGTAATATACGTGAGATGCGTGTGCATCCGGATTCTGTATACGTGGAAGGAGAAGAGACAACATGTTTGATGAGAGAGGTGGAAAAACATGGACGAGAGGGGAAGGATCTCGTGGGTTGAGGGATTGATAATTTTGTGCGGGGGAGAGAGGGATTGGTAATTTTGTGCAAGAGAGAGAGAGGGTGGGGGGAGTCAGTCAGCCGTCGTCACATCACCCTGCTTCCAACTGGCCCCGCATGCTCTAGCACGGTGTGGTCGCCGTCTTCGATCTGCTCGATGCCCTCTTTGAAGACTAAGGTGTTGTGCATGTTGGGGTGCAAAGAATCACAAGCGAGAGTGGTCGCCGTATAACCTTGGATGGGGATGAATTGTGTGCTCGGGGGAGGGTGTGTGTGTGTTGTGTTGTCTCTCTCTCTCTCTCTCTCTCTCTCTCTATGTGTGTGTGTGTGTGTGTGTGTCAGATATTGAGAGAAAACAAACCTAAGGAGAGAAATGGGTATTCACGAAGGGATTATGCGGGACTTGAGGTGGGCAGGGGTCGGGTGAGGGTGTCAAAATGTGCGCGTTGATGCACGTGTTGCATGCGATCGTGCGAGGGACGGACGAATCGAGAGAGATGGTTGTTGTGTTACGGATGCTCCTCTCTCTCTCTCTCTCTCTCTCTCTCTCTCTCTCTCACACACACACACACACAAGTAAACTAGAAGACCGTTCTCTCATGTATACACAACGTATCAGCATTTGTCTATGTCTCACTCATGCATGATCATTTGCACATTCACACCTCTCTATGTCTGTATCACACGCACACCGTCTCCACATCGCCCTTTCGCCACAACACACATATGGACACATACACACGTTCTCTCTCAGTCACACACACAAATCAGTATTAAAAAAACTAGGGCGCACCTAAATGTCCAAATCCAAATAAACACGAACTGGAGCTAAATTCAAATATATGGAAATATTGCAGCGTCAAGAACTTTCCCAGGAAAAAAAAAGTTGAGTAATATTTGGTGATTGTTTTCACACACACAAAAAGGTTCGGTGGATGTCCTTTGAGCGCGACACGGTGACGCACCGTTCGATCGACCGCGTGGCCACGGTTCACGCGCTTGCACAGGATTCCGTATCGTGGTTGTGGTACTAACTAATAAAAGCGCTGCCTAAGTCTAATGTTTACATGTACTAGTACGGTTTTCTTTTAAGTTTGACCAACCTTATATAAAACTAAAGTAAGCTCCCACACGCGCACTCATCAATATGCCGCCGCCGCCGTTGCGCATCTTTGGCGCCCGCCGCTCGCCAACAATTTTCGCCCATCACCGCCGTGCCGCCATCCTCGTGCCATGAAGCCAAGGCTCACCCGCTCACGTCGTCTGCGGTCCCTCCTCGCGATGCCGCCTTGCTGCCAAGCACGCGAGCAGCTGGTGGAGCAGCGTCTATGCACGCAGTGTACGAAGAGGAGGACGAGCGCGTGCTCCAGCATGCTGGCGAGGAGGAACTAGCATGTCATTGTCGCCTCCGCCGCGCGGAGGAGGCGCGCATGATGGCTGTCGCAGCGAAAGCCGGTCGCGCGCGCGCCGAGCCCACAAACCGGGTGCGGACGCAAAATTTACCTTCGAGACCTTGAATGCCACGTGGATCCTGCAATCTGAAGGAGCAATTTGGGTTAGTCGACTCTTGTGAGCCGTTTGATGCAACATGGATGGCTAGAAGGGCTTCTTCCACCTCTTCTTTCGTCCTCTTCCTTCGCTCCGTCGTACTTCTTTCACAAATTGACTGACCCAAATTATACTACTAGTACGAACATATTAAGTACAGTAGGAACACGAAGATACAAGCAGTAGTACCAACTGCAAGAAGAACAGTAGTAAGACATAGTACTAGTACTATTGTACGTACTAAAGAGTTCAAATAACAAGAAAGAACATAAACATAGTTCTGTTGGGGCCTCAGCACAACACACCCTTGAAAATAAACTAAGCAACTAGTCCACTTGACACTGCAGTAGAACCAGCATGAGCAACGGCACTGCCACCAACTCGGAGTCCGAGTCCACGTGTGTACTCAACATCTAGCCCAGCGACCCATTCATCCGTTGAACTGTTGAACATGCGTAGGAAGCAAGCAAGCCATGCTTTAAGCGTCGCGGATCCACGTGTGTAGATGACGATGAACTGATCGCTGGTGATGGCTCTAACCTGGTACTCAGCAGCGACCATGGAGATTTGGGAGGCCATGGATTTTGGAGGAGGGTTAGGAGAAGTTTAACTGTTGTACCCCGCAAAAAAACTGGGAGCGAACTAAAGTGAAAGGACGGGACGACTGGGAGCGAACTGTTGTAAGGTAGAAGACGGGGACGAGTAGGGCATGCGAACGGCGCGGGGTTGCTGGCTTGCCCGGTGGATAAACGGCTACAAGCCCCCAAAGAGTTCTCGAGAACTATGCGGGACCCACTAGATGTCATGTCTACTAGACCCATATCATAGGCCTGACGGTATAGCTTCTGCCTGTTCGCACGCCATGCCGGCGCGTGGATGTAACTTCACTTAATTCCGTCAACCATCACGCCTCCCAGGACCTTCGCCTCCCTCGCGCGGTCGCGCCCTTTAAGACTTCGACCGGCTATAAATGAGCATTTTTTCCTACTCCGCATGCATGATACTCCATCTCGTCCTTTTTACTCCCGTCAACCGTTTGCAAAGTGTTTGACCAAATTTATACTAAAAATATTAAAACCTACAATGATTATAATGAGTATAAGAACTATGTTTTATAATGAGTGTAAAAATATTGATTTGACATTGTGAATGTTGATACATTTTTCTACAAGTCTGGTGAAAGTAGAGGTACATTGACTTCAGACAAAACTTAAATGCACAATGCAGACTAGTTCCTTCGTCCAGGTGCGTGCCATGTCCTATCTTGTCATCACAACAAGGTTAGCTATTAGAGTACTACTACCTCCCTTCTAGTTTAAAGGGCTCGATTCAAAAATTTCACCTACTCTTAGCAAGATAGTAGAGGCGGTGGAATAGTTTTTGAAGTCTGCAAAAGTACTCAACTAATGTTGTCGTTCTTCACAAAAAATGTGTTTACCAATGCATGCATGAACACTAGTTACTCTAACCCCCCTCTCTTCTTTAATTCTTTGCCACATCAACATGTTTGCTATTCCCGTGTGCATGATACCAGCTAAGATACCACCATTATGGCCAGCCTTAATCATCGCATGCAATAATTTAGTGCACCTTGAAATATGAACATGTGTGGGGCATGTATGCTTTTAATGACTTGAGACTATACCTAGCCCGACATGCAAGATGACTTATTATGCACCGTTCCCCATACCTGCATGAAGCCCATTCGTCTCCAAATCTTTTCCTCTCCATGTGAGGAAACAATATGCCTGCCAAACTCTCCTTCTCCCTCCGGCGGTCCCACCACTCCACCCCGTGTGAAAAAATTTGCATGCATGACTCTCCTCCCCCCACGCTCGTCCAATCCATTGTGACTAGCAATATTTCCACCCCTTCCCTCCCCCATAATTTACTCCAACAAATATGCCCACGTAGCTGTTACTTAACTACAGGTGCATTGGGTCACTGACATATGGGCTCAACAGGGGTCTGGCCCACATGTCAGTGACGCAACTGGACCTGCAGTTAAATCAGTGCTGCTCGGTCCATATCTTACGTAGGTGTGCCATTGCTCGCTATAAATACTACGCCTCCCACGACATCGCTATCTCCTCCCCCTCATGTTCATGTTCATCGCTATCTCCTCCCCTCCCTCTCACATCGACCACCATGGCATCGCCCCTCCCAAGCCCTAGGAGCCCCTCACTGCACCACGCGGATGGTCACGCATCGTCATTCTGTTCCTCGCCGCCACTAGTCGAGGAGGACGCGTCGGTGTTCCGCTCCTCACCGCTACACAACGTGTCGTCGTTCCGTTCCTCGCCGCCACTAGTCGAGGATGATGCGTCGGTGTTCCACTCCTCGCCCAACGCAACGCGTTGCCATTCCGTTTCTCGCCGCCACTAGTCGAGGAGGACGCGTCGGCGTTCCGCTCCTCGCCGCGACGCGTCGAGGCGGACGCATCGCCGTTCCCAATCTCGCAAGCACGCGCGTTGGAGTACGCGTTGGCTCCCCACTACAAGGAGAACACCGCGTCGCCCGCCGAGCCCCCAGCCTTGAGGAGCTTTGGAAAGAAATGGATGTCGCCTTGTGGGAGGCTTTGCCTCTAGCAGAGCGCGCCAAAATAGAGGCGGAGAATAAGGCCGAGGAAGAGAAGCGCACCGCGGAACAACCTGCCTGGGAGGCCTATGTCGCGTCCGAGAGAGTCAGGCAATTGGCTCTTTGGCAGAAGGCTCGTGCGAGGGCCGTGAGGGTGGCGAAGGACGCCCGTGCCGATGCTCTGAGTGCAGTCGGGCCCAAGCGCCTCATTTACACTTGGCGGTACGTGGACCGGGTGCACGCTTCCAGCAAGGAGGAGTACCTGTTGGCGCCGGATCACCACACCGGTGAGATCGCGCTCGCCCGCCAGCAAGCCGCCAATCAGCACCTAGCGAGTTGCGAGGCTGAGGAAGAGGCGGTGTGTCGGCGCGCTGGGAAACGGCCGCGCACCAGGGCACTCGTGGCGCTCCTGCGAGCGCCGTGGCTTTTAGGAGGAGTATAATTTTTGTTTCGTAAGGCGATCTCATTAGTTTTGGGACGCAAATGATAAATCCCGAACGTTCAGGAATTTTTAGCATTCTTAATTAAGTATGTAAAAGGGAAAGTTTGGAAACCTTGTGTATTCGTATGCATTTTGCAAGTACGTGCATATAGCACAAACTTTACTATATACTATTGCACTACACGTCTCTCTCGATATATACTTGCAGACTGTGCTACTCCCTCCGTCCAGGTCAATAAGTCATCTTTGGTTGTGCACCGTGACCAAGAAGAAGGGAAGACTTATACACCTAGACAGAGGGAGTACTACTATTACTTATGTACATGCAAATGCTCGTTTTAACATTACGATGCAGTTTTTGTAAAAGTAGAAAAATAGCACTAGTCAAGCTTGTGAAACGATTCAATGCAAAACAAATGCAAAAATGCTTGTTTGATTGTTTACTTTGAGCTTCCTTCTCTGTGGTTATTTCGCTATCGTACTTTGTACAGAGTATCTCACTGGTTGGAAAGGCATGCAAATTCCCAAACCGCTTCCTACACCCTGTATCGAATTTTTTGCCTAACAAGTTGTGCCATGCAATTGGAATTCCAAGTTGAGTACTACTGCTAGTAGGAGTACCAAGGGTCAGTTCTTTTAGGCTTCTAGATTAGTAATCCCATAACTATTACCTCCGTCCTGGTTTATTGATCCCCATTGTACTCTGTGTCAAATTTTGATCATAAATTTAACTAATGAAATGTTAGTGCATGTCACATGTTTTATCAGTTAAATCTTTGGTCAAAATTTAGCACAAATTACAATGATGAGGAATAAACCAGGACATAGTAGTAGTTTAGAAGCCCAAATAAATGAGTGAGTCACCTTATTGTTACTCTCCACTGTGACTAGTCTTATGGGAAAAGCTGGGGAAGCCGCCAAAAGAACTGGCCCAGTAGTAGCTAGGGATCGAGTGTGCGAGATGAACCGGAGAAAGTAAATGCAGAGAAATGAAATGCAAAAATGATGGAGGGATGTGATGGTTGCTTGTCTGTTTATTTTACCAGGCCACTTATTACTGGGAGTGGTTAGGTTTTGTGATATGACGGCTTTACTGCCGCGCCCCGAGCGGGGTGAGAGGTGATACTCCCATGTAGCGCCGCCCTCTACACTTGTACTACATCGGTCATGGTTTATTAGTCCCCCATTGAATCTGACTGAAGATTTAACTGACAAAATTTCAGTGCATGTCAACAAAAACTATATCGTTGGATTCGTATTTGAACATAGTTTTGAATGATATAATTTTAGGTGACATGCATCAGCATTTATCGTACTATATATAATGTTAGTTCAATTTTTGGTCGTACTAGTCTATAGTACTAGTAAGGTGCCCGTGCGTTGCACCGAAGAGTGAAATGCATTGATCGGGGAGTTGTTTATTTTGACAAAGGATGTGGGGGTCATCTCATGTGTAACGGGTATCAATAGGTTTCTTGGGATATTATTTCATCTCTAGAGCTCACAAACATCCGGGTGAAATATATAAAAAGGTATCTTTTGCAAACAAAAGCGTTCAACTGTTCAACCTGCATCCAAAACTTGTGAAGAAATAACACTTGTTGTGCTTTGCAAGAAATGATCTTTAAGAATTAGTTTTTGAGTATCGATTGTTATACATGTTGGCTACAGATGACATGGCACTTTCTTATAGTCAATAGTTGGCTATACTATTAAGTAATATTAACCATGCCCTTATACACCTAGACGAAGGGATTAAATCAGGATGACTTGCAAGGGGGCAGAGGAGATGTAAGAAATGGTTCATCGTAAGTCTTTCACCAGTATTGTAGTAAAAATTCATACATGGAAGATTCTAGACTAAACCATAAATGGATACACTTTTATTCATGCGTGATACTCCAATAGAGAAAGATCCTGCATGGAAGTCTCCACATGCTTAGACAGCGGATTACATTGAGCAAAGACTAATGATCAACATTTTACTTGATAATGCGTATGTCCAGATGAACCTCCTTGGAGTCCCCGTGCACCGCGTCGACGGGTAAAGGATGCCATGGGTTTTCCAAGTCCACATCGGCGGGAAAGTCCCAGCTCCGCAGAGTCCAAGTCCATCCGATGAGGCCCGTCTCGCCGCCCACGTGACCCGGAGGGGTAGTAAAAGTGAGCACGCACCCGTACATCGGCCTCGTGTCAGAATTAGCGTCACTGGCATCGCCCCTGATGCACACTACAGAGACGGGGCGGCAGCCTGCGTGGGCCTCGCCGATGCCCACGATCAAGAGGAAGACGCTGTCGTCCTCCTCCGAGACTAGCAGGCGGCGGTGATCCTCCAGCGACTCCGGCATGGTGAACAGGTAGCACGTCTCATACTTGATGTTCCACACCAAGGGCCAGTAGTGACCGCTGCACGCATCCGTGAGGTGATGCACCATGTCCGCCGGCGAGCCCCAAAACGGCATCGGGCACTCATAGCAGTAGACGAAGGGCTCCTTGGAGGCATCGACTAGAATGTCCATGAAACAGGAGTGGCTGCAGGGGACGTTGCGCCAGTTGAATATATGAGCAAGTTACTACGAGATTTAATTCGAATAAGCACAAAATAAATCATGACGGCTATAACAGAGATGAAACTAATCATGTGGACTAGCATAGTAGTAGGATACAGAGTAGAAACATGAATTCTACCATGATTTCGAATAGGAAGGACAGAAACACATACGGTGCAAAGGGAGCAGCACCGTTGGCGTTCAGGTTGTCGCCCATGTCGTTGAGGAAGAGGTTGCCGAGATCAGGGAAGAAGTCATCGTCGGTGAAGTCATGGCTACCAGTAGTCGCGAGAGTGCGCTCCCCAAATTTCAACAGCGCCCGCCGAATGGAACGCGGGAGGGAGTGGCTGTAGGGGACGTTGCGGCCGCCGAATGGAGCGCAGGAGGATCACACGAAGCAGTAGATGGTGTCCTTACTAGTACTCCCTAGTCTCTATCTATCTATATCTACTCTTATAGAAAATCGAGTTGGTGATGATGGTATGCCTGCCATCTTGTAATATAGACCGTCCGATCTATATCTGACGGATAGAAAGCCAACTATGACAATTTTACAAAAGATACCCGCACCTCTCTCCACATTTACAGATAAGGCCTTGCCTTGTTCATCCTTATCTCCCACAACCTCGTGCTCCTCCCTAAGTCTCTATCTCTACTACTCCTACTCTTCTTTGTTTTTTATAACAAATCGAATAGTACTGCGCCGTCCGCTGCATGCCCGGCTGAACATGCCTCCTCGCCTCCATCATCACCAACTGAGTCTTTTATAGGAGTAGGAGTAGAGAAAAAACCGAGTTAGTGATGATGGTGTGCCGTGCAATGCACGGACATCTTGCTATTTTTTTGCATATAATTCCAAACACCACGTAGACACGGTCTTTGAGCATGGTTCGTAGTCGTTCCACGCTCGGTCATTGAAGTTTGTAACTATTTTAGATTAGAATATACTACTCCTCCGGTGCTAGTAGTAGAGCAGAGTCCTACTATACTACTACTCTACTCAAGCAAGTTAGGGGATAGTACTGTAGTAGGTACTATAGGGAGTACCAGTACTTTGATCACTAAGCAAGTTGTCTGGCATCGATATGACCCTACGCTGCTGGTATGTGTCTCGTAAGTCAAGCGGCGTGTTGTAGTCATCATCACCTGTCCACTTCCCGCAGCACATATTTGCTTCTCCATCTTTGTCCGCACATAATCACGTCCAATCTTCCATCCCTGCTAAGGCGCCTCCCCCCTCGTCCGAAATCCAAGCACTAACAATGGCAGAACCGAGCAGCGTCCGCTGAAAGAGTGGCTGAATTCGCTCCCCACTGAGGTAATCAAGCTCATTGTTTCGGTGTGGACAATCTCAGTACCATGCCACTTGCCGCGTGCTCGTCGGGGCTGTACCGTTTACTCAAAGCCCTCAGGCCGGAGCTTTTTAAGCCATCTCCTTGCTTGTTGATGCCGCCTGATCTTTAGAAACGGCGTGTCACGCAGCATAACGATCGTAGGGTGGCGAGCATCAACCCCCTTGACTGTGATCCGATCCCCGTCAGCCTCAACTACATTAACGGTATGTACTGGGTCGGCATGAACACGTCTTGCATGGTGCTCGTCGATGGTCGCGGCAGCTGGATGCTCGTGGAGGTCTACACCTGGCGATTTATCCCCCTTCCTTCGATTAACACTGCACTGCTTTGGCACCGCGGCCCAGAATACTTGGAATCTTACAGTAGCCAACATGATACCAAGTTTGATTTGCTCAAGGTTGTAATCTGCCAAGTGCCCACAAGATCTGTGAATTACAAAGACTTCAGGCTAATCGCGTTCTTTAACCGCGGTCTCGCCTATCTGACAGGTCACTGCGGTAAGTGGATAAATCTGCACGTCCATCGCAGGATCATACATCCTCCATGGTTCTCTGATGCCATTGAACACAAGGGCTTCATTTACGCTGTCGACTCCTTCTATGGCTGGACGTATTGCTGGCCTACTCCAGTCATCGCTACAAACGGCTATTACAGCAGTATGTTACTTTCCTATGATATCATGATGGCTTGCTTATATTACTGTCAACATTTACTGAAAAAATATTCATGCTCATAACATGTTGTTCTTAAGATTAACTAAATCAAGAGCCCTTTTTTATTTGACTCCAACTTGATATGACGTCGTAGGCCGCCTGGTGTCCCTACCCTTCCTAATCCCAAAACCTTTCAAAGAAAAGCGGCATGGCAGTTGCAGGTGGTTCCTGGCTCGATTAGATGATGGCGAACGATTGATGATCGTTCGCATGTACCGGACGTGTTGTTTCGCGGAATACAATCACAGTCACTGCAAGGTCTTTGAGCAGGATCCCAGCTTCTCTGGGCCTTCAGGAATTTTTGACTGGAGGCTGGTAAATAGCCTTGGTACACGCTCTCTGTTTGTCGGACTGAATTATTCGATTAACCAGGAGATAACCGACGGCAAGGATCATGATGGCAGCGCGGTTTCGTTCATCAGGCAAAACTATGTTTACACAGCATACCATGCGTCTCTGCATGCACCATACCACGATATGTGCCGCCACGCCTACAGCCCAAAGTAGGAGAGAGGGTCGCAAGTATCGACTTCGACCGCTGTCTCGAGTTTCCCCGTCAGCACCCATCTGGTTCAAGCCGTCAACCAATCTCCACAGCTTAATAAATAGTAATGTCTAACTGAGCCAGTTAGTTAGATGCGTACACTTGGTGTAGTAGGATCTTTATTTAGTTTGATGCATACACTTGTCCTTTTTTGGTAGCCCTTTTGTAATGATGGTTGATGTTTGGTTTGGAAGAGAGAGCTGCGTCTTCACTCTTCTGGCCTACTTACTGCTTTTGTTGCACCCCAAGCCCTGGTTGCTATTGCTGCTGTTTTGAATGTACAATCAGTAGTATATTTCGCCTGTTGGTTGAATAAATGTGTTGTTAGAATGACAAACACAATGTTTTGGAAGTCGTTGCACGGTTTGATCCTTTAGTGCCCCGTACCGTACGTAGTGCATACTATTTTTCGTACGGAACACATTTTCCACTTGTTGATAACATGCAGCCCACTGATGAAGGCCCAATAGAGAAGCCCATAATTAACTGGAAGGGAGGCTCGCTCACATGAATATGGCCCAGGTACATGCTCATGGTCCCATAAATATAAATAAGTAAATAAATAAATAAAGCTAAATGCTCATGCACCAGTTCTTTGGGAAAATAGGTAGCCCAGTATTTCTTTTTGAAGAATACCCAAGCTAGGCCTATTTGTTTTCTCTGAATTACTGGGCTGCAAATCTTTCAAGACGAGGTGGGTTGCATTCCGGCCTGGCCAAAGAGTATGGTCAATGTCTGTTAAAAGTAATATCAAAAGGGGTTGAAAATTCGAAAAAAATTATAGCAAATGGGATATTAGTTTCTTTTTTTGTTTTTGTTCTTCACTGATATCTTATACATATTTCATTGGATTCAACATGACATAGTACTAATTTATTTTTAAATTTGTTTTAGTATGGCTATTAATTTTTGGATTAAGAATATTTCGTTCCCCAGCAAAAAATTGCGAATTTTCAAAATTTCCCACATATTTAGTTAATTTTTTGACCCTGGTACTGACCACAAAATGGCCAGCAATTCTAAAAATGGAAAACGGGCTGCAATAAATTCCATATGAATTGGAAAATGAGTAAAAATTATAAAAATAATAGCAAATGGGCTGTACACGCCATAGATTTCGAGGCTGGCTTGTTTATGCAAGGCTTTATCAGTGAACACACGATTCTAGCAAAGCAGCAACTGTTGGATGTCCATCCAGAGGCCGACGTGCTTCTTCAATCTCTGATCTTCCTGCTCCAGTCGCCTAAACTAGCGCCGGCGGGACTACCTGCTCCCTCGTCTTGTGGCCCGCTGTGATGCCGCGTAGGCTTCCCCGGCCCACCCTACTCCCTCCGCTGGACTGGCCGCACGCAATCAACTGCCTCCTTATTACGCGAAAAAAATGATTCCTCCCACTGACATCTGGGGCGCACCGGTTGGGAGGCTGACCTGTGGGCCTACTAAGTTGAAGCGTACGCAGGGCTTGTCAACTTAGTCAACAAACGATTCTAGCAGCAGTAACCATTGGATTTGAATCGAACGGTCCTGCTGCTTCTTCAATCGCTGCTCTTCTTGCACCAGCCGCCCAAACCAGCGTCGGGGAGACCGCCTGCTCCTGCCTCCAGTGGCCGGCTGTGCTGCCTTTGAGGCCTCATCGCCCCCTACTACTCCCACCGCTAGCCAGGCCCTGCGGCGACGGCAGCCTCACACCGCAGCCGAACCAATGAACCCTTGTACTCCTCTCCGCGTGGGCATCCACTGCTGCGTCTTCCCCGGCTCCGCGTCATCCCCTTCCTAGGCCTCGTCGTCGTCCACTGCCTTGGTTCTCTCGGCGCGGCGTGGTCAATGTGGTCAACGACATTCCATCAGAAGAGTAATGTATGTGGAGAGGCTGACAGCTGCGTCCATGGCCACAGCCTAGTTTTTTGTGATTTGCCAAGTAAGTCGCTTTGTCAGGCCTGTTGGGCTGCAAATCTTTCAAGACGAGGAGAGCTTCATTCGGCTGGCCGAGAAAATGGCCCAATAGTAATGAGAAATGGGCTGTACATTTTTAAAACACATCAAACCGGTAATTAGTTTCATATATCTTTTTTTCGTTTCAAGATTTTAAATTACATTAATTTTTATACGTGGAGAATTTGTTGGATTTTATATTGATATACATTTATTTTAAAAATCAGTTTGAATGTGAGTCAAAATTTCGGGATTAAAAACAGTTCGGACCGCACCGAAATGTGCAAAATTTCGTATAATTTTTTAACCATGGCCACAATATGGGCTGTAATGCTAACAAAAAGAATACGGGCTCAAAAAAATCTTAAGAATTAGCAAATGGGTTGTAAATTATTAGAAATAATGGCAGATGGGTAGTACGCTGTTTTCCACATATTTGAGGCTTTCCTAAAAAAAGGTTGACGCACAAGCAGTGACTGTTGGATGTCCGTCCAACGGCCGTCGTGCTTCTTCAATCTCAGTTCTTCCTGCTCCAGCCGCTCAAACAAGCGCCGGCGGGATTGCCTGCTCCCTCCTCCCCGCTGCCGGCTGTGCTGCCGCGAAGGCCTCACCACCCCACCGTACTCCCATCGCTGGCCTAGCCATCCCTCTACTCACCCACACCTGCTATTATTCTTCAGCGACGGCAGACGAACCAGTAAACCCTGATACAGTCGTACTCCCCTCCGTGTGGGAAACAACTACTGAGTCTTCCCTTCCTCCGTGTCGTTCCCTTCCTAGGCCTCGCCGTCGTCCACCGCCCGGGTACTCTCAGCGCGGCCTGGTCAACGTGGTCAATGACCGACATGCATCTGAAAGGGATGTACATGGAGAGGCTGACAGCCGGGTCCACGGCCGCACGCAAGTAAATGCCTCCTTATTATGCGCAAAATAATGATTCCTCCACCTGACATCAGGGACCCACCGAAAGGGCCTCTGTATTTCGCGAAAAAACATTACCGCCGCTGACAGCTCGAACCCACCAGCTATATCTTCGCACGCAAGGAAGTGCCTCCTTATTACGCACAAAAAAAATGAATACTCCCCCTGTTAGGTGGGACCCAGTATAGTGGCAGGCTGACTTGTGGGCCTACTAAGTTGACGGGGACAGAAGGCTTTGTCAACTTAGTCAATATGCACGCTTCTAGCTCCGGTGACCGTACGATGTCCATCCAACGGCCGTAGTGCGTCCTCAACCTCTGGTCTTGTTGCTCCAGCCGCCCAAACCAGCGCCGGTCGTGCCTTGTGCTCCTATCTCCCGTGGCCGGCTGCAATGTGGCGGAGGCCTCACCGCCCCCTACTACTCCCACTGCTAGCCAAGCCATCCCTCTACTCACCCACACCCCCTGTTATTCTGCGGCGATGGCAGCCTCACACCGCAGCGAACCAGTGAACCCCCGTACTCCTCTCTGTGTGGGCGTCCACTGCCGCGTCTTCCATGGCTCCGCGTCGTCCCCTTCCTAGGCCTCGCCGTCGTCCACCGCCCTGGTGCTCTCGGCGCGGCGTGGTCAACGTGGTCAAGGAACGGCTTCCATCAGACGTGGACTGTACGTGGAGAGGCTGACAGCTGGGTCCACGCCGCAGCAAGGAAGTGCCTCCTTATTACGCGCAAAATAATTATTCCTTCACCTGACAGCGGGGACCCACTGGACGGGCCACCGTATTTCGCGAAAAAAAAACGTTTCCCCTTGACTGCTGGGACCCACCAGCTATTCCTTCGTACGCAAGGAAGTGCGTTCGGGCAAAAAAAAACGATTCGCCCCCCTGACTGCTGGGACCCACCAGCTACATCTTCGCACGCAAGGAAGTGCCCCCTTGACTACTGGGACCCACCAGCTACATTTTCGCACGCAAGGAAGTGCCCCCTTGACTACTGGGACCCACCAGCTACATTTTCGCACGCAAGGAAGTGCCTGACAGTCGAGACCCACCTGATCCAAGCATACGTAGCGTTTTCATTCTGGTCGCGAACGTGTACGTACATACTAGTCGATGTAGAGGCGCGCACGTGTCGTAGTAGAGGCGCGCACATGTCAAAGTAGAGGCGCGTACGTGTCATAGTAGAGGCGTGCACGTAGCCTGTACACGTAAAGTACTGCGGCCAGTGTGCAAGAAAGAAAATACGGCCACGTATGTGTACATACGGGCGGGGTCTCAAACGCCTACTCACGAATACGTACGGCCAGGGCTCGTGTACATGGTTGTGTCAGAACCGAGAAACAGCGTCGTCATCGTGTTCGTGAGGAGCCAACCGGCTGGGTCAGAATGGAATGTGTCGCCGTGTTCATCGGGAGGGCTTGGACGGAACAGACGATGGAAACGAGGCCTGGCATACCGCAGAACAGAGGAAACGGCCTTGTGTTCGACCGACCACGTTTGAAACAGGATCATGTTCATCGGGAGGGGTCTGGCGTACCGCAAAACGGAGGAAATGGACCTCCTACGGTCTAAACGGGGGTCCTATTGATCAGGAGTGGTGTGGCGTAATGCAAAACAGACGAAACGGACTTGTGTTGGAGCGCTACGGTCGAAACGGGGGTCCTGTTCATCGGGAGGGGTGTGACGTACCGCAAAACGGATGAAACGGACTTGTGTTGGAGCGCTACGGTCGAAACGGGGGTCCTGTTCATCGGGAGGGGTGTGGCGTACCGCAAAAAAGGACTCCACGGGGTACTGTTCATCTCCACCATCGACCTCCTCCAGCCTCCACGAGCTACCGTCGACCTCCTCCAGCCTCCATGGGCTCCTGTTCATCCAGCCTCCACCGTGCACTACTCCACCGGCTACTATTCAACCACCCCTCCACGGGCACCCCTTCACCGTCTACTGTTCATCCAGCCCTCCACGGGGTCATCCTGTTCATCCAGAGGCAACGCCTGGGTCTACATCCACCCCCACCGCCTTTGCTCATCCAACCCCTCCCCGCAACGCTTACTATTCATCCAAAGAGGCAGATCGATCGGCTTGATTAGCAGCGAGAGCGGCGAATCGCTCGATCGGGTTCAGTTAACAGCCATCGATCGATCGCTCGGGTTCAGTAACGCGTAGCCTGCAGTGCAATCGCCCGGGTTCAGTTAGAGCCCAATGCCTCGTGATACGTCTCCAACGTATCTATAATTTATGAAGCATTCATGATATTTTATTATTTGTTTTGAATGATTACGGGCTTTATTATACACTTTTATATTACTTTTGGGAATAACCTATTAACCGGAGGCCCAGCCCATATTGTTGTTTTATTGCCTGTTTCACTATTTCAAAGAAAAGGAATATCAAACAGAGTCCAAACGGAATGAAACCTTCGGCAGCGTGATTTTTTGAACGAACGTGACCCAGGAAACTTGGAGTGTAAGCCAGGGGAGCATCGAGGAAGCCACGAGATAGGGGGCGCGCCCACCCCCTGTGTCACATCCCTAGTTCTGGTATGCTCTGAGCTAGCTAGTCATGTGTTGCATCATGTTTAATCTCTTTTTAACTTGAAATGGGGATTGTTCAAACCCTAGCACCATATCAAATCAAATAGGTTCAACCTAAAATAATCTTCCATGAACCCAAAATGCCTTTGGAAATGTTCATGATTTTTGATAAAGGTTAAAACCTCTGCCAAAAATGATGAGCATATTTCTTGACCATTTATGGATTTTTGAATTAACTCATATTATATTTGAATTGGGGCATTTAAACTCTATAAATATTTTAAATGCTCTAATAAATTCTGAGAATAGTTGAGGGCTGTTGGGAACAATCCAGTATGTGCCCACAATTTATTTCAGGATTTTATTAAGTGATTTAGTATTTTACTAAATCCAAAATAACAAAGATAGAAAATAGAAAACATTAAATAAAAGAGAGAGAGAGAGGACTAACCTGGGCTTTCTTACCTGGTGCTCCTGTAGCCCAACACTATGCATAGCCGGCCCAGCCCAGCTCCACCTCCCCTGTTGTCTTCCTCCTTTTGCCAGGAGGATGAAGGGCGCGTGCCCGGCCTTGCTGACCACACGCCTTGCCACCTCCTTACGCCACTGCTTTGGAGGCACCCGAGGACGCCACGCACCCCCCCAGGTCCTCTCACTTCTTCCCCCGTGCTCATCCCCTCCCATGTTCCTCTCGCGCGCACCCACCGAGCGCAGCCGTTGCCGCCGACGAGCACCGCTGTGGCCACAGCCACTGCCTAGCCTCGCCGATGCTATCAGAGGCTTCGCCTCGACCCCCTCTTCCTCCTCACCGAGCCACGCCCCGAGGGAGCCCCTACAACGCCGCCATCGGCCCCGTCTTCTTCCTCGGACTCCAGCGATCGCCATCGTCGCTCCGCCGTCTGCAGGCCTTCCCCGAGCCCGACGAGTACTTCAATCAACGCGTTGTGAGCCTCCGGTCATTTTTCCCTAACGCCTCGTCCTTCTGCACACCGTAGCCGTCGTGTTCATCGAGGCCGAAGCTCACCTCCGCCCAAGCTCGTCGCCGGCGTCAGTCCGGTGACCCTTTGGTCATGCTAGCATGCCCAATAGCCTTGTTAGCACGTGCAGCCGCCGTAGATGCCAAGCAACGCACGCCTTGCTCACCGTAGCGACGAATCCGTCGACGCCCGAGCTCCGGTCGCCGCTGACCTCGATGCCGTCGTCGTTTCCGGCCGCCGGCAGTCTTTGCTTGCACCGTTGGATGCTTGTGAGTTCGACTCCGCATAGATGCCCTCGGTAGCGCCCACCATGCTCAGAAGCGCCACCCGACCAACTCCGGCGAGTTTCGCGCGCTTTGTGGTCGCCGGCGTCACCTGCTGACGTGGCGCCGGTTAGTTAGTGCTAATGACCACTATAAGCACCCCCATGAGCCACTGCCATGTGGGCCCCTGAGCTTAATTAGGTTAGTATAACTTTTCTGTTAGATTAGTGCTAATGCTGGGGACCCCACGTGTCAGCTTTGACTCTAGCCCAGTCAGCGTTGCCCGGTCCCACCTGTCGTTCACTCAAGCCAGCCCTGAGTCACTAACCAATGGGCCCCACATGTCAGGTTTGACCTGCAACAGCGCCTGTTGACCTGCTGACGTCACAGTGACACTGTGCTTATGCAATAAAGCATTTACTGGATTTATTTTTATATAGAAAATTCCAGAAAATGTAGCAAACTTCAAAAATTCATAGAAAATAATCTATAACTCAGATTTGAATAAGTTACATATGAAAAATGATCAGAAAAATCAAACCTATCCATCTGTACTGGTTTCATGCATGTTAGAGCAACCTAACCTTGCTGTTTAGATGAAACATGATAATGCACTTATATGAGTTCATAGCTTAGGCTTGTATTAGAATCTTTGATTCAAATAAGATCAAACCACTCTGGTTTTAGTTGCATTAGCCTAACACACAGCATATTGACATGTCATGAGCATGCATCATATTGTGCATTGCATTGATTGTGTTTCCTTTTGTGTTGCCGGTATTTGTCCCCTCTCGTTAGACGTGATACCGACAACGAGATCAATGACACCGATGAAGAGCTATACTATCTTGAGAAGTGCCAGGCAAGCAAAACCTCCTTGTTCATTCCGATACAATCCCACTCTCTCGCTCCTGCTCTCTTTTACTGCATTAGGACAACAACAATTCAACTGTTACATACTGCAGTAGCTAAACCCCTTTCCTCTGCATGACCTGTCATTGCCACAGTAAATAGATGAAACCCACTAGCATGAGTAGGAGTTGTTTGAGCCCTGATGTGCCTACTCATTCATGTTTGTTTGTCATGCCTGCTACTGCTTAGAGTTGAGTCAGGTCTGATTCATCGGGGATGAATTGGAATGGTGTGCGAACATGTCCTACTGTGTGTGAGCTAAGTGTGTGAACACGATTTGGTAAAGGTAGCGGTGAGAGGCCATGTAGGAGTACATGGTGGGTTGTCTCATTGAAACCATCCTCAGGAACTGAGTTCTGTGTTTGTGATCCATGAACAGCTACTACCACTCATTGGGATCCTTAATTGACCCTCTCGGCTTCTTAATCACCCTTGTTCTCTGTCCAGGAGTTGCAACTAGTTTCTGGTGTTTGTAGGTAGTGCTAGTAGTCTACCAAGTGGCACCCGGTACAGGTGGGCTTGGGACAGACTAGGTCTTGATGCACGGTGTACCAAGTGGCACCGGATGGTGGGCATGGGAACCCTGCTCACATCGTTTGGGGCCGTGAGCGACACCCCGGCCGGATCTCCTTGCGGATGGAACCCGAATAGGCGATAAACCTGGACGAGAGACTTGAGTGTTTAGGTAGGCCGTGGCCGACACCCTCGCTAGGCTTCCGCTTGAAGGTTGCCGAGATACATGACGTGTACATGGCGGTAAGTGGCGAGAGCGTGTGTGAAGAAGTACACCCCTACAGGGTTAACATCATCTATTCGAATAGCCATGTCCGCGGTAAAGGACTTCTGGGTTGCCTGTACAGTTCATAGACAAGTGAAAGTGGATACACTAAAATGCGCAAGATAAGCGTGAGTGCTATGGATGGCGTTCTCGTAGGGAGACGGGAGCGGATCCATAGTGGCGTATTGATATGGTGAATATGTGGACTCGTGCGCCACCTCAAAAGAGTTACTTGCAATCGTAGTTCGGGATAGCCACCGAGTCAAAGCTGGCTTGTCTGCAGTTAAACCCCACCATCCCTTTGTTGATAATGATGCATATGTAGTTAGTTACGATGTAAGTCTTCTTTGGGTACATTTGTACTCACGTTGCTTAATTTATGTTTTTGCAGAGAGACTTGGTCTCGCTAGTAGTTCCACGTGGACTTGACGTTTAGCTTGTTACCTCAGCTACGATCTTACGCCTCGGCAGATCTAGTGGATAGTCGAGCTTCTCGGCCTTTTTCATTTCTAGATGTCGTACTCAGACATGTTAAGCTTCCGCATGTGCTTTGACTTGTATGCTCTGATTGTTGGGTCATGAGACCCATGTTTGTAATATCTCGCTCCTCGGAGCCTATTGAATAAATACTTGAGTTTTAGAGTCATGTTGTGATGCCACGTTGTATTTGCACATATCGAGCATATTGTGTGTATGTTATTGAAATGCTTGGTATGTGTGGGATCGACTATCTAGTTGTTTATCCTTAGTAGCCTCTCTTACCGGAAATGTCTCCTAGTGCTTCCATCGAGCCATGGTAGCTTGCTACTGCTCGGAACACTTAGGCTGGCGGCATGTGTCCTTCGTTCTCGTGTCGTCCCTTCGGGAAATGTCACGCGATGAATACTGGAGTCTGTTAGCCGCCACAGCCCGGTTCACCGAGTCTGTTAGCCAGTGCTACTGACTGGATTCACTCACCGATGACCGACACGTTCGATCTTTGGGTCATGGATGCTGTCCTGTAAGTTTGTGCCACTTTGGGTTTACGACTAGCCATGTCAGCCGGGCTCCTTATCATATGGATGCTAGCGACACTATCATATATGTGTGCCAAAAGGCGCAAACGGTCCCGGGCAAAGGTAAGGCGACACCCGTGGGAAAACCGTGCGTGAGGCCGCAAAGTGATATGAGGTGTTACATGCTAGGTCGATGTGGCATTGAGTTGGGGTCCTGACACCCTGGGTGTGCCCTACCCTCTTGTGGGCCCCTCGAGGCTCCCCCCACTGACTTCTTTCGCCTATATAAGCCTACGTACCCTAAAAACATCGAGACAGAAGATAGATTAGGAGTTCCACCGCCGCAAGCCTCTGTAGCCACAAAACACCTCTCGGGAGTCCATTCCGGCACCCTGCCGGAGGGGGAACCCATCACCGGTGGCCATCTTCATCATCCCAGCGCTATCCATGACAAGGAGGGAGTAGTTCACCCTCGGGGCTGAGGGTATGTACGAGTAGCTATGTGTTTGATCTCTCTCTCTCTTTCGTGTTCTCTCTATGGCACGATCTTGATGTATCGCGAGCTTTGCTATTATAGTTGGATCTTATGATGTTTCTCCCCCTCTACTCTCTTGTGATGAATTGAGTTTTCCCTTTGAAGTTATCTTGTCGGATTGAGTCTTTAAGGATTTGAGAACACTTTATGTATGTCTTGCCGTGTTTATCTGTGGTGACAATGGGATATTCACGTGATCCACTTGATGTATGTTTTGGTGATCAACTTGCGGGTTCCGCCCATGAACTTATGCATAGGGGTTGGCACACGTTTTCTTATTGACTCTCCAGTAGAAACTTTGGGGCACTCTTTGAAGTACTTTGTGTTGGTTGGATGAATCTGAGATTGTGTGATGCATATCGTATAATCATGCCCACGGATACTTGAGGTGACAATGGAGTATCTAGGTGACATTAGGGTTTTGGTTGATTTGTGTCTTAAGGTGTTATTCTAGTATGAACTCTTGAATAGATTGATCTAAAAGAATAACTTTGAGGTGGTTTCGTACCCTACCATAATCTCTTCGTTTGTTCTCCGCTATTAGTGGCTTTGGAGTGACTCTTTGTTGCATGTTGAGGGTTTGTTATATGATCTATCTATGTTATTATTGTTGAGAGAACTTGCACTAGTGAAAGTATGAACCCTAGGCCTTGTTTCCTAGCATTGCAATACCATTTACGCTCACTTTTATTATTAGTTACCTTGCTGTTTTCATATTTTCAGATTACAAAAACCTATATCTACCATCCATATTGCACCTATATCACCATCTGTTCGCCGAACTAGTGCACCTATACAATTTACCATTGTATTGGGTGTGTTGGGGACACAAGAGACTCTTTGTTATTTGGTTGCGGGGTTGTTTGTGAGAGACCATCTTCATCCTACGCCTCCCACGGATTGATAAACCTTAGGTCATCCACTTGAGGGAAATTTCCTACTGTCCTACAAACATGTGCACTTGCAGGCCCAACAGCGTCTACAAGAAGAAGGTTGTGTAGTAGACATCAAGCTCATTTCTGGTGCCGTTGCCGGGGAGGTGAGTGCTTGAAGGTATATCTTTACATCTTGCAATCGAATATTTTTGTTTCTTGTTTTGTCACTAGTTTAGTCTATAAAATAAAACTACAAAAAATGGATTTAAGTTTGTCTCATACGCTTCATATTTTTAATATCTTTCGTGAGAATGTTGGAAAGGAAAATTGTGCTCAAGTGCTAGAAGAAGAATGCATTATAATGTTTGGTACTAGATCTTTGTATGATGAGCATGATTGCAATGTTGTTAGTATGAATTCCTTGAATATCCATGATGCTAATGATATGCAAAGCCACAAGCTTTGGGATGCTATGTTTGATGAAGATGATATTTTTTGTCCCCCAAGTTTTGATGAGCAAATTTATTATGATGAAAGCATGCCTCCTATTTATGATGATTATATTAATGAAAGTGGGTTTGGAAGAGTGTCAACTTTAGGAAGTAGTGATCCCACTATTTTGGAGGATGTTGAATCTTATTTTGATGAACATGGAAGTGGATTTGGAAGAGTGTCAACTTTATTTAGTGATGATTCCACTATTTCGGAAGAGGTTCCAATTGATTATGAGAACAAAGTTGCTATCTATGATGATTATTGTGATGACTTGTATGCTATTAAGAATAACGTTAACCATGAAACTTGTCATCATGATTTTAGTTTTCAATTGGATTATGCCTCACATGATAATTATTTTGTTGAGTTTGCTCCCACTATTCCGAATGAGAAGAAATTTGCTTATGTGAAGAGTAGTAAATTTTCTATGCTTGTAGATCATGAAAAGAATGCTTTAGGTGCAGGTTATATTGTTTAATTCATTCATGATGCTACTGAAAATTATTACGAGGGAGAAACATATGCTTGTAGGAATTGCAATAATGTCAAGTTTCCTCTCTATGTGCTTCAAGTTTTGAACTTATGTTCGTTTTGCCTTCCTATGCTAGTTGATTATTGTTCCCATAAGTTGTTTGCTCACAAAATCCCTATGCATAGGAAGTGGGTTAGACTTAAATGTGCTAGTCATATGCTTCATGATGCTCCCATTACGTTTCAATTCTTATCTCTTATGTGAGCATCATTGTCATCATCTTGCCTAGCTAGAAAGGCATTAAAGAAAAGCGCTTGTTGGGAGACAACCAAATATTTACCCTTACTGTTTTTGTGTGCCCACATGATTATGCTACTGTAGTAATCATGTTTTATAGTTTTTGTTTCAATAAAGTGCCAAGTAAGACCTTTAGGATAGCTTACGGTGATAGTTGTGTTGATCCTGCTCAGAATCAGAAACTTTTGCACCCAGTAAATTAGTTTTGTTAATTCACAGAAATGTTCTTATGATCTGATTCTTTTTGATCTGGATTGGTACACAAATTGTTTAGGACCTCCTAATTTGGTACGATTTTGGAGTTCCATAAGTATATGTTTGATACAGATTACTACAGACTGTTCTGTTTTTGACAGATTCTGTTTTCTATGTGTTGTTTGCTTATTTTGATGAATCTATGAGTAGTATCGTAGGGTATGAACCATAGACAAGTTGGAATACAGTATATATTACACCAATATGAATTTAGAATGAGTTCATTATAGTACCTAAGTGGTGGTTTTATTTTCTTATACTAACGGAGCTTACGAGTTTTCTGTTGAGTTTTGTGTTGTGACGTTTTCAAGTATTGGGTAAAGATTCGATGGACTATGGAATAAGGAGTGGCAAGAGCCTAAACTTGTGGATTCCCAAGGCACCCCAAGGTAATATTCAAGGACAAACAAGAGCCTAAGCTTGGGGATGCCCCGGAAGGCATCCCCTCTTTCGTCTTCGTTCATCGCTAACTTTAATTGGAGCTATATTTTTATTCACCACATGATATGTGTTTTGCTTGGAGCATCATTTTATCTTGTTAGTATTTGCTTGATGTTATTTAGAATAATGTTTTACATCTTTATTTCCAATAAAAATGTCAAGGATAGCCTTTGCCATGCTTATTTTGCTAGTATACATGTTGCTGTTTAAAAACAGAAAGTTTACCGCTGTTGCAAAAATTCCCTAGAAACGTCAGAGAATGGTATAATGTTGAAACTTTTTGCATATTGAGCTCTGATAAATCATCTACAGCTTGGTATTTTTCTCATAATTTTTGGAGTTAGGGAAGTATGATGAATCTTGCATTCTTTACGGACTATACTGTTTTGGCAGATTGCTGTTATGTTTGCATTGTTTGCATATGTTTGCTTGTTTAATGATTCTATTTAAGTATAGGAGTATTAAATATGCAGAGGCATTTAGTATTCAATGTTGAATAATAATTTTAGTGATTTGTTACAATAGAAAATGATAAGGTTTTGCATTGGTTTATACTAACCTATCTCACGAGTTCTTGTTGAGTTTGTTGTGGATGAAGCTTTTGAGAAATAGAGAAACCATGATATGAGAGGAATTAAGGAGACACAAAAGTTCAAGCTTGGGGATGCCCAAGGCACCCCAAGATAATATTTCAATAAGTCTCAAGCATCTAAGCTTGGGTATGCCCCGTTAAGCATCTCACCTTTCTTCTTCAACAACTATCGGTTAGTATTAGTTGAGCCTAAGTTTTGCTTCTTCACATGAGTTGTGCTATCCTTGCAATGTCATTTTACTTTGCTTTGCTTGCTATTTGAATACAATACCAAGATCTGAAATTCTTTAATGAGAGAGAGTCTTCACATAGTTACATAATTTATCTACTCATTGTTCTTCACTTATATCTTGTTGGAGTAGTTTGTCATTTACTCGTGTGCTTCACTTATATCCTATGAGTAAATGGTTGAATGAGTTGAATGTCATAAATCTGAGATTATATATGTCTCATTTTCTTATCCCATGGGGAGTAATGACTTCACATCTAAAAAGTAGAGGTTGTAAATTTATTGAAGGTTAGCAAGCATTGTATTGGTCATTTGAACAATTCATGAAAGAATTTTGAAGGAAGAGAGATTTCACATATAAATATACTATCTTAGACATCTTTTATAATTGTGAGCGCTCATTAAGTATGACATGCTAAAGAGTTGATGTTGGACAAGGAAGACAACATAGGGTTATGTTTCCGCACATCTCAGTTAAAGTATATTGTCATGGATCTTTCAAACATGTTGAGCTTGCCTTCCCCCCTCATGCTAGCCAAAATTGCTTGCACCAAGTAGAGATACTACTTGTGCTTCCAAATAACCTTAAACCCAGTTTTGCCATGAGAGTCCACCATACCTACCTATGGATTGGGTAAGATCCTTCAAGTAAGTTGTCATCGGTGCATGCAATAAAAATTGTTCTCTAAATATGTATGATCTATTAGTGTGAAGAAAATAAGCTTTATACGATCTTGTTATGGAAGCAATAAAAGCGACGGACTGCATAATAAAGGTCCATATACAAGTGGCAATATAAAGTGACGTTCTTTTGCATTAAGATTTTGTGCATCCAACCCTAAAAGCACATGACAACCTCTACTTCCCTCTGCGAAGGGACTATCTTTTACTTTATGTCTTTTACTTTATGCAAGAGTCAAGGTGATCTTCACCTTTCCCTTTTTTTCATTTTATCCTTTGGCAAGCACCTCGTGTTGGAAAGATCCTGATATATATATCCAATTGGATGTAAGTTAGCATGAACTATTATTGTTGACATCACCCAAAGGTGAATACGTTGGGAGGCAACACTATAAGCCCCTATCTTTCTCAGTGTCCGATTGAAACTCCATAACCATTAGTATTGCGTGAGTGTTAGCAATTGTAGAAGACTATATGATAGTTGAGTATGAGGAGTTTGCTATTCCTGAAAATAAGATGAATTGTAATTGTTTGATGACTGAGTATGAAGTTTGCTAGTTTTCAAGAAAGTTTATGGTCTATGCTTTAACATGTGAATAGCTTGTTACTTGTTCGTGAGAAGTTTTATGAGATTAACTACTGTTATGACTTATAATCATGCAATAAAAGGTGATTGAAATTATCATTGATCAAACTTGTGCACCTTCTAGCATTCACACTTCATAAATTCATTCTTTTATCATTTACCTACTCGAGGACGAGTAGGAATTAAGCTTGGGGATGCTGATACGTCTCCAACGTATCTATAGTTTATGAAGCATTCATGCTATTTTATTATCTGTTTTGAATGATTACGGGTTTTATTATACACTTTTATATTGCTTTTGGGACTAACCTATTAACCGGAGGCCCAACCCATATTGCTGTTTTATTGCCTGTTTCAGTATGTCGAAGAAAAGGAATATCAAACGGAGTCCAAACGGAATGAAACCTTCGGCAGCCTGATTTTTGGAACGAACGTGACCCAGAAAACTTGGAGTGCAAGCCAGGGGAGCATCGAGAAGCCACGAGATAGGGGGCGCCCACCCCCCTGGGCGCGCCCTACCCTCTCGTGGGCCCCTCGAGGCTCCCCCGACCGACTTCTTTCACCTATATAAGCCTACGTACCTGAAAGTGCAACTATCCCTAGGTGGTTTTGGTAATTCATAACAACATATAGCTCATTGAGCTAATGCTATTTCAAGACAAATATTTCAGGAAAGCTCAATGAATGGCATGGCATGGATGATGAAAGTGGATCCCTCAAAATACTAAGGACAAAGGATTGGCTCAAGCTCAAAAGCTCAAGACTCTTCATTTTACATTTTAGTGATCCAAGATCATATTGAGTCAATAGAAAAAGTCAATACTATCAAGGAGGGATGAGGTGTTGCTTAATGAGCCTCTTGCTTCAAGTGCTTAGTGATATGCTCCAAAAACCCTCAACTACTTTCTCACATCCACATATGACCTAAACCCAAAGTCAAAATCGGTCCTACCGATTCTTTCTATACGGCGCCACCGAGTTCAAATGTCATAGCCACTGCCACAAACCCTAGGCAAATCAGTCTCACCGATAGGGATCTCGGTCTCACCAAGATGGGATTGTAATCTCTATGTTTCCCTTCGTAACGTTTCGGTCTAACCGAAGTGAGCGATCGGTCCCACCGAGATTGCAATGTAAACTCTCGGTTTCCCTTTCGTAACATTTCGGTCTCACCGAAAAGAGCGAATCGGTCCCACCGAGTTTACTTGACCAACTCTATGGTTAGCTAATTACCAAAATCGGTCTCACCGAGTTTGTGTAATCGGTCTCACCGAGATTACGTTATGCCCTAACCCTAACCATATCGGTCTCACCGAGTTGCATATCGGTCCCACCGAAAACCCTAACGGTCACTAGATTTACTAAATCGGTCCGACCGAGTTTGTTGATTCGGTCCCACCGAGTTTTGTAAATTTTGTGTAACGGTTAGAGTTTGTGTGGAGGCTGAAAGATCGAGGATGTCGCCTAGAGGGGGGGTGAATAGGCGCTTTAAAATAATTACGGTTTAGGCTTGAACAAATGCGGAATAAACCTAACGGTTAATTTGTCAAGCACAGAACCTAAAACAACTAGGCTCACCTATGTGCACCAACAACTTATGCTAAGCAAGATAAGCAACTATGTGATAGCAAGATATATGGCAAAGAACAATATGGCTATCACAAAGTAAAGTGCATAAGTAAAGGGCTCGGGTAAGAGATAACCGAGGGACGCGGAGACGACGATGTATCCCGAAGTTCACACCCTTGCGGATGCTAATCTCCGTTTGGAGCGGTGTGGAGGCACAATGCTCCCAAGAAGCCACTAGGGCTAACGTAATCTCCTCACGCCTCGCACAATGCAAGATGCCGTGATTCCACTAAGGGACCCTTGAGGCGGTCACCGAACCCGTACAAATGGCGACCCGTGGGGCGGTCACCGAACCCGTACACTTTGGCAACCCTTGGGGCGGTCACGGTACCGTCAAAATGCTCGGGGCGATCTCCACAACCTAATTGGAGACCCCGACGCTTGCCCGGAGCTTTACACCACAATGATTGAGCTCCGAACACCACCAACCGACTAGGGGGCCCAAGACCCAACATAAACAAGCTCAAGGGCACCAAGCACCAAAGAGTAATAAGCTTCTCAACTTGTAACTTCCACGTATCACGTGGAGAACTCAAACCGATGCACCAAATGCAATGGCAAGGGCACACGGAGTGCCCAGAAGCAACTAATGCTAGGGAGGAAAATGAGAGGAAGAACGAAAGAAGAACACGAAGAACTCCAAGATCTAGATCCAAGGGGTTCCCCTCACTTAGAGGAGAAAATGATTGGTGGAAATGTGGATCTAGATCTCCTCTCTCTTTTCCCCCAAAAACTAGCAAGAATCCATGGAGGGATTGAGAGATAGCAAGCTCGGAGAAGTTCAACAATGGGGGAAGAACACAAGCTCAAAGGATAAAGTCCCAATGGGGAAGAAGACCCCCTTTTATAGGTGGGGAGAAAATCCAACCGTTATCCCCTCACTCAGCCTGCACGACGCGGTACTACCACAGGGAGCTGCGGTACTACATGCTGTTGATCATGGTACTACCGCTGCGAGTTGCTTGTACTACCGCATGTGCAGCTCGGCGGATGAAGGTCTGTTGACAGGCAATGAGCGATAGAACCATGGGAGCGGTACTACCGCGCGCCCTGATACTACCGTAAGGCAGTAACACTAAGCGCGAGAGAAGGCACGGACGTAAAAATTACTTCCGTACCTACTTCACGAGGAGGACTGCGCAAAACTCGACGCGGTACTACCGCACACGAAGAGCGGTACTACCGCGTAGAGCGCGGATGTAAAAAATTACATCCACCCTACTTTCGCTCATGCTGCTAAGCCTGGCCAGAGCCCACGGTACTACCGCGCTCGCGGTGCGGTACTACTGCGTAGGGCGCGGATGTAAAAAATTACATCCGCCCCTACTACCGCTCGAGCAGCTGCGCCTGGCCTAAGGCCACGGTACTACCGCTCCCACAGAGCGGTACTACCGCAAGGGCCCGCGGTACTACCGCTCCGGAGAGCAGTACTACCGCATGCCCCAAATCAGCAACACTAGGAGTCCTTCATTTTGCACAGAAGACAATAGAGGGAAACACTAAAAACAGAACTGCCATAACTTCTGCAAATGAGCTTCGAATTGAGCAAACTCAAGCTTGTTGGATAGAGGAAGACGAGTAGCATCAAACAGCGAAGAAGAGGCAGGGGAGGTATGCCTAACAAGAGAGGAGAGAAACCTCCAACAGAGAAGAACCGGCAGAGCCTCCAACATCGAAAACATCATAGAAGATGCATTTAAACTCCGTTTTCGATGAACTCGAGCTTGTCATGAAAATGACCAAAAGCTCAAAATCTCACAAGGAGAAGAACCAAACAAGAACCAATAAAGAAGATGCAAGGATGCAATGGTTTGAGCTCTCTACGAATGATACGATCAAGCAACTCATCGAGAGCCCCCCTTGATAGTACGGCAATCGATCCTATAACCCGGTCTCCCACAACTACCATGAGACCGGTAAAATAGAAGACCTATCAAGGGCAAACCTTTGCCTTGCACAAAGTCCACTTGAGCTAGATGATTACGATCTACTCCTCCTCAAGATGGACCACCTTTCTTGACTGCGTTGGCTCGATGAAGACTAGTTGATTGCTCCCCCATACTCCACTATGAGTGAGCCACTCTTCCGCTCATCTTCACAAGTCCATTGTCACCACAATGGACGGCAAGCTTCAAGCACTTGATCTCTTCGTGATGCATCACTTGAACTTGCACACCGCAACCTAACCCCACAAAGAACTCTCACGAAGACCATGGGTTAGCACACACAGTGTAATGGACAATGCTTACCATACCATGGGATCACTTGATCCCTCGATACATCTTGTGCGCTTTGTGTGTTGAATCTTTCCAACTCTCTTCATTTGAATGATGTCTTGAAGGTAGACATGAATGATCACACAATCTTTTTCTTCAAGACATGCTTGCAATAAGCTCAACACTCACATGACCAATCTTTGGATAATTCCTTAATAGCACCGTGGTCATCACAAACTCTCCTTGAAACCAACAAATGGACTCCAAGAAAAGCCTATGGACAAACCCTTCAAATATAACTCAAGGCAACCATTAGTCCATAGAGATTGTCATCAATTACCAAAACCAAACATGGGGGCACCGCATGTTCTTTCAGAGGCTATATATACCCCTCGACCTCCTCTTCATTCATGGAGAGAGCTATCAGAACAAACCTACACTTCCAACTTACCAGTTCTGAGAGAGAACCACCTACTCATGTGTTGAGGCCAAGATATTCCATTCCTACCATATGAATCTTGATCTCTAGCCTTCCCCAAGTTGCTTTCCACTCAAATCTTCTTTCCACTAGATCCAAATCCTATGAGAGAGAGTTGAGTGTTGGGGAGACTATCATTTGAAGCACAAGAGCAAGGAGTTAATCATCAACGCACCATTTGTTACTTCTTGGAGAAAGGTGTCTCCTAGATTGGCTAGGTGTCACTTGGGAGCCTCCGACAAGATTGTGGAGTTGAACCAAGGAGTTTGTAAGGGCAAGGAGATCGCCTACTTCGTGAAGATCTACCGCTAGTGAGGCAAGTCCTTCGTGGGCGACGGCCATGGTGGGATAGACAAGGTTGCTTCTTCATGGACCCTTCGTGGGTAGAGCCCTCCGTGGACTCGCGCAACCATTACCCTTCGTGGGTTGAAGTCTCCATCAACGTGGATGTACGATAGCACCACCTATCAGAACCACGACAAAAACATCCGTGTCTCCAATTGTGTTTGAATCCTCCAAACCCTTCCCTTTACATTCTTGCAAGTTGCATGCTTTAATTTTCGCTGCTCATATACTCTTTGCATGCTTGCTTGAATTGTGTGAAGATTGCTTGACTTGTCCAAAGATAGCTAAAATCTGCCAAAGTCTAAAATTGGGAAAAGGTTAAGTTTTTAATTGGTCAAGTAGTCTAATCACCCCCCCTCTAGACATACTTCAAGGTCCTACAGTACCCTAAAAACATCGAGATAGAAGATAGATTAGGAGTTCCGCTGCCGCAAGCCTCTGTAGCCACCAAAAGGGAGTCCGCTCCGGCACCCTGTCGGAGGGGAACCCATCACCGGTGGCCATCTTCATCATCCCGGTGCTATCCATGACGAGGAGGGAGTAGTTCACCCTCGGGGCTGAGGGTATGTACCAGTAGCTATGTGTTTGATCTCTCTCTCTCTCTCTCTCTCTCTCTCTCGTGTTCTCTCTATGGCACGATCTTGATGTATCGCGAGCTTTGCTATTATAGTTGGATCTTATGATGTTTCTCCCCCTCTACTCTCTTGTGATGAATTGAGTTTTCCCTTTGAAGTTATCTTGTCGGATTGAGTCTTTAAGGATTTGAGAACACTTTATGTATGTCTTGTCGTGTTTATCTGTGGTGATAATGGGATATTCACGTGATCCACTTGATGTATGTTTTGGTGATCAACTTGCGGGTTCCGCCCATGAACCTATGCACAGGGATTGGCACACGTTTTCGTCTTGACTCTCCGATAGAAACTTTGGGGCACTCTTTGAAGTACTTTGTGTTGGTTGGATGAATCTGAGATTGTGTGATGCATATGGTATAATCATGCCCACGGATACTTGAGGTGACAATGGAGTATCTAGGTGACATTAGGGTTTTGGTTGATTTGTGTCTTAAGGTGTTATTCTAGTACGAACTCTTGAATAGATTGATCCGAAAGAATAACTTTGAGGTGGTTTCGTACCCTACCATAATCTCTTTGTTTGTTCTCTGCTATTAGTGGCTTTGGAGTGACTCTTTGTTGCATGTTGAGGGATTGTTATATGATCCAAGCTGCCACGATCAAGCAGATTTTATCTGATTATGCTACTTCCATTGGCCTTAAAATAAACTTCCAAAAATCCACTCTCATTCCAATCAACTGTGATGAGTCTCTCAGTAACAGCATTGCCCAAATCTTCGGTTGCATGACTAGCAAAATGCCATTTACTTACCTTGGGCTGCCTTTGGGATCCACAAGACCATCTGTGTAGGATTTAATGCCTTTGGTTTACAAAGTGGAGCGCCGCCTCACAGCTACTCTAAACATGATTTCGTATGGAGCAAAGCTTTCTTTACCAAACTCAGTGATCACTTCGCTCACAATCTTTGCTCTATGTACACTCAAGCTCCCCATTTCCATTATTGAGCTGTTAGACAAGATCAGAAGGAAATGTCTTTGGACTAAAAAGACGGAGCAGGGGGAATCATGTAACTCTCTGGCTGCTTGGAGCATGATTTGCAAACCAAAGGAATGTGGTGGAATGGGTATATTAGACCTCAGAATACAAAGTGATGCCCTGTTGCTTAAATATCTTCACAAGTTCTACAATCACTGGGATCTACCGTGGGTGGAACTAATTTGGAACACCTATTACACCTCGAAAATCCCACATGCAACGGATGCATGTGATTCCTTCTGGTGGAGAGACATCACAAAGCTCATGCCCGTATATAGAGGCATCACCAATGTCACAATACAGGATGGCCGCACCACTTTGCTTTGGAAAGATCTTTGGATGGATGATATCCTGGCCTCTAGCCATCCCAGCGCCTTCTCGTTCACCAGAAATGAAGATATCTCTGTCCATGCTCTATTAACGGCTGGCACGTTGGGGGAAACCTTCCAACTTCCTCTATCTGCACAGGCACATGCAGAGTTGATGGATCTATAGCAACTGTTGACACCAGTTACCTTGGCCCACGGAGAGGACAAATGGACATGCATTTGGGCCAAAGGAGATTACACTGTGAGCCAATAATACTCCTATTACTTCAGAGAAATAAGAGCTCACCAAACATACAATTGGCTGTGGAAATCTAAAGTCACCATGAAAATTAAAGTGTTCGGCTGGCTACTCCTCTCAGATAGACTAAACACACGAAACATGCTCAAGAGGAGACATTACAACATTGGTGACAATCACACTTGTCTGCTGTGTAATTCACCTATTGAAGAAACTTTGGAACACCTTTTCTTCACTTGTCCATTTAGCCAAGAGTGCTGGTCACATCTTAATATCAACTGGATAACACATGGTACAAGGCTTCAATGGATTGAGCAAGCAAAAACTATGTGGAATAGCCAGATGTTCATGGATATTTTCCTACAGGCTGCTTGGAGCATATGGAAAGAGAGAAACAACAAACACTTCAGAGGGATATCCCCTTCGAAATCATCCTGGCTGGCTAGGTTGAGAGAAGACCTCTCCCTTCTTCATTACAGAGTGGGAGAAAAACTTAAACCCTTTTTGTCCTCTTTTGTAGATAGTATTTAACTTTATTCTTGTTTTCCTACCTCTTTTGTTCCTTCTTTCTAGTGTTCACCCCACCCCAAAAGTTGCTCCATGGCAATGGATGTAAGGTTATGACTTTGTAAGACTTTTTATCACTTTATTTAATACATACAGTAGGAGCCTCTCCTACTGTTTCAAGTGTCAAAAAAGTTGTTATATGATCTATCTATGTTATTATTGTTGAGAGAACTTGCACTAGTGAAAGTATGAACCCTAGGCCTTGTTTCCTATCATTGCAACACCGTTTACGCTCACTTTTATCATTAGTTACCTTGCTGTTTTTATATTTTCAGATTACAAAAACCTATATCTACCATCCATATTGCACTTGTATCACCATCTCTTCGCCGAACTAGTGCACCTACAAAATTTACCATTGTATTGGGTGTGTTGGGGACACAAGAAAATCTTTGTTATTTGGTTGCAGGGTTGTTTGAGAGAGACCATCTTCATCCTATGCCTCCCACGGATTGATAAACCTTAGGTCATCCACTTGAGGGAAATTTGCTACTGTCCTACAAACCTATGCACTTGCAGGCCCAACAACGTCTGCAAGAAGAAGATTGTGTAGTAGACATCACCTCGCTCGGGTTCAGTTAGAGCCAACGCCTCGCACACACGCACGTATGTGTACGAGAGAAAAGCGCATCACTCGGCCCCCGACCACCCACCATAACCGGGAACTCCACGAAATTTTCCTCGCCCTCGCTTCTACCATGGTTTTTTTCGTCATGGACGGCCCAAAGAATGTCATGCAGCTGAGTCACCAGCCCGCCCAGGACAAAAAGCCCATTTTCTGTCATGATTTTTTGTCATAGAAGTAGGAGCCCACCACATCTATGATGATACCGGGTTTTGTCACAATTATAGTCATAGAAGTGTCATAAGTATGACAAAAAAATCGTTCGGCCCAAAATGTCACGGATGTGTCTTTTGTTTTGTAGTGGAAGACTCTCTCTCATTTAAGAATTTCAGATCTTGGTATTGTATTCAAACGGCAAGCAAAGAAAAATAAAATGGCATTGCAAGGATAGCACAACCCATGTGAAGAAGCAAAAACTTAGGCTCAGCCGATACTAACCGATAGTTGTTGAAGAAGAAAGGTGGGATGCCTAACGGGGCATCCCCAAGCTTAGATGCTTGAGACTTCTTTAAATATTATCTTGGGGTGCCTTGGGCATCCCCAAGCTTGAGCTTGTCTCCTTAATTCCTTTTATATCTCGGTTTCCTAAATCTCGAAAACTTCATCCACACCAAACTCAACAAGAACTCGTGAGATAAGTTAGTATAAACCAATGCAAAACCTTATTATTTTCTACTGTAACAAATCACTAAAAATATTATTCCACATTGCATACTAAATGTCTCTGCATATTTAATACTCCTATCCTCAAATAGAATCATTAAACAAGCAAACATATGCAAACAATGCAAACATAACAGCAATCTGCCAAAACAGTATATTCTGTAAAGAATGCAAGATTCATCATGCTTCCCTAACTCCAAAAATTATTAGAACAACACTATGCTGTATAAGATTTATCAGATCCCAATATGCAAAAAGTTTCAACATTATATCATTCTCTGACTTTTCTAGGGAATTTTTGCAACAGCGGTAAACTTTCTGTTTTCAAACAGCAACATGTATACTAGAAAAATAAGCATGGTAAAGGCTATCCTTGACATTTTTATTAAAAATATAGATGCAAAACATTATTATAAATAACAGTAAGCAAATACTAACAAAAGAAAATGACGGTCCAAGCAAAACACATATCATGTGGCGAATAAAAATATAGCTCCAAGTAAAGTTACCGATGAACGAAGACGAAAGAGGGGATGCCTTCCGGGGCAATGCCAAGCTTAGGCTCTTGGCTGTCCTTGAATATTACCTTGGGGTGCCTTGGACATACCCAATCTTAGGCTCTTCCCACTCCTTCTTCCATAGTCCATCGAATCTTTACCCAAAACATGAAAACTCCACAACACAAAACTCAACAGAAAACTCGTAAGCTCCGTTAGTATAAGAAAATAAAACCACCACTTAGGTACTGTAATGAACTCATTCTAAATTATTGTTGGTGTAATATCTACTGTATTCCAACTTCTCTATGGTTCATACCCTCCGATACTACTCATAGATTGATCAAAATAAGCAAACAACACATAGAAAACAGAATCTGTCAAAAACAGAACAGTCTATAGGAATCTGTATCAAACGTATACTTATGGAACTCCAAACATCCTACCAAATTAGGAAGTCATAAGAAATTTGTGTACCAACCCATAGAAAAAAGAATCAGATCAAAATCACGTTTCTGCGAATTACTAAAACTACTTTATTGGGTGCAAAAGTTTCTGATTTTCAGCAGATCAATACAACTATCACCGTAAGCTATCCTAAAGGTCTTATTTGGCACTTTATTTAAATAAAAGCTATAAAACATGATTACTATAGTAGCATAATCATGTGGACACACAAAAATAGTAAGGGTAAATATTGGGTTGTCTCCCAACAAGCGCTTTACTTTAATGCCTTTCTAGCTAGGCATGATGATGACAATGATGCTCACATAAAAGATAAGAATTGAAACATAATGGGAGCATCATGAAGCATATGACTAGCACATTTAAGCCTAACCCACTCCCTATTCATAGTGATTTTCTGAGCAAACAACTTATGGGAACAATAATCAACTAGCATCGGAAGGCAAAACAAGCATAGCTTCAAGATTTTCAACACATAGAGGGGAAACTTGACATTATTGCAATTCCTACAAGCATATGTTCCTCCCTCATAATAATTTTCAGTAGCATCATGAATGAATTCAACAATATAACCAGCACCTAAAGCATTCTTTTCATGATCTACAATCATAGAAAATTTACTACTCTCCAAATAAGCAAAATTCTTCTCATTCGGAACAGTGGGAGTATCATAAGAGGCTCGAATACTAAAAATTGTTTCCACATTAAAAGAGTAATGTTAAAAAAAGGGAAATCATAATCATGACAAGTTTTATAAATATAATCATCACTGATTTTTATAGCATAAGTTTCATCACAATAATCATCATAAGTAGCAACTTTGTTCTCATCATAATCGATTGAAACCTCTTCCAAGATAGTGGAATCATCACTAAATAAAGTTGACACTCTTCCAAATCCACTTTCATATTCATCATAATAAGATTCAACATCCTCCAAAATAGTGGTATCACTACTTCCTAAAGTTAACATTCTTCCAAACCCACTTTCATCAATATAATCATAAGTAAGAGGCATGCTATCATCATAACAACTTTGCATATCAAAACTTGGGAGGCTAAAAATATCATCTTCATTAAACATAGCATCCCCAAGCTTGGGACAAACATTAATTTCAGCAAATATATTCTCAATTATTCATCCTCATCAAACATAGCTTCCCCAAGCTTGGTCCCTTTCATATCATAAGCATAATCACTATCATCATTAATAGTATGGATAGCACCAATAGTATAGCAATTATCATCATCACAATGAGTAGTAGGAGCAACTTCATTACATCAAGTGTTCTCAAATCCTTAAAGACTCAATCCAATAAGATAACTTCAAAGGGGAAACTCAATGCATTACAAGAGAGTAGAGGGGGAGAAACATCATAAGATCCAACTATAATAGCAAAGCTAGCGATACATCAAGATCGTGCCATAGAGAGAACAAGAGAGAGAGAGATCAAACACATAGCTACTGGTACATACCCTCGGCCCCGAGGGTGAACTACTCCCTCCTCGTCATGGAGAGTGTTGGGATGATGAAGATGGCCACCGGTGATGGATTCCCACTTCGGCAGGGTGCCGGAACGGGCTCCCGAGAGGTTTTTGGTGGCTACAGAGGCTTGCGGTGGCAGAACTCCCGATCTATTGTTTCCTTCGATGTTTTTAGGGTATATGGGAATATATAGGCGAAAGAAGTCGGTCGAGGGAGCCTCGAGGGGCCCACGAGACAGGCGCGCCAGTGAGGCGCCCCCACCCTCGTGGCCACCTCGAAGCTTCCTTGACTTCAACTCCAAGTCTCCTGGATCACTTCCGTTCCAAAAATAATGTTCCCCAAGGTTTCATTCCGTTTGGACTCCGTTTGATATTCCTTTTCTTTGAAACACTGAAATAGGCAAGAAAACAGCAATATGGGTTGGGCCTCCGGTTAATAGGTTAGTCCCAAAAATAATATAAAAGTGTATAATAAAGCCCATAAACACCCAAAACAGATAATATAATAGCATGAATGCTTCATAAATTATAGATACGTTGGAGACGTATCATGGACATCAACAAATAAGTCGAACAGGAGGAAATACCTTGAAGCTTCAAGACCAACTTCGCAGCAAGCTGCCACAGATAAGACTCCAATTTGCCCTTCTTGGCCTTGAGACTCCCAACTTCGTCAGTCAAGCTTTCCTTGTCCTTCTTCAGTCGTGCAACCTCCTGGTTGGCTTCAAAACTGGCGGTCTTCAACTTGGGGTTCTCCTCTTCCAACTTGTTGACTGAGGCAAACTTCTTGTCCGCAACTGCTGTTTTTTCTCGCGCCTCCTTCTGGGCCGTGGTAAGATCATGATCCTTCTTCTCCAGAGCCTGCTTTATTTTCTCTAAAGAAATGACATTCTTTAGACGAGCTTGAAGTTGACAGTTTTCACTACGCACATCTGCTCGAGCGGAATCACTCGGTTCAAAGAGACTAAAAAAGAGAGAGAGTCATAAGGTGGACAGTCAACGAGTGGTTACCTCCCATGATAGTTGCTTCATCCTGAGCCTTCTTGAGGTTCTTCTTGGCTAGTTTTAGATCAAGGTTGAGGCTGATCTGCTTCTTATCCAGTTCAGAAAATTGAGCTCCAAGATCACAAGACTTCTGCAGTCAACAAATAAGATATGTCAGTCGACGAAAACAAAAGTCAATCACAGTGAAAATTGCTCTAAGACAACCGCTGAATCAAACATTCAACAGTAGTCTCAGGAACTACACCCATTGGGTGCACTTGGCGTGCCCCCACTGGTCCATTTTTCACTCGGCACGGTCTGCCCAGCATGAGTATAAAAAACAGAGATTCTCAGACCCCAGCCGACTACCAGCAGTCGACCGCGGTCTCGGGGACTACACCCAGTGGGTGCACTCTTCTTGCCCCCACTAGTTCAGAAAAACACTCGACTCAACCTGGTCGACTCAAGTGGAAGAACTATTCAGCTCTAAGTCAGAAACACTCCAGTGGATGATTGGATGCAAAATGCAGACCCATGATAGATGCACATAATAGGTTCCAACACGCTCATCCAAGGACACCGTATAGAAAGTGAAGCAATAGTTGCAACTATCACTACTCAAGAGACCAGTCGGAAACCAACTAACCTTGACGTTGGCTTGCAGAGCGGTGTTGGCGTTATAGGCAACCTGACTAGCCTCATGCACCACCTTCATCTGCTCCATCACGAGATTTGCCTGGAGAAGGGCCTCCCTAGCGGCACTCGGCGGGTCATCTGGAGTCTAGTATGCAACGAAGAGCGATGATGGCAATACAGTCAGAGCAGTCGCAGGGTCGGAAGCATGGAGTTGTACTGGAGCGGCAGAGGCCTGAGCAGTCGACCCCGAAGGACGGTTAGTCGACAGTGGATTGGCAAAGGTAACATTGGTTCGAGCCAGATCTCTAGATTGCCAGACCACTGTCTCAGGCACCGATGTCGACTGAGGCACCTGACCCTCCGTTGTCTTCCCGCTTGAGGCCCTACCCCTCCATCTTCTCTCCCTCAGAGGCACTTCTTCTTCATCATCCAGAAGCTCAATGACGTCCCGCGGAGCTGCAACAAAAATCAACTTTAATAGTTCAATCGACCAACAATCCAGTCGGCAGAGTAAGTTCAAGTTGGAAAGAGCGTACCAGGTTTGGAAGTGGCTGCGTCATCGGCCTCCTCATCACCTGGGACCTTGTGAACGTCCATATCAGTCGTAGAAGTTGCAGCGCTGAAAAAAGCTCATAATCCATTCGGTCAGAACAAAAGTATGAGTCGGTACAAGAAATCGCAGAAAGATAGAGCACTCACCCAGAGGTAACAGGAACGTCCATCTTGATCTTGGGCAAGGTCTTTCGAGGCTTCAAAGGGGCCACCTTGGGTTGCTTGGCAACCTTCTCCATCAGCTCCGGAGTGAAAGTCCGAGCGCGCTTCTGTGCTTGGGTACTCGGAGCCATGGTCTTGCCACGCCCGCCCGCCGGATCATGGAGTTGCTTGGATCGACGCTCTGAGTGAGGTGGTGACTTGACTACCTCTTCGTCATCCGACTCATCACTGTCTTCCTCGTCGTCATCTTTTCGAGATTGCCAGTCACCGCTCTCTTCTGCACTGTCCTCTCCCTCCTGAGCTTGCTCCAGGGCTTGTTTACCATTGGGAATCAAGTACATCTCAGTATAAACCTACAAGACAAGAAGTCAAACAAATATCAGTCAGATTCAGAGACAGTTGCAAGACAGATTGAAGTACATTCGGTAGCGAAGATCTGACCTTATCTAGCTGGTTGTTGGCGTTGAATGGATCGACTCTCCTGGCTCCCCTGGGGTTATCCTTGTTTCCTGTAATGCCCTTCAGCCACAGGGCCACCGTCTCATCCGTAACCTCCTCTGGATGAACCCGAGTGGTGTCATTGGCTCCTGAGTACATCCACATCGAGTGGTCACGAGCTTGGAGCGGCTGGATGCGTCAACTGAGAAACACCTCCAACGAGTCCATACCAGTTACACCTTGATGGATCAGCTGGACCACCCTCTCGACCAACATGTTCATCTCCACCCTCTCCGCAGCGGTCACTTTCAGCGAAGAAGGTTGCTGGGCGCGATCTAAAGAGAAAGGGAGAAGACCGGTCGACTGACCGGGAGTCGCAATATCTGGCGAGAGAACCAGGTCGATTGCCACCCACGATCGACTTCGGGAAGTGTCATGGAAGGGAAAGCGCTCCTCTTCCTCTTCTGGATCCCCAAACCCCCGCACATCTGGATCACGTGCGTCCTCTCGTCACTCGAACTCAACTTCTTCATGGACTGGGAGCGGATTGTGAAGATGTGCTTGAAAAGACCCCAGTGCGGTCGACAACCCAGGAAGTTCTCACACATGGACACAAACACGGCGAGGTAAGTGATGGTGTTGGGAGAGAAGTGATGGAGCTGAGCTCCGAAAAAGTTCAAGAAGCCCCGGAAAAAAGGATGCGGAGGAAGGGAGAAACCACGATCGACGTGGGTAGCAAGGAGGACGCACTCACCCGACTGTGGCTGAGGCTCCGTCTCCCCCTTCTGCAGCCTCACAGCTCTAGCAACGATCAAACCGGAGTCGGCAAGCTCCTCCAAATCTTCTGGCCGGAGCGAAGATCGGATCCAATCGCCCTGGATCCAACCCGGCGGCAGCGCGGACCTCGACGACGACCCCCGATTCGTCTTCTTCCCTTTCGCCGCCCCCGTCGCCTTCTTCGCGCACTCCAGCGTCGCCGTCTTGTCCTTAACCATGGTGGCAGGGCGGCGGCGTCGAGGGAGGAGAAAAAAGGTGAAGTGGAGAAGCAGAGAAGGAAGAGGGAGAATGGATGCGCACAGTGCAGATGCCTCACCCCGACGCCTTTTAAGGACCCACTTCCGAGTGGCTGACGCGTGGGCCTGAGCAATCTTGTCAAATCCTGCTCGCGCGCTGGGTGCATGGCAAAAAATGTGGCACAGAAATCGAGGCGCCCCTGTCTATCCATCCCACTTACTACAGCGTGCTCCGCCTCGCACGCTTCCCCAAAATTTCGAATCCCATGATATCCGGGATACGCGTAACCAATCGCGCCAAAGATTTCGTGTCAAAGTAACACACGACGAGTGCCGGTATAAATCCACTCGACAACTTTTGAATCGATCAAGGCGACTGAATCAAAGCTGAAGTTCCGACATGGGCCTCCAATCCAACATGGATACTTGTGAAGCACAAGAGTCAAGGCAAGACTAACTTCAACCTTCTTTTCACTTGGACCTCAATCCATTCGGGGGCTAATGATGATGATATAGACCTAGGGTAGGGTCATAGGCCTGACCTATACGCCCTACCCAAGGTCACTACCCTAGAAGCAAAGACATCCAAGAGACAACAGGGAGTACCAATTGAAGTCATCGAGTGCAATCCACTCGACCAGTCATATCACTCGGGTACCCCTCCCTCCTGGTATCACTCGACCAAGACGAAGCCATTCGACCATACGAGAAACCACTCGACCTACAGAAGACCAGGAGTCACTCAGGACGGCAACGGTCAGGTGTTCACTCCGTAGTCTTAAAGATTATTAATAGCACTTTATAGCTCGCGTTATCAGTAACGCCCTATCTTTATGTACATTGAACCCCTGTAACAGTGGTGGGCTGGGGTCCTAGCACACTCTATATAAGCCACCCCCCTCCTCTAGGACAAGGTTCGCACCCCTTGTAACACACACTCCCATATTCCAGTCGACCGCCTCAGGGCACCGAGACGTAGGGCTTTTACCTCCTCCGAGAGGTGCCTGAACTCGTAAAATCTTGCGTACAATCTCGTCGTAGCTAGGACCTTGCCTCCTCATACGTACCCCCTATACTTACAATCAGACTTAGTACCACGACAGGCAGGACGCCGAAAAAGGCCCCTAGATGGGATCTCATGGGTACAGAAGGTTGCGGTGGTGGAAAAGTGGTTTCGGTGGCTCCCCTAGATGTTTTTAGGGTATAAGAGTATAAATAGGCAAAGGAACTACGTCAGGAGACCCACAAGGGGCCCACGAGGCAGGGGCGCGCCCTCCACCCTCGTGGCTGCTTCGTTGCATCTCCGAATTCATCTCCAAGTCTCCTGGTTTGCTTCTGGTCCAAGGAATATCAGCGTGAAAGTTTCATTCCGTTTGGTATTCCTTTTCCACGAAACTCTAAAATGGGCAAAAAAGATAAACTGGAATTGGGCTCTCGGTTAATAGGTTACTCCCAAAAATAATATAAAATGCATATTAATGCATATCAAAACATCCAGAATAGATAATATAATAGCATGGAACAATCAAAAATTATAGATACGTTGGAGACGTATCAAACATCCCCAAGCTTAATTACTGCTCGTCCTCGTGTAGGTAAATGATAAAAACAGAATTTTTGATGTGGAATGCTACCTAACATATTTATCCATGTAATTTTATTTATTGTGGCATGAATGTTCAGATCCAAAAGATTCAAAAGAAAAGTTTAATATTGACATAAAAACAGTAATACTTCAAGCATACTAACAAAGAAACCATGTCTTCTCAAAATCATATAGTCTGGCTATGCTCTATCTTCATCACACAAAATATTTAGATCATGCACAACCCTGATGACAAGCCAAGCAATTGTTTCATAGTTTTGATGTACTCAAACTTTTTCAATCTTCACGTAATACATGAGCGTGAGCCATGGATATAGCACTATGGTGGAATAGAATATGGTGGTTGTGGAGAAGACAAAAAGGAGAAGATAGTCTCACATCAACTAGGCGTATCAATGGGCTATGGAGATGCCCATCAATAGATATCAATGTGAGTGAGTAGGGATTGCCATGCAACGGATGCACTAGAGCTATAAATGTATGAAAGCTCAAAAAGAAACTAAGTGGGTGTGCATCCAACTTGCTTGCTCACGAAGACCTAGGGCAATTTGAGGAAGCCCATCATTGGATTATACAAGCTAGTTCTATAATGAAAAATTCCAACTACTATATGAAAGTGACAAAATAGGAGACTCTCTATCATGAAGATCATGGTGCTACTTTGAAGCACAAGTGTGGAAAAAGGATAGTAACATTGCCCCTTCTCTCTTTTTCTCTCATTTTTTTATTTGGGCCTTTGCTACCTCTTGAGCTTGCGTTGGTTTTCCCTTGAATAGGAAAGGGTGATGTAGTAAAGTAGCGTAAGTATTTCCCTCAGTTTTGAGAACCAAGGTATCAATCCAGTAGGAGACAACGCACAAGTCACCGAGTAATTGCACAAACGATCAACAACTTGCACCCAACGCGATAAAGGGGTTGTCAATCCCTTCACGGTCACTTGCAAAAGTGAGATCTGATAGAGATGGATAAACGGTAAAATAAATATTATTGGTATTTTTGGTTTATAGATTGGAAAGTAAAGATTGCAATTAAAAGGAACGGTGACAGAAATTGGCAAGTTGACAGGAAACTAATAGATTAATATAATGGAAAAGAGACCCAGGGGCCATAGGTTTCACTAGTGGCTTCTCTCAAGATAGCAAATATCACGGTGGGTAAACAAATTACAGCTAAGGAATTGACAAAAAATAGTTATGATGATATCTAAGGCAATGATCATGAACATAGGCATCACGTCTGTGTCAAGTAGACCGAAATGATTTTGCATCTACTACTATTACTCCACACATCGACCGCTATCCAGCATGCATCAAGAGTATTAAGTTCATAAAGAACGAAGTAATGCATTAAGTAAGATGACATGATGTAGACGAATTAACGTAAGCAATATGATGAAAACCCCATCTTTTTATCCTCGATGGCAACAATACAATATGTGCCTTGCTTCCCCTACTGTCACTGGGAAAGGACACTGCAAGATTGAACCCAAAGCTAAGCACTTCTCCCATTGCAAGAAAGATCAATCTAGCAGGCCAAACTAAACTGATAATTCGAAGAGACTTGCAAAGATATAAAATCAATCATATAAGAACTCAAAGAAGAACCAAATAATATTCATAGATAATCTGATCATAAATCCACAATTCATCGGATCTCGGCAAACACACCGCGAAAGAATATTACATCAAATAGATCTCCAAGAACATCGAGGAGAACATGGTATTGAGAATCAAAGAGGGAGAGAGAAGAAGCCATTTAGCTAATAAATATGGACCCGTAGGTCTGTTGTAAACTACTCACGCTTCATCGAAGAGGTAATCGTGTTGATATAGAAGTCCTCCGTGATCAAATCCCCCTCCAGCAGGACGCGGGAAAAGGCCCCTAGATTGGATCTCACGGGTACAGAAGGTTACGGCGGTGTAAAAGTAGTTTCGTGGCTCTCCTAGATGTTTTCAGGGTATAAGAGCATATATAGGCGAAGGAAGTAGGTCAGGGGAGCTATGAGGGGCCCACGAGGTAGGGGGCGCGCCCTACCCCCTGGGCTCGCCCTCCTGCCTCGTGGCCGCCTCGTTGCGTCTCCGACTTCATCTCCAAGTCTTCTGGTTTCCTTTCAGTCCAAGAAAGATCATCGCGAAGGTTTCATTCCGTTTGGACTCTGTTTGTAATTCCTTTTCTGCGAAACTCTAAAATAGGCACAAAAAACCAGAAACTGGCACTGGCCCCTCGGTTAATAGTTTAGTCCCAAAATTAATATAAAATAGCATATAAATGCCTATTAAACATCCAAAACAGATAATATAATAGCATGGAAAAATCAAAAATTATAGATACATTGGAGACGTATCAAGCATCCCCAAGCTTAATTCATGCTCGTCCTCGAGTAGGTAAATGATAAAAACATAATTTTTTATGTGGAATGCTACCTAACGTATTTATCCATGTAATTTTATTTATTTTGGCATGAATGTTCAGATTCGAAAGATTCAAAACAAAAGTTTAATATTGACATAAAACAATAATACTTCAAGCATACTAACAAAGCAATCATGTCTTCTCAAAATAACATGGCCAAAGAAAGCTATCCCTACAAAATCATATAGTCTGGCTATGCTCTATCTTCATCACACAAAATATTTAAATCATGCACAACCCCGGTTTCAGCCAAGCAATTGTTTCATACTTTAATATTTTCAAAAAAAACAACTTTCACGCAATACATGAGCGTGAGCCGTGGACATAGCACTGTAGGTGTAATAGGATGGTGGTTGTGGAGAAGACAAAAATGAGAAGATAGTCTCACATCAACTAGGCATATCAACGGGCTATGGAGATGCCCATCAATACATATCAATGTGAGTGAGTAGGGATTGCCATGCAACGGGTGCACTAGAGCTATAAGTGTATGAAAGCTCGAAAAGAATCTAAGTGGGTATGTATCCAACTCGCTTGCTCACGAAGACCTAGGGCATTTTGAGGAAGCCCTTCATTGGAATATACAAGCCAAGTTCTATAATGAAAAATTCCCACTAGTATATGAACGTGACAAAATAGGAGACTCTCTATCATGAAGATCATGGTGCTACTTTGAAGCACAACTGTGGAAAAAGGATAGTAACATTGTCCCTTCTCTCTTTTTCTCTCATTTTTTATTTGGGCCTTCTCTTTTTTATGGCCTCTTTTTTTTTTGTCTGGAGTCTCATCCTGACTTTTGGGGGAATTATAGTCTCCATCATCCTTTCCTCACATGGGACAATGCTCCAATAATGAAGATCGTCACACTTTTATTTACTTACAACTCAAGAATTACAACTCAATACTTAGAACAAAATATGACTCTATGTGAATGCCTCCAGCGGTGTACCGGGATGTGCAATGATTCAAGAGTGACATGTATGAAAAAATTATGAACGGTGGCTTTGCCACAAATACAATGTCAACTATATGATCATGCAAAGCAATATGACAATGATGAAGCATGTCATAATAAATGGAACAGCGGAAAGTTGCATGGAAATATATCTCGGAATGCCTATGGAAATGCCATAATAGGTAGGTATGGTGGCTGTTTTGAGGAAGGTAATGGTGGGTGTATGGTACCGGCGAGAGTTGCGCGGTACAAGAGAGGCTAGCAATGGTCGAAGGTTGAGAGTGCATATAATCCATGGACTCAACATTAGTCATAAAGAACTCATATACTTATTGCAAAAATCTACAAGTCATCAAAACAAATTACTATGCGCATGCTCCTAGGGGAAGGGTTGGTAGAAGTTAACCACCGCGCGATCCCGACCTCCACTCGTAAGGAAGACAATCAATAAATAAATCGTACTCCAACTTCATCACATAACAGTTCACCATACGTGCATGCTACGGGAATCACAAACTTTAACACAAGTATCTCTCGAATTAACAATTACTCCATTAGCATGACTCTAATATCACTATCTTCATATCTCAAAAAAATAATAAAGAATCAAACTTCTCATAGTATTCAACGCACTTTATATGAAAGTTTTTATTATATCCATCTTGGATGCCCATCATATTAGGACTAGTTTTATAACCCAAGCAAATTACCATGATGTTCTAAAGGACTCTCAAAATAATATAAGTGAAGCATGAGAGTTCAACAATTTATATAAAATAAAGCCGTCGTCGTGCTCTAAAAAGATATAAGTGAAGCACTAGAGCAATATTGCCTAGCTCAGAAGATATAAGTGAAGCACATAGAGTATTCTAATAAATCACGATTCATGCGTGTCTTTCCAAAAGGTGTGTATGGCAAGGATGATTGTGGTAAACTAAAAAGCAAAGACTCAAATCATACAAGACGCTCCAAGCAAAACGCATATCATGTGGTGACTAAAAATATAGCCTCAAGTAAAGTTACCGATAGATGAAGACGAAAGAGGGGATGCCTTCCGAGGCATCCCCAAGCTTAGGCTTTTGGTTGTCCTTGAATATTACCTTCGGGTGCCTTAGGCATCCCCAAGCTTAGGCTCTTGCCACTCCTTATTCCATAATCCATCAAATCCTTACCCAAAACTTGAAAACTTCACAACACAAAACTCGACAGAAAATCTCATGAGCTCCGTGAGTATAAGAAAATAAATCACCACTTTAAGGTACTATTGCAAAGTCATTATTTATTTATATTGGTGTAATATATACTGTATTCCAACTTCTCCATGGTTCATACCCCCCGAAACTACCCATAGATTCATCAAAATAAGCAAACAAAACGCGAAAAACAGAATCAGTCAAAAACAGAACAGTCTGTAATCTGTAAATCTCGAATACTTCTGTAAATCCAAAAATCCATCAAAATTAGGAAAACCTGATAAATTTGTGTACAAATCCAGATAAAAAAGAATCAGATCAAAATCACGTTTCTTTGAATTTTCAAAACTAATTACTAAGCGCAAAAGTTTCTGAATTTTTTAGCAGTATCAACACAACTATCACCGTAAACTATCCTAAAGGTTCTACTTGGAACAAACACTAATTAAAACATAAAACCACATCTAACCAGAGGATAGATGAATTATTTATTACTAAACAGGAGCAAAAAGCAAAGAACAAAAATAAAATTGGGTTGCCTCCCAACAAGCGCTATCGTTTAACGCCCTTAGCTAGGCATAATAACACGAATAGATCTAGGTATTGCCATCTTTGGTATGCAATCCATAAGTGGCTCTCATAATAGATTCATAAGGCAATTTAATTTTCTTCCTAGGAAAGTGTTCCATGCCTTTCCTTAATGGAAATTGGAATCTAATGTTTCCTTGTTTCATATCAATAATTGCACCAATCGTTCTAAGGAAAGGTCTACCAAGAATAATAGGACATGTAGGATTGCAATCTATAGCAAGAACAATGAAGTCTATGGGTACATAATTCCTATTTGCAACAATAAGAACATCATTAATCCTTCTCATAGGTTTCTTAGTAGTGGAATCCGCAAGATGCAAATTTAAAGAACAATCATCAAATTCACGGAAACCTAACATATCACAGAAAGTTTTTGGAATCGTGGAAACACTAGCACCCAAATCACACAAAGCATAGCATTCATAATCTTTAATCTTAATCTTAATATTAGGTTCCCACTCATAAAGTTTTCTAGGGATAGAAACTTCTAATTCAAGCTTTTCTTCAAAAGATTACATCATAGCATCAACAATATGTTTAGTAAAAGCTTTGTTTTGATTATAAGCATGAGGAGAATTTAACACAGACTGCAACAAGGAAATACAATCTATTAAAGAAAAATTATCATAATTAAATTCCCTGAAATCCAAAAGAGTGGGTTCATTGCTACTTAAAGTCTTGACCTCTCCAATCCCACTTTTATCAATTTTTGTATCTAGATCTAAAAACTCCGAATCATTGGGACGCCTTTTAACTAAAGTTGACTCATCTCCAGTCCCATATTTATCAAGATTCATATTGGAAAACAAAGATTTAATAGGAGTTGCATCAATAACTTTTAGATCTTCATCATTATTATCATGAAAACTAGAAGAACACGCTTTTACAAACCAATCTTTTTTAGCATGCGTCTTAGCGGTTCTTTCTTTGCACTCATCATTGGAAATTATCATGGCTTTGAGAGACTCATTTATATCATGCTTAGGTGGGATAGATCTAAGTTTCAAAGAATCAACATCAAGAGAAATTCTATCCATGTTCCTAGCCAAATCATCACTCTTGAGAAATTTTTCTTCAATCAAAGTATTAAAATTCTTTTGTGAACTCATAAATTCTTTAACACTATTCTAAAAATCGAAGGACGTCTTATTAAAATTTCCATAAGAATTGTTGTAGGAATTACCATATTATTAGAGGAATTACTAGGAAACGGCCTAGGATTAAAATTACCTCTATACGCGTTGTTACCAAAATTGTTCCTACCTACAAATTCACATCCATAGATTCATTATTTTCCTCAATCAAAGTGGACAAAGGCATATCATTAGGATTAGAATAAACACTCTTATTAGCAAATAATTTCATAAGTTCATCCATCTTTCCACTCAAAACATTAATCTCTTCAATCACATGAACCTTTTTACTAGTGGATCTTTTGGTGTGCCAAGAATAATTAACCATGATATTATCTAGGAGCTTAGTAACCTCTCCTAAATTAATCTCCATAAAAGTGCCTCCCGTAGCCGAATCTAAAAGGTTTCTAGAAGCAAAATTCAATCTGACATAAATTTTTTGTATAATCATCCACAAATTCAAACCATATGTAGGGCAATTTCGTATAATCAATTTCATCCTCTCCCAAGATTGTGCAATAGGCTCACGATCAAGTTACTTAAAATTCATAATATCGTTCCTAAGGGAGATGATCTTAGCGGGAGGAAAATACTTAGAGATGAAAGCATCTTTACACTTATTCCACGAATCAATACTATTTTTAGGCAAAGATGAAAACCAAGTTTTAGCACGATCTCTAAGTGAAAACGGAAATAGCTTCATCTTAACAATATCATTATCCACATCTTTTTTCTTTTGCATATCGCACAAATCAACGAATTTGTTTAGATGGGATGCGGCATCTTCACTAGGAAAGCCAGAAAATTGATCTTTCATAACAAGATTCAGCAAAGCGGCATTAATTTCACAAGATTCAGCATTAGTAGTGGGAGCAATAGGAGTGCTAATAAAATCATTGTTGTTGGTATTGGAAAAGTCACACAATTTGGTATTATCTTGAGCCATCGTGACAAAGCAAGCAATCCGACATGTAAGCACATAGGAAGCAAGCGAAAAAGACGAACGCAAGAGGGGGGAAGAAAAGGCAAATCTTTTTGAAAATCATTTTAGAGGTGGGGGAGAGGAAAACGAGAGGCGAATGGCGAATAATGTAATGCAAGAGAGAAGATCTTATGATGGGTACTTGGTATGGCTTGACTTGACGTAGATCTCCCCGGCAACGGCGCCAGAAATTCTTCCTGCTACCTCTTGAGCTTGCGTTGGCTTTTCCCTTGAAGAGGAAAGGGTAATGCAGCAAAGTAGAGTAAGTATTTCCCTTAGTTTGAGAACCAAGGTATCAATCCAGTAGGAGACAACGCACAAGTCATCGAATACCTGCACAAACAATCAACAACTTGCACCCAACGCAATAAAGGGGTTGTCAATCCCTTCACAGCTACTTGCAAAAGTGAGATCTGATAGAGATAGATAAACAGTAAAGTAAATATTTTTGGTATTTTTGGTTTATAGATTGGAAAGTAAAAGATTGCAAAATAGTAGATCGGAAACTAGTAGATGTAAAAGAGAACTTATATGATGTAAAAGAGACCTGGGGGCCATAGGTTTCACTAGTGACTTCTCTCAAGATAGCAAATATCACGGTGGGTGAACAAATTACAGCTAAGGAATTGACAAAAAAGCGCATAGTTATGATGATATCTAAGGCAATGATCATGAACATAGGCATCACGTCCGTGTCAAGTAGACCGAAACGATTCTACATCTACTACTATTACTCCACACGTCGGCCGCTATCCAGCATGCATCTAGAGTATTAAGTTCATAAAGAACGGAGTAACGCATTAAGTAAGATGACATGATGTAGAGGAATTAAATCAAGCAATATGATGAAAACCCCATCTGTTTATCCTTGATGGCAACAATACAATGCGTGCCTTGCTGCCCCTACTGTCACTGGGAAAGGACACCGCAAGATTGAAACCAAAGCTAAGCACTTCTCCCATTGAAAGAAAAACCAATCTAGTAGGCCAAACTAAACCGATAATTCGAAGAGACTTGCAAAGATATCAAATCATGCATATAAGAGTTCAGAGAAGACTCAAATAATATTCATAGATAATCTGATCATAAATCCACAATTCCTTAGATCTCGACAAACACACCGCAAAAGAATATTACATTGAATAGATCTCCAACAACATCGAGGAGAACATGGTATTGAGAATCAAAGAGAGAGAATAAGACATCTAGCTACTAGCTATGGACCCATAGGTCTATGGTAAACTACTCACGCTTCATTGGAAGGGTAATGGTGTTTATGTAGAAGCCCTCCATGATCGAATTCTCCTCCGGCAGGATGCCGGAAAAGGCCCCTAGATGGGATCTCACGGGTACAGAAGGTTGCGGCGGTGGAAAAGTGGTTTCGTGGCTCCCCTAGATGTTTTTGGGGTATAAGATATATATATATATATATATATATATATATATATATATATATGAAGGAACTAGGTTTGGGGTATAATAGATCTCCGACTTCATCTCCATGTCTCCAGGTTTGCTTCTGGTCCAAGAAAGATCCTCGCAAAAGTTTCATTCTGTTTGAACTCCGTTTGGTATTCCTTTTCTGTGAAACTCTAAAACGGCCAAAAAACATAAACTGGCATTGGGCTCTCGGTTAATAGGTTAGTCCCAAAAATAATATAAAGTTGCATATTAATGCATATAAAACATCCAAAATAGATAATATAATAACATGGAACAATAAAAAATTATAGAAACGTTGGAGACGTATCACATTACTTTCATATATGCATGATGAATTGTCTTCATGATTGAAGATGGTCTCCACAAAGCAAAACCTGCCATGTGCATTTGCATTCAAAGGCAAACTACTTATATGCACATCTTCAGGAGGAGCCTCTTTTAATCTACGAAGACAATGCTCATAAACCTGAACTTTCACATACTTTTATCCCCGTTGAAAACTTCAACTAGTTTTTCATCAATCACAAAAAAGGGGGAGATTGTAAGTGCATCTAGTGTGACCCCTAGTTGGTTTTGAAGTATTGACGACAAACGTGGTTGAGGGACTAATGTGTTTGTGAGAATTGCAGGATAACACAGGTAGTAGTCCCTCATTGATTCGGTTTTCCTACTAGAGATTACCCCTAAAAATGTGTGAAGACATTGAAGACAATGGTGGTTCGTGAAGACATTCATGATGAAGATTATGATGTGTGAAGATATTGACTTGAAGACTATGGAGTGCAAAGACATAGATTTTTCGTAGTTTTCTTTCTTCTTTATTGAGTCATAGGAATCGCCGTACTGTTAAGTGGGGTCCAAGTGAACAAAGTCAGAGTGACTGATGTGATGCTCAACCAAATCCTATGTCTTCGATAGAAGACAATGAGAGCAAATCTTGTCCAGAGCTAGATGAGTCAGCTTTACTTGTAGCCCAAGCCAAGCTGTCGCGTGTGTTTGAAATCCGACCGTTGGACACGTGTCGGTTCCTTAGTGACCCAGGGTCATTTCATACAAATCGGGTAGGGTTGCCACTTGGCTATAAATAGCCCACCCCTACACCATAAATTGGTGGCTGCTCAGAGTTAGTGCACAGCTTTTGTCGTTTGAGAGCAAACCACCTCCGAAGCATTTGAGAAAGAGAGGTCCTTGCGAGGACAAAGCCCAAAACACCCAGAGCCAAAGAGTGTTAGGCATCACTGAAGTCTTTTTGTCCACGTGATCTGAAGACTTGTTACACCTGAGGACTGTGAATCCTCCAGCCGGTTAGACGTCGCGTTCTGAGCATGCAAGAGTCATCGTGGATCACCGGTGAACGAAGTCTGTGAATGTTTGGAAGTCTACCTTGAAGACTTACCTGAGTGATAGGGCAAGGTCTAAGCGTTCTTAGCTCTAGGGGAATAAGGTGAAGACATTGTCTTCTGAGTTCAATCTCAGCCTCCCTAACCAGACGTACTGTCGTGGAATTGTCACGGCAGATGTCCTTAGTGTCAGGACTTAGTCGCGAGGCCAACGCATCTATGTGGTAGCTTGAGAGGGGTTGATCGGTACGAGAGTCGCAACACGCAAGACAATGATTTAGACAGCTTCGGGCTCCGGGAAACATCATCCGGTAACAACCCTACATGCTGTTTGTGGCTAGGTCTCATTATGATCATGAGAGAGTCGCCGGTAAGCTGGCTCTTTGTGTCTAGCCCTGGAGATTGTTCTTTCTTCTCCCTCTTTGGGAGCCCTGCCCCTCCTTATATAAGTTGGAGGGGCGGGTTACATGTGGAGTTCAAATAGGATTAGGACTAGCCTATCTTCTACTACAAGCCGGATACAAGTCCGGGTCTTGATTCCTTGTAAGGAAGATATTCCTCACCCCTTTCCTCTTAAGCCGGCCTACCATAACGTAAACCGGCCTTCTGGGCCTTGAGCCTCCTAGGACCCTGGGTCTTGTCGCTCCTCTCATCCGCTTGCCAGGTCACCCATAAGTCGTCAGGATCGGGCGGGTCACTTAGTGTGTCGTCCAGCCAGGGCGGGTCATTAGTGAGTCGCCAAGTCCGGCCGGGTTACACCGCGGGGTATATCCCCGACATTAGCCCCCAAGTTTAGCTTGGATTTATCCATGGTAAACTTATGCTGCAAAATAAACACAAGAACAAATTTGACAGGTTGTGCTCCGGGTTAATAATTCTTGTAAACCGGCACCTGAACATCCTTAAATCCTTGTCATTTCCTTCTTCTAGAAAATCCGGGTCAATAGACCAGCTTCACAATCAATTTTCTTGTAGAAGAAATATTGTAAACAAATAATCCATTTGAGTCGGCTTCCAAAGCGTCGGCTTAAAAAATATAGGTCTTGAAATACTCATCTGATTTTCAATCGGCTTAAAGATGTAGATCTTGCCGAGTTATAATTTCCAAAATCTCCGGGTTATAAAAGACTGCTGATGTCGAGCCGTAATTTTTGTTGACACCGGGTCATGTAATTGATCTTCCTGATTTACTCAAAGCTGAGAATTTGAAGATGTTCCTTCTTTATATGCATAATACCTGTAGCCCCCAAGTCTTAAGAAGAGAACATAGTGATAACTTAAGACTTGCTTCAATATAAGTGTTGCAACCTTGAAGAAATCTGGGTTATTCATCTCAATCATTAGTCATAAACTGAATATTCCACATATGTAGCCCCCAAGTGTCGGGTTGTCATGCTTGCAGCGACTCGGGACTATTCCTTTCGTTGTAGAATAAATCATATCCATTGATAAAATAATAGCCATTGCACTGAAGCAACTTTGAAAACCTCAATCATAACACTGGTTATTGATAATCACAATAGAAATCCAGCCATGTTGGCTATTTAAGATTTAAACAATATAATCCGGTATGAAAACCTCAATCATTCAATATCATCATGAAAATCCAGCCAGTTTTGGCTATTAAAGATTTGAATACCTCATCGGTTGACAAGTAAATCCGGAGTTTAAATACCTGGCGGCTCTTGGCCGATGCTCATTCATTGTAACCTGATGGCGTATAGCCTTTGAGAAAATCAAGAATTAATAACCCTTTTGAGACATCAATTTCAATCTTTGATGATGGGCTTGAACTTGATCATTTATGTAAGCCATAGCTCTGTAGATCCTGCACAGAGTTTAAACAACATATGCCCTGGCGACTTAATGTCAAAAGCCAGGGCGGGTAACCACCCAAATATAGTCTTAACCTGCACACAAGTAGATCACAAGATCCCTATGATCCTTTGAATGATACCGCTGGTTTATGTGACCCGGACAGTGAAGTTGATAACTCAACTCTGTAAGAGCCGGTACATATGATATTTGTGACAACTCAAATACTTGCGATTGTATAAAAATAGATAAAACTTTTGAGGCTTCTGATTCGAATACGATCAGTAAACCGTTCCAAAGGGGTTAAGCTAAGATTCGAATACGATCATATAGCCCCCAGTGGCGTTGGCGTTGCCGATCAAAGTGGGTATCGACAGCTATGTTCTCTTTGGTTCGAATACGACCTATGTTTGAACAGGAAGCCCCCAAATGACCTTAAGAGTTATTTAGCGACGCTGATTCGAATACGATCCACGTAGATTCCCAAAGGGGTTGAGCTATGATTCGGATACGATCAAGAAGCCCCCAAGTAGGTTCAGCAGTTTGCTAATAAAAAGGGTATCGACAGCTATGTTCTCTTTGGTTCGAATACGACCTATGTTTGAATAGGAAGCCCCCAAGTGACCATATAAGTTTTGGCATTGCGCCGATCAAGAGGGTACTGATAGCTATGCCCGATGAGCAGGAAGCCCCCAAGTGATCATAATAAGATAAGCCGTAGGCATGGTACCTATGTTTGAACCGCGCATCATGGTAGCAAGTTCTTTTCGGCACCCTTTTATCTTTCTGAGAACTCGAACTTGTGAGAGATTAATTCTTTTTGAACCAGAAGTTTAAACCGGATTTGAAAGCTTCAAAACTTTGAGAGATGTCGTGGATTTGTCACGGCAGATGTCCTTAGTGTCAGGACTTAGTCACGAGGCCAACGCATCTATGTGGTAGCTTGAGAGGGGTTGAGTGGGACGAGAGACGCAGGGCGAATCAACACACAGGACAAGGGTTTAGACAGCTTCGGGCCCCGGGAAACATCATCCGGTAACAACCCTACATGCTGTTTGAGGCTAGATCTCATTATGCTCATGGGGAGTCGCCGTGAACCGGCTCTCCTAATTGTGTCTAGCCCTAGAGATTATTGCTTGTTCCCTCTCCCTCTTTGGGGAGCCCTGCCCCTCCTTATATATGTTGAAGGGGCGGTTTACATGTGGAGTCCTATTAGGATTAGGACTAGTCTATCTCTAATACAAACCGGATACAAGTCCTAGTCTTAACTCCTTGTAAGGCAAATATTCCTTTCCTCTTAAACCGCCCACCATAGTTGAACGGCCTTCATGAACCGCCCGTCGGGCCACCGGTCTTGTTGCTCCTCGCCCGATTGCGGATTACCAATGAGCTGTAAACCGTCGGTATGTGCAGTCACCGGTGAATCGCCAAGTCCGGCGGTTTATCCTTCCGGCGGTTTACGCTTGGGGCATATCCCGACATTAGCCCCAAGTTTAGCTTGGATTTATCCATGGTAAACTTATGCATAAAATAAACACGAGAACAATTCGACGGAGTTGTGCTCCGTTAAAAATTCATGTAGGCTTATTAATCGATCATCCTTAAGTCCTTGTTATTTCCTCCTTCTAGAAAATCCGGATCAATAACTAGCTTCATACTCAAATTTCTGACATTGGTTTCTCACAGAACAATATTGTGAAGAATAATCCACTTGAATCGGCTTCCAAAGCGCCGGTTTAAGAAATATTGGTCTTGAAATATTCGTCTGATATTCAACCGGTTTGAAGATGCAGAACTTGCCGGTTTATAATTACCACCTTTGTCGGGGTATAATTGATACTTTCGAGTCATGATTGTTGCAGACACCGGTTCATGATTGTTGCCAACGCCGGTTCATGATTATTAATAACGCCGAGTTGCAGCCACAGGGTCATAATGATTGGTGACGCCGGGTCAACCTAGTTTGCTCAATCAGAGAATTTGAAAATATTTCTTCGATGATAATATAATACTGTAGCCCCCAAGTCTTGAGCGAGAACAAAGTGATGGCTTAAGACTTGCTTCAATATAAATCTCGCCACTTAAGAAGAAATCCATGTTGTTCATCGGTCACTAGCAAAAACTGAATACTCCATATTATGTAGCCCCCAAGTGTCGGGTTGTCATGCTTGCAAACAACACAGGACTTGTAATTATCTTATACTCATAAAAACTTCAATCGATGTATCCCCCAAGGGCCGGGTCATTATGCAATAATGAGCAGGGACTTTGTAGGTATAATCATGTAGATTTGAGCAATGATATGTAGCCCCCAAGGGTCGGCTCAGTAAGATAATATTGAGCTGGGACTTGATATATACTTCAATGAAAACAACATCATATGATGTAACCCCCATCATGGGGCTTGAATCCACGTCCACAAGGTTAAGAGCCTTGTGCTTTACCAACTGAGCCATGTACCCTTCAATATAATGAATAAAAAGCTTTGTACCTTGAATTGTTTAACAGGAGCAATTGGTAGCCCCCAAGGGCCGGCTCATTATAATGTGATGAGTCGGGTCTTCAATAAGATGAACAAAGAATGACTTTGCATTAGCCCCCAAGTGTCATGGTGCATGCTTGCGGTGACATGAGACTTGCATATTTGATGTAATCTCAACTTCAATAATGTAGCCCCCAAGTGCGGGTTGTAAGCTGCAAACAACTCGGGACTATTCCTTCAATTGTAGAATAAAAGCCATATCCATTGATAACACAATATCCATTGCGCTAAAGCGACTTTGAAAACCTCAATCATAATATTAATAACCATAATAAAAATCCAGACAGGTTGGCTATTCAAGATAATATAATCCAGTATGAAACCTTATTCATCCAATACCATAATGAAAATTCAGCCAAGTTTGGCTATTTGAATAATATAACCCAATCATTTATAAGCGCATGATTCCCATGGCGCAATCCAAATATATACTGGCAACATATAATCCAAAGCCAGGCCGGTTTAATAAACACCGGATAATTTCCCATCATATCTTGGCGACTTATAGTGAAACCAGACCGGCCGACAGATCTCGGTTTAAGAATTGACCGTGTTCCGTCAATTGTGATCGAACGGATTAAAACGTTGTCGGTTTAAAATGCAACAAAAATCGAATAATGATTATGAAAAGATATGGAAACAAAGGCAACAACTTTTGCAAAAGAAAAGCTTTCTCGAGCTGGTCGATGGCATTACCATGGTCGACGCAACCAAGCTCCCCGGCGTAGCGATGGCGCCATCGGCCAGTCACCAAAAGACTCGTGGCAATACGCCGCCAAGTGGCATGACATTGGTTGGGTTCGACCAAGCCCCAAATGACTCGCCCCAGAGGGCCGACCAAGAGGCGTGACGGTTCAGACTTGACCGTGTCCCCAAATGATCTGGTGGCTTTTCGCCTATCAAGAGGTGTTGCATTGGTTCGGACACGACCAAGCCCCAAGTGATAAAAACAAATGTCAAGGGGTAAACGGAGGCGCTTTAAAAGCAGAATCACTCCATGTAACCACGCATGATGAGAAAGACAGAGACCCCGCTTTATGAAGCAGAAGCCCCCATGTGCTCAATAATATATTAGGCCAATAAGGCATGATACCCATGTTTGAACCGCGCATCATGGCAGCAGGTCCTCTTTGGCACCTTTTAATTTTTTGCAAGAGATAAATCCTTCTTGAACCGGAAATTCTTAAACCGGATATTGAGAGCTTCAAAGCTTCGTGGGAGATATCTTCCCCTTGAACCGGATTTTAAACCGGAATCTTCATTTTCAGCCGGAAATTTTCTGACAGCCTTTAAACTCGAACTTGCGAGAAGTTAATTCCTTTTTGAACCGGAAATTTTTAAACCGGATTTGAGAGCTTCAGTGAGACTGGCTTCCCTTGAGCCGGATTTTAAACTGGAATCTTTTCTGATGACCCGGAACTTCTTCATTGATTCGGGATTTTGTAATTGTCATATACTTTCTAAGCGGAAATTTTCGACGGCCTTCAAATAAGATAGCCTCTGGACGGGTTATCTTTCCTCCATCATCCCGAGGTTCTTAAATTTCTCGAAACGGCAAGACTTGTTACGTCATATCATCGTAGCCCCGAGTCTCAAGGTGACTCAAGAGCTGGCTTGAGATTCTTCATATTTGATCGTCATATAAACCGGCATAACTTGTATAACATTGGTGTTGATAGCATGATGTGAATCCACAGAAGGTTGAGGTGACTGCGGCGGGTTATAAATGATCCCATATGAGCCGTGTCGACCTTTCTCGCCAATGGTTCCTTCAACTGGTGATTTGAAGTTAACCAAACTGTAGTGGCGGCGACTTGTGCGCCTGCCCATTGAAACATCCAGTGCAGACGGCGGTTGATAATATATGATAATTTGCCTCCAATTTATTGGAAGAAAACCGGGCTACCCAAGCTGTGACTTGCTCATATTCAATAAATAGCTTCATGTGGACAGGTGCGGCCCGGTAGGTTGATGTAGACCAGCGCGAGAGACGGACGACAAAGACGAAGCGCACAGATCGAGACGATTTTGGACAGATGAACCGCGCGGCATTATAAGCCGGTGCGGACGGTGAAAAATCAGCACCGGTGTCGTAAACCGGCATGGGCGGGCGAGTTAACCACGTCGTTTTGATGTAGTGAACAATTGTCCTGCATCAACAATATTGCAGACCAAGGCAAAGATAAACTGCTCTTTGACAAAAATAATATGTGCCCATAAAATATATTTAAAATGGATATCACCTGATGTGTCAGGACAGAAATAATCCGCCATGAAGTTGATGATCACTAGGTTAAGTTGAAATCACTCACGGGTGAGTCGGCCGCGGGAGCAGACAGATGAATCAACCGCACCGTTTGTAAACCGGTGCGGACGGGTGAGTCGTCCTCCTTGTTGTAAGCCGGTGCGGACGCGTGAACCGGCCGCGAGTGGGACGGGTGAGTCGTCCGTGGCGTTGTAAGCCGGCGCGGTCGCGAGAGACGGCCACAACATTGTAAGCCGGCCCGGACGCGGGTGAAACAGCGACGGGCGCAGACAATGAGTCCATCGCGTGTGTTGATGTAGCAGGGGTGACAACTTGCGCATGTATCCGTTCATCAGCACAGCACGAACGCGCTAGTGCAAAAATAATATCGGCGCACGCCCCTTTGCGACACCTTTGTGATGAATAATGGCCCTGCGAAAATTTACCACAGACCAGAGTAATCGTTCTTTGATGAAAACAATATGTTTAATAAAATAAATTTAGATGGATATCACCTGGCATTTACTTTTGTCAGATAGACAGAGACGGAGCAGACCAAGTTTCAATACGCAGATAAATCCACAGTTGGAATTATGGATGACATCCAGCAGCCCAATGCTTGGTTATATTGACCGGCATCGTTGACGTGATTCCGGGCAGATTTTATCTCCTTATTGCTGTAAATGGCAAAGTAACAACAATGCCATGCTTGTCTTTCCTTTCTTTACTTTCTTTTTCTCTTCTCAGAGTGGCAGCCGATTGCATCCGTGGAGCCAGTGCGCCCGCGGACCGGAGGTAGAAGTGAGGCTGGGCCCTTCAGTTTGCCGCAACGGAAAAGGCGACTCGCAGGCGCAGACGACTCCGCAAGGGCAGGGGTACTCAGGAAGAGTCCCAATACGGACAGACGCGGAAGAGGCCGGCGAGGTTTGATGGCAACCCGGACGGGAGGCGACTCCAGGCCGGTTGGCGCGGCGGCTTGCAATAGCGGCTCTAGGCCGGTCGGCGCTGGTCGGCTCTCCGCAAGGGTGAGACGGCGGCGGAGGCGCGAAGCGCCGCGCGGCTCGACAAAGTGGCTCGGGGCAGCGGCGGGGTTGGCCTGGCGCGGTCGAGGGCTCAACGCCATGTACTAGAACCGCGGGCGCGAGATCGTGCGTGGCCGAGAAAACCCGCAGTGAGATGAATCAAGACCAGAACAAAATGCAGCAACGGCGGCTTATAGTGGACGGCTCAACGGCAACGACGGCTCGCCGGTGGTTCCGCAGAAGTGGAGCGAAGCAGCGGCGTCCACTTGGCACGCCGGCCGGTTCAAGGTCACAGCGGGGCGACTCGCAGGTTCAGGCGTGGCCGTTTTGAAGATGGTCGGCAGCGGCGCGGTGACTCGCCACGGTGCGCCGGAACAGCAGCAGCTACAGCGCCGTGGGAGAAACAGTTGGTTACTCGTTGTGGGCGATTCAGCGATTTAATCCAAAGAGTCTCCAAGGCAGGAGATTGATCCGGCGGCGGCTCAGCAGTCAAACAAGGCGGATTGAGGCCGCGAAAAAACAGTAGCGGCCGGACAGCACGGGGTCAAAAAACGGCTCGGTGGTGTTGTGCGCTCATGACCCAATCCTCCTCCGAATCATCATTGGTTTGACTTTGATCACCAAAAACATGGTCGCAGAAAACATGCCAGAGCTGCGGCTTGCTGACAGTGCTCGTAACCGGGTCGCAGAAAACATGCCGGATCCTGGTCCATGCAATTGGTAGCAGCTGTATTTGTGCACCTCCTAAATTGCCTCTGGTTCCGTGTAATACTAGGAGTACCATCTTTTGTTGATTGATGTGATCAGACAGCCTTGGTACGCGTGCAGATTTAGCTTCTCCCGTGATGCCAGGCAAGACACTTTTTGCCCCCAATTGTTTCTCATCTGGTTAATACTCAATTGTACTCAATTAACAGTAGCAGTTGCACGTGGATTGCCGCATGACTTGGCTCCGTTTCTTGTAATAAGTAGCAGCAGCGAAGTTCAATCCGTCCATGTCCATGTCCTCCAGGTCGTAGTGGTTGAGGTTGAGGTGACAGCGACTCTTGACGCGGCGATTAATCTGAAACCGATGCGGAACAAGGCCCGGTCCGAATTGAAAAATAGAAAGAGGCCAGGCGGTTTGAGGTACAGCTGGCTTATCCGGCGGCTCAGCAATAACCCGGGGACGGTTTATGGTGATATGAAGCAGCAACGTTGGGCGCACCAGCCATGGTTGCGGCCTTGACCAAGTTGCTTGAAGGCAAAAATTACTCTCCTGATTCCGATCTGCATACTGTTGCCAAAGTAATTTTGGACCGGAAAACTCATAGTCAATTTGGATCGTCCAAACTGGCTCTTCTTCATCTGGAAATCCGCGAGTTTCTCGAAACCCTAGATGAGATCCCTCCAAGAACTCATCACCATCGTGCGCGGGCTCCACGGTGGGCGCCAACTGTCGTGGATTTGTCACGGCAGATGTCCTTAGTGTCAGGACTTAGTCGCGAGGCCAACGCATCTATGTGGTAGTTTGAGAGGGGTTGAGTGGGACGAGAGGCAGGCGAATCAACACGCAAGACAAGGGTTTAGACAGCTTGGCCCCGGAAACATCATCCCAGTAACAACCCTACATCTTTGTTTGAGGCTAGATCTCATTATGCTCATGGGGAGTCGCCGTGAACCGGCTCTCCTAATTGTGTCTAGCCCTAGAGATTATTGCTTGTTCCTCTCCTCTTTGGGAGCCCCCCCTCCTTATATATGTTGAAGGGGCGGTTTACATGTGGAGTCCTATTAGGATTAGGACTAGTCTATCTCTAATACAAACCGGATACAAGTCCTAGTCTTAACTCCTTGTAAGGCAAATATTCCTTTCCTCTTAAACCGGCCCACCATAGTTGAACCGGCCTTCATGAACCGCCCGTCGGGCCACCGGGTCTTGTTGCTCCTCTGGCCCGACTGCCGGATTACCAATGAACTGTAAACCGTCTGGTATGTGCAGGTCACCGGTGAATCGCCAAGTCCGGCCGGTTTATCCTTCCGGCCGGTTTACGCCGCGGGGCATATCCCCGACAAGAGAGATAAATTTACCTTGAGCCGGATTTGAACCGGATTTGAGAGCTTCAAAACCTTGCGGTAAATAAATTTCCCTTGAACCGGTTTTTAAACCAGATATTAAGAGTGTCAGTGCTTTGTGGGAGAGAGATGTCTCTTGAACCGGATTTTAAACCGGAGTCCTTCTTTTTAAGCCGGAAATTTTCTCACGACCTTTAAATTTTTCACCAATATAGCGGTAGCCTCTAGAACCGGGTTACCTTCCCTCCAATGACCCGGAGTTCTTGAATCCATTGAAACCGGCTAATTTCGCCGAGCCATACCATTGTAGCCCTCGAGTCTCAAGATGACGAGATTCTCCATATTTGACCATAGCAGAAGGTGTATATTATTGGCGCTGATAACGCGATGTAAATCCACAGAAGGTTGAGGTGACTGCGACTTGTTATAAATGATCCCGTATGAACCGTGTCAGCAACTCGGCCAATGGTTCCTTCCAACTGGATATTTCTGAAGTTAACCAAACTGTAGTGGCGGCGACTTGTGCGCCTGCCAATTGAGTCGTCCGGTGCAGACGGCGGTTGATAATATATGATAATTTTCCTCCAAGTTCTTGGAAGAAAACAGGGCTTCCCAAGCAGTGACTTCCTCATACTCAATAAACAGCTCATGCAGACAGGTGCAGCCCAGTGTGTTGATGTAGAACAGGCCGCGAGAGACGGACGGTAAAAACGACCGCAACATCTGAGGCAACATAGACAGATGAACCGGCCGTGGCGTTGTAAGCTGGTGCAGACGGGCAAATTGTCCTCCTCGTTGTAAGCCGGCATGGTCGCGAGAGACGGCCACGGTGTTGTAAGCTGGCGCGGTCGCGAGAGACGGCCACGGCGTTGTAACGACAACCACCTGTGCCAAGAGATGTTGGCGTGCCTCCATCTCCGCGGTATAATATCACTTTTTGTCATAAATAATTGCCCTGCATAAAAGTGTTGCAAGCCAGAGTAATTGTTCTTTGACAAAAAACAATATATAATATAAAAATATATAGACAGATTTCACCTGATACGTCAGGCCAGTAATTATCCGCCGCAGAGTTAATAATCACCATGGTGAAGCTGAAATCAATCACGGGTGAGCCGGCTGCGGCGTTGTAAGCCAGCGCGGACACACGAGTTAATCGCAAGTGCGGTAAGTCGCGTGGACGGGAGAATCGGTCGCAGGGGCGGACAGGTAAGTTGTCCGTCACATTGTAAGCCGGCGCAGACGTGTGAGCCGGCCGCGAGGGCGGACGGGCAAGTCGTCCGTGGCAATGTAAGGCGGCGCGGATGGGCGAGTCGGCTGGCGCGTTGATGTAGACCGGACCGCAGGGCGGCGGCTTGCGCCCACCTGTTGAACAGTAAGCGGTCGCAGATGCCGTCGCATGATGACACTACCGCACACTCCATGGGTACGGCATTACACCATCTTTATGATGAATCATTGTCCTACACATAAAAGTGTACATACCAAAGTGATTGTTTTTTGACAAAAAACAATATGCGCTAATAAAATAATCTTATATGGATATCACCTGATTTGTTTGGATGACCGATGATCCATTCAACGCAACAGAAAAACGGCTCAGGTAGACCGGCAACCCATGGCGGGTCAACACAGCAGAGGCGGCTCAACGCGGCCCCTGTGGCTCAACGCTGCCCCAGTAGCTCATTACAGCAGAGGCGGCTCAACACGGCGCATTTTTAACTTCGTCCGATTTTTTAAATCTCCGGACGCGTATTTTTGCACCATGGTCTTCGCGTGGCCTTCCTATGTCCATTTTGAGCTGTAGAAGTAGCAGACTAAACCGGATCAATCAGATTTTGTAGGCTGAACAAATAAGAGCTTGTGACTTCTTCCAGCCAACTCGGCGCTTTCTTTTCCTTGCGCACACTGACGGAGCTGACTGCTGATGCGACTGCAGTCCGGAGTGACCATCGTTTAATATTCCTAGGCGTGTCACAACAAGAGGCAGGCCGTCTTGAGGAAAAACACGGTGGCGAAACCGGGTCGCAGCCGTATCCGCATCTTGGTCGTTGCATTTTTTTTCTGAGGGTAGCAACAACCGCGAACACAGGAAACAGCAGCAGCAAGTTTCGGGTAGCAGACCGACGCATCAAGCCCAGCTGGAAATCATCTCTGGACTTTTTAAAAGCCAGGTACAGTATTTTGAAAATCGGAAACTCACGTGAGCAACCCCTTGGAAAGCTTTACGTGAAATCAATTGTAAAATAATGATTGGCTTAGGAATCTGTGCCTTTGAGGGGTTTGCTTCTTTGCTCATCCGTGAGTCGTCATACACGCGCACGCAGAGGCGAGCCGGATGGCTGTGCACATACACATGCACGCAGGGTAGCACCACAGGCGAACCGGACGGCCACGCACTGGAGATTAGACCTGTTGACTTGCCAGTCCGACCTGGTGTGGTAATCCTTTGCTCAAACATGTACGCTCGCGTGCAGCCGCTTTAACAAATATTATTTCTTCTCTGGACAGGTCGCCTTCTTCAAATCTGGGCTTTATCATGAATAGTGCTCAAGTACTTGATGGATCACTTTTACGTGAATATCAGCAATGGAGTAGTATTGCCTTCAAGTGAATAGTAGCATAACCGAAGTAATACTTCGAACAATAGCAGCAGACTTTAGCAGATCAATTTACGAAAACTGCCTCGGGACTTGATCCTTGCCTCCTCACGTGTGTGATGATACGGATTGACCTGACCCGGCGTCCATCAGCTATAGAAAACTTCTGTCGGTCTCAACGATACGCGGCTGTAACTGCCAAAACTGAAATCCTACTCGGATTCGACGGATCGCACACAAACATTGAATTTGCCGGCTCTGCCGAAGACCATCTCACGCCGGGTTACCGTGCATGCTTTCCATACTGGCGCTTTCTCATCTAACATATCCCGAATCGTGAGTTTTGTGATCCCTATGAGAGATCCCTTCAAGAATTCAACACCACCGTGCGCAGGCCCCACGGTGGGCGCCAACTGTCGTGGAATTGTCACGGCAGATGTCCTTAGTGTCAGGACTTAGTCGCGAGGCCAACGCATCTATGTGGTAGCTTGAGAGGGGTTGATCGGGACGAGAGTCGCAACACGCAAGACAAGGATTTAGGCAGCTTCGGGCCCCGGGAAACATCATCCGGTAACAACCCTACATGCTGTTTGTGGTTAGGTCTCATTATGATCATGAGAGAGTCGCCGATAAGCCGGCTCTTTGTGTCTAGCCCTAGAGATTGTTCTTTCTTCTTCCTCTTTGGGGAGCCCTGCCCCTCCTTATATAAGTTGGAGGGGCGGGTTACATGTGGAGTCCAAATAGGATTAGGACTAGCCTATCTTCTACTACAAGCCGGATACAAGTGCGGGTCTTGATTCCTTGTAAGGAAGATGTTCCTCACGCCTTTCCTCTTAAGCCGGCCTACCATAACGTAAATCGGCCTTCTGGGCCTTGAGCCTCCTGGCCCCCTGGGTCTTGTCGCTCCTTTGATCCGCTTGCCAGGTCACCCATAAGTCGCCAGGATCGGGCGGGTCACTTAGTGTGTCGTCCAGCTAGGGCGGGTCATTAGTGAGTCGCCAAGTCCGGCCGGGTTATACTTTCGGCCGGGTTACACCGCGGGGTATATATCCTCGACACGTACAGTTGTCGCAGCAACTGGAACTGGTCTACCATATCCTTGTCTTCACCAAGCAACCGGTACTATCCCCTACTCTCCTTACTTTTCAGTTAGTCTTTGTGAAGTCATTGCTTTCCTGCTTGATTCATTTGACTTCACTGTGTGAAGACTTATATTTGTTTGGCTTCATACTGTCTTTCGTTCTGATTCTGTCTACCTAGTTGCTGATAGTCTTCGTGCTTTCTCTGTACTGCTTGCTTGACTATTGCTTGCCTAGTGTAGTTTACATTCCGCTGCATATCATATAGGTTCAGTATTTCCTATTTGTCTTCAAAGCCCTTGTGTTTTGAAGACTTTCATAAAAATCGCCTATTCACCCCCCCCCCCGCCCCTCTAGTCGATAACTAGCACTTTCAGCAGATCAAAGTCAATGAGCTCGGTGCAGTAATTTTCGCGCTTGCCGCATGTGACAGGGAGGCGAATCTATCCCAGGGGAACGGTGGAGCCGTCGGTCACTCCCGAGAAGGACTTAGTTGGGAGGAGCTGGTTGTAGGGCACCTGAAGTGTCTCGAACGTCTCGACAGAGAGGACATTGAGCCCCGCGCCGTCGTTGATGAGTGTCTTGGTGACGAGGACGTTGCAGATAGTTAGTGAGCAGAGCATTGGGAGCGCACCGGTGGCGGCCGAGCACTTGAGCTGGTCTATAGAGTCGAAGGTGATGGCGTACTTGGACCACCTAAGGGGGCGCGACGCCCCGATCTTGGGAAGGGCCGCGTTCACCTCACGAGCGAACTGCTTGAAGACGAGATGAGAGGCAGGGGCCTGAGCGCCGCCCAGGATGCAGGCAATGGCGTGAGGCTCTTGGAAGCCCCCAGCCCCATCGTCTTGGCGGCAGTAGTAGCAGAGGGAGGTCGGCATTGCCCCGAGGACGGTCCTCATGAGGCTGGTCTCTCCAGGGTCCATCGCGAGGCTGGCCCTGGCAGTGGTCCTCAAGGGGCTGATCGCGCCAGTCCTGGCGGGGGTCGCGGTTGTCCCAGCGGCCTCCTCTGCGGCCGTAGCCATGGTCGTTCCGCTCGGGACAGCGGCAAAGGCGCCCGTCATGGATTTCCCTGAGCTCCTGGCAGTCGTTGGTGTTGTGGTTGTGGACGTTGTGGAAGACGCAGAACGGGTGGCTGCCCTTGGAGGATTCGGCGTGGTCGCAACCGCGCTTCATCTTATGTTCGGCCGCGAGCACAGTAGGGCCCTTGCGCTTCACGTCCTTAGCCTTGGCCTTCTTGTCTTCAGGATCAACCTCTGGGAGCTCCATGAGGGAGAGGCACCCTTCCTCTGCCCTCGCGCACCTGGTTGCCATGTTGAACATCTCCAGAGCCGAACACAGGTCTTCGTGTATGGTGAGCTCTTCCTTCATCTTGACGTCCTGGACGCCATCAGTAAATGCTGAAATGATGGCCTCGTCCGACACCTTTCGGATCTTGGGGCGAACGTTCGTGAAGCGTTGTATGTATTTGTGCAAGGTTTCTCCTGGCTGCTGCTTGATGCGCTGCAGGTTGCCTGCAGCAGGGTGCGGTCGCGAGTACCCTGGAAGTTGGTGATGAAGCGCTCGCGCAACTCGTCCCAGGAGGAGATCGACCCCACCGGAAGGTTCAGGAACCAAGAAGGCGCGCCATCTTTGAGGGCCACGGGGAACCAGTTCGCCATGACTTTGTCATTGTCATTCGCCGCCTCGATACTCAGCTCTACAGTTGGAGGAACTCAGCGGGGTCAGGGGTGCCATCGTAGCATGGAGGTAGATCTGGCTTGAACGTGCCAGTCCAGACAACGCGGTGCAGCTCCAGGGTGAATGCACGGCAACCTGCCACACTCGCGGGAGCGAGTCGAAGAGGGGGAGCCTGATCTTGACGCCTGCGCACCGCCGCCTCTGGCAGCGCATGGTCTTGACGTGGCGGTGCTAGAAGCGCGTGTGCTTCTTCTTGGGGCCGCTGCACCACTCAGCAGCTTTCTTCGTCGTGCGCTGGCGCCCTGCACGGCAGATCGCGCTGGGGTGCCTCACGCGTTGGCTCGAGGTCCAAGCCGTGTAGAGGAGGAGGAGGAGGCGCGCCGTGAGCCACGTCACCCACCAGAGACGATGGAGGATGGGGCAAGCAGGACGGTGCAGGGGCCTCGTTAGCGGCGTTGACCAGCTCGGCGATGCGGACGAGCTAGTCATCGTAGAGGTCGTTTGTTGGGCGATAGCATAGAAGCTTGCTCGCCATGAGCAGTGCAGCCTGCGCATTCGCCGGCCCTTGATGAGCGTGAGAAGACGATGCCATGACCGGAGTGGGCGATGGAGTCGCGGTGCGGCCGTCGCGCCGCATGAACGGTGTCAATGACGAGTCCTGGTGTTCGCGGGCAGTAGGGTTGGTCGCGGCGTTGGCCACCGAGGAGGCAGAGCGGCGAGGCGCGCCGTTGCCCACAGGTGCCGTCTGAGCGACACGAGCGGCCCGACGCTTGGCATGAACACGGCGAGCGTCAGCCATGGGAATAACAGAACGGCGGCGGAGAGAACGACGGAAGAGAGGCTTCGACACGCCCCTACCTGGCGGGCCAAATGTCGGATTCAGGGCTCCGCAGACCCAAGAAATGTTCGAACTCTGAGGCGTGTGCGAAGAACTCAACCTCTTTAGCCAACCAGCTCGTCACCCCCACGGCCTAGCTCGATGAACAAGGAAGAAGATGGACACAACAGTTACCCAGGTTCAGGCCACCTTGCGGTGCAAGACCCTACTCCTGCTTTGTGGTGGATTAGCCTCGCGAGGGGCTGAGGATGAACTAGTACAAGGGAAGAACAACCTCGCGAGGTCAGCTCCAGTGTGGGTGTGAGTCGATGAGGTGTCTGTTTAATCCAGGGAGAGCCCTCTGCCTACGATGAGGTGTCCCCCAAAACGAAGGGGGGAAGGGACCCCACAGCTGCCAATTTGAAAGGGGAAAAGTAGTACATCTTATCCTGACGAAAGGTGGTCTTCGCCTGCGAAGCTTCTAGTCATGACGCTGTGGTGGGCTCAGTGATGACATCCATCCTGCCATCCTGACGGTCTTGGTCTCGTTGCATGGGAATGGAAACCTTTTGCTGATTCCTCGGGACCTCGCGCTTGTGCTTGCCTCCTTAGCACCAAAGAGGAAACCTGCTCCTCTGCGCCCGCTGGCGCCTGCCTGGCCTTGGTCGTTGTCGGTGTCAAAACCGGCGGATCTCGGGTAGGGGGTCCCGAACTGTGTGTCTAGGCGGATGGTAACAGGAGACGAGGGACACGATGTTTTACCAGTTGGGCCCTCTTGATGGAGGTAAAACCCTCACGCCCTGCTTGATTAATATTGATGATGTGTATTACAAGAGTGGATCTACCACGAGATCAAGGAGGCTAAACCCTAGAAGCTAGCCTATGGTATGATTGTTGTAATGGATGTTGTGTCCTACGGACTAAAGCCCTCCGGTTTATATAGACACCGGAGAGGGCTAGGGTTACACAGAGTCGGTTACAATGGTAGGAGATCTACATATCCGTATCGCCAAGCTTGCCTTCCACGCCAAGGAAAGTCCCATCCGGACATGGGACGGAGTCTTCAATCTTGTATCTTCGTAATCTTGGAGTCCGGCTGACGATGATAGTCCGGCTGTCCGGACACCCCCTAGTCCAGGACTCCCTCAGTAGCCCCTGAACCTGGCTTCAATGACGATGAGTCCGGCGCGCATAATGTTCGGCATTGCAAGGCGGGTTTCTCCTCCAAATAATCCATAGAAGATTGTGAACACCAGGATAGTGTCCGGCTCTGCAAAATAAATTCCACATTCCACCATAGAGAGAATAATATGTGCACAAGTTCAATCTGCTGACGTATTTTGCAGCGTGACGTCACACCACTACCAAGCTTTTACTTGAATCATTTTTTATTATACCACCTCAGCGCGTTTAGCGAAGCGGTTTCCTTGGCACGTCTTGTCGAAGCAGAGATCATGTTCCCCTTATTCCGGGATTCTCATCAATACGGACGTGGGTAACCCAACCGCGCCCGTCGCCATGCCTCCTCTATCGAAAGCGAGTCCCGAACGGTCACAGAGACGGCTCTTGGTATTCTCCCTCTTTATAATAGGACCAAGGCTCATTTCTTTTCTTCAATCTTCCACCGAATCTTCTCCTTGCTCCAAGTTCCAACACCCAGAGCCCCAGATTCGAGTGCTTCGGACCTTCAACAATGTCCGGATCCAACCTTCAGGGCCGGTGGATGCCCTCCTCCGTTATGGAGGAGGACGCGCTAAAGCTGCGAGAAGCCAAGCACTGCCCCACGAGATTTCGACACAGTTGCCCTTGAAGGGCAGGCCATCCCCACCCCGAGCCCGCGAATATGTCGTCTTTGTATCCCACCTCCGTCGGGGTTTAGGCTTCCCGACGGATCCTTTTGTGAGAGGGCTCATGTTTTACTATGGGTTGGAATTCCACGACTTGGCTCCGGAGTCCATCCTCCATATTTCCGCGTTTATTGTCGTCTGCGAAGCCTTCCTCCGCGTCACCCCCACTTTGGTCTGTGGCTGAAGACCTTCAATGTGGAGCCGAAGATGATCGGGGCGTCAGCGAGTCGGCGGGCGGCCAGTGGCAGGAGGGCCGATGCCCGTGGCCGAGGGCTCCTTCCAAGAGGAGCTCGGCTTGTGGCAGCAGGAGTGGTTCTATATCACCGCTCCGAAGGGCAGGCGAAGCCGCCGCCTCCATTCCTTCGGGACCTCCACGACGGTTGATGTCGTGGGTCGACCAAGGGCTCAATTGGGGCCATCAAAAGACGTGCCCCTATTGCGGGGCGGATTCGAGACCTCAAGCGAGGGAGATCGATCCGTCGTGGTGATGCGAGTTACGCTAATTAGGCGTCTCTCGCCTGCAAACGCCATCCTCTCTCGCTATGGGAGTTCAATCCGGAGGGACCATGGATTCTCCAACAGTTCATGGGTGCGACACCGTGGAGATGTACAAGTTGTTCTTGGATCACGGCGGTGTGTCCGAATTGACCGAGGATCTTGGCCTAAGCCGCAATCGCCGGATACTCAAGTAAGTAGCTTAGTGTTGGACGTACCGTTTGCTTGCCTTTCTACAATTCGCCTTTTAACCCGTTATCCTTCAACAGAGTGGATAGCGCAAGCAAAGCGTCTGATGTCCGCCCCCCTCGGAGATCGCGCCGAGCCCGTGGCCGGTCGAATGTTGGAGGTTGCGCCTGAAGAAGCGAAGGGAAAATGGGGAGCTGCCGCGCCCAAGGGGCGCTTGAAGAAGGGGATCGAGAATCCCTCCCTCCAGGGGGAGAAGAGGACCGCCTCCGAAAATCCGGAGGCCAAAGCCCCTAAGCGGGGGAAGAAGTCTTCACCAGAGGGTCCTGCGCTCGGGGAGGCCCCGACCGCACAATCTCCCCTAAAACATCAGCCCTCCAGCGAGCCGTGAGTAGAAAAAAAGGAGTTTGGTAACGAGAGACATCCCTATTTGTGCTTCTGAGGATAACCGAGTCTTTTACCTTGTAGTTCGGATCTCCGACCTTCTCAGATGAGCTCGTCTTCGGGGGATCTTTGTCCGGAGATGATGGAGAGCGAGACTCCTCCGTCTGCTGCGCCGTCAGATAGGGCGGACGAGCCTGAAGTGTCGTCACGAAGGGTATCCCCGAGTCCGGCAGAGCCGAAGAGTTCGGCGCCGACTAGTGTTCGGCCGGGGGAGCTGAAGGATCTGCTTGAGAGGGCGTCCATCTAAGAAGATCACCGTGTATTGATGAGTACGGTGATTGGAAGGATTTCGTCCGCCGAAAACGGATTGCATAATGCCGTCAGGAGTTTGCTGGCGGGTTTTAAGGTACGTAAAACAGCGCACCTTTTGACAGCTTTTGCACATGGAAGTGCGCCTGTATAGATAGTAGCCCCGAGACTCGGTAGGTTGTCGAAAGCGACAGCGCGTCGAGGATCAAAATTGCGGTATTGAGTGTCACCTTTCCTATGCGGTGGCGGATAGTCCGGGCTAGCGGTGATGGAGTTGCTGAATTAATGCGGCAACTCGATGTTGCGGATGCAGACATCACCCTAGTCAACAAGCGACTTGACGAGTCGCAAGGTAAGTTTTCTCTCCGCAGTCACCTATTAAGGGAGCCAAAGCCCACCTCTTACAATATTTGTGCTTAACGCATATGGTGCTTCTTCTGTGGAGAGCCTTCGGGCAAAACTTGCTCAAGCCAAGGAGCGAGCCAGAAGGAGTAATGCGGCTGCCGCGAGGGCGGCCCGGGAGTTAGAAGCCGAAAGGGCTGCACACTGCCGAAGCAAGGAAGAGATGGCCGAACTGGCCGTTAAATTAAAGGATGCTACCGACCGCAATGAGGCTCTTAAAAAGGAGCGCCTATCGGAGCGAGAAGACTTGGGGAAGGCCACCGCCAAAGCCAAGGATGCCCGTTCTGCAATGCGGGCTATGAAGGAGGAGCTGCGTCAGGCCGGAGATATTGTGGCTGGCAAGCCTTTTCTGCTGCGCCGCAGGTTTATGGATCCAAAGTATGCTCAGCTTGGCCAGCTGTGGGGCCTGGAGGATCCATATATGGACTTGGCGGCGAGTGCGGCAGATGCCGTTGTGCACTTCCGAAGTCAGAAGGATCACAAGACGGAAGAGCTGTTTTGGTCTCAATTCCATAATCCGGATCATTCACTTCCGCTGACCGATCGGTTGGCCGAATGGGCTGAGCTGAATAGGTTGTCCGGGCTTGCCATGACGGATATCGTGACTCATGTCTGGCCGGAGAGGCCCAAGCCGAAGAGCTATTTTGGCTTATTGCAGCGGTTTCTTGGGGCGGTGCCGCATATCAAGGCGATGAAGCGGTCGGCCTGCATAGAGGGTGCGCGGATGGCCCTCGCCCATGTGAAGACACATTGGACAGAAATGGATGCCACCGCTGTTGCGACCCAGGGTTCGGACGAAAGCCGGTTACCCGCCGAGCACTATTTTGGGGAAGTTATGCGTGGTGCTCATGTAATAGAGTCGCAGTGCTCGAAAAATGTCACGTTCAAATGAACGTTTTATTTTGTAAAACAATAGTTATGATGTAATCGCTTTTTATACTTGTGCGTTCAAGTATTGAAATATCTCCTATGCGGCCGTTTATGTATACGTGTGTATAACCTGAAAGATGGCAGTCTTCGGCTTCAGCCCCCACGCACAAGGTGCGGGGCTGTTCGCAAAAATAGCGCATTTTCACACTTAATCCGACATCTCGGTCCTGTTGAGGAGGTGGTAGCGTAGCAAATGAGGCAACCGGACTATAACGCTTTATCACTTTCACTTAGCCATTGGAGTTCGAGGGTGGGGCTACGATATAGCCCCTAGGGCACCGCGCTCTCGAATTGAGGCGTGTATGTGCTCGACCGAAGCGGTCCTTCGTCAAAGCGGAGGAATTCTAAACATTCGGTGGTCGATCGAGTGGTTGACGGTCTCTCCATATCATGACGATCGGTTTTCGGCTTTCTCTCTTGAGGTGCTCGCCCAAATTAACCGGGGCACAATCGCAGTAGTTCTCCTGGTGCCATGTTAGCCGATGATACGGAACATATGGCAGCAAAACACAGGAGCCGGGCAAACCCAACATTTGACCAAAGACATGATTCGGAGCTGATGCATATAAGGCCTAACTCGAGACGCCGAACACTCCCTAAGGTGTTCGGTCTTTTATAATAACGGGCAAAACAATGCCCTAAGCCCCTTGTGTCCAGGTACGGGCGAGGTCCTCTGACACGGCCGATGCCAAAACGTCAGTATCCTCTCTGGTTATCATGAAAAAACCAGGGGATTATAGCAACAAGAGACAATAAAAAAGGTTTACGCAGGGTCTTAATCTGAAAAGAATCCTAGCACCGGGTCCCTCGCACGTCTGCGCTGTGTCTCCGTTGTGCCGTTATCACGGGACGGTGTGCACGGTGTTCATCTCAGAAAAAGAGAGGAACTTAGTTTTGAAAAGAAATCGTGCGAAAAGTGCATAAAGAAAAATATTA